>JAMZAV010000370.1:0-546536 GCA_024449915.1 Sweltsa coloradensis
CCCTCTGTATTTTTTTTTAAATTGCATATAAGTCTGGACCTGCACCTCCACCAATAAAGTATGTAAATTCTGGACCGGCACCTCCATCATATCACCAAAAATAGATATTTTTTGTTACCCTAAAATCGGGTACCTACTTTGACTATCGGGTCGGCCCCAAAATACCTGACAAGACCAGAAATTTAGGATACCCGCACTCCACTACTAATCTCTGATTTTTCATATTCATTTGTTTTCTCATGAGCGTAGCTGCCATACTTCGTAAAGAAAATTCCGTTACATTTTTTAAAGATATATTATTATTTTAAAATGAAATCATCAGACAAAGTTTGCTGAGTTCTAACAACTGAGTAATTTTGTTTCATGTTGTTAGGGAGGTGGGGACAGGACAGGGACTCTGGCGGATTCTCTCCGGCTAATTGGAAGGCTGATGCTTTCTCTTAGTCCTCAAGCGCACTCAAGCGAAACAACGGAGGAGGATTGAAACTTTTATCTTTAATATCATTAATTTTAAAAAATATTCACGGGGTAGCAGACACGCCAAGCCTTTATCACCTTTTACAATTTATACATGCCATTATTATTACAATTCTTCCTATTTTTACTGTGATAATTATTATCATTGCGTTTGAATATGTTTTAATTAAATAAATTCAATATTATTATTTTGTTTGCTAAGCGATAACTTTGTTTATTTAATGCCAAATTATTGTGATTTTGTTTTTATGAAGCTGCTAAAGCTGATCATGTTTTATTTTTGTTTTTATTTATGTGCTTGGTATTATAATTCATAGCTAATTCAGATATAATTGACTAAACGCGCCCCAGAGTAACATTAATAACAATAAGGCCTAATTTATATAACTTGGTGTAAAATTGTTTGTTGGTGGCAAAAGTATATTCAAACTTCAATACTGTATTAAAACAAAATAATTTTAAATACTACTATACTACTACTTCTACTACTACTACTACTACTACTACTACTACTACTACTACTACTACTACTACTACTACTACTACTACTACTACTACTACCACAACCACCACCACCACCACCACCACCACCACCACCACCACCACCACCACCACCACCACCACCACCACCACCACCACCACCACCACCACCACCACCACCACCACCACCACCACCACCACCACCACCACCACCACCACCACCACCACTACCACTACCACTACCACTACCACTACCACTACCACTACCACTACTACTACTACTACTACTACTACTACTACTACTACTACTACTACTTTTACCTATTTAATCGTTAAAATAATGCAATATAGATGAATTGTGGTTGTGCGTGTCGTGGTGCTCGAGCTGTCATCATGTTTAAATGCGAAATGTGCAATTGTGGTGATGTTTTGATCATGGTTTTTTGGTTGTGGTGGAATTTGGTCTTTAAAAAAAGCTTTATCAAAGCCTTGCAGCTGTTTCTTTTGTTTAGGGTGTGTTATTTTTTTTATGTTTTTTGTTTTTGTTTGTTTATTATTGAATTTTGTTATATCTATATTATTAAAAGAAATAATCAATTTAATTTAATTTTGTTTGTCAAGAATGCATAACTGTTATGGAAATATCATCTGTATTGACATAGGAACTGGATTCCAAGGGATTGATGTATTGTATTACTATTTTACACATGTATAAAAAGATTTGAACCTGCAGATAAGCTGTTTTGCAGCTTCGCAGGACAATCGATTGTATATGTTAATAAATTGTTCAATAAGGCAACTTAAAACGAACTACTACTACTACTACTACTACTACTACTACTACTACTACTACTACTACTACTACTACTACTACTACTACTACTACTACTACTACTACTACTACTACTACTGGACTACTACTGCCTGCTAAACGCGATAATATCCCTAACATTATCGTCGAATTCGCTTCAAGGAAGAAACGAGACGAGTTTATTTACAAAAAAAACATTGAAATCATAAATAATAAGGATCTCGTTGAGAATGGCGGTGATTATCGTGTTTACGTAAACGAAAACCTTAGTCCATACTACAAGTCCTTGTTCTGGAAGGCGAAAAATGTGGCTAAGGAAAATGGCTACAAATATGTATGGTTTAAGTTCGGCAAAATATTGTGAAAAAAGGTGAGAAGGATGCAGTCATCAAAATATCAAGGGATAGCGACTTGGGCAAGATTGTGAAGTAGTTGCTGCACTACACCAGTGTCCGTCTATTTACTTGTTGATAATCTATCCATTACAATGGCAGACGAACGAGTGTATGTTTACATTATTAGACAGCAGTGATGACATTGATAATAGCGTTGGACCGGTTGTGGACTCGGTGATGACGGTAAATTTCAGTGATTGTGTGTTGAGTAAATGCAGTGGTTTGTACAACTCTTTATTTCTCAATATTAGGTCAATGAGAAAGAATTATGATGAATTTATAAACTATGTTCAAAATGCAATCCAATTAATAGATATTATAATATTGGGTGAAGTAAATATTCAAGATGATGAAATACATCTCTTTCAACTTGAGGGATATGAAATGTTTACGACACTTCGTAAAAGCAGGAGAGGTGGGGGCTTGGTTGTGTATGTAAAACAAACTTTGAATTTCACATTAGTTACTACTAGTTTCAGCTCTTTTGAAGGTATAACAGGAAATGTTATTTTGGATGGGACTGTCACACGGCTGGTGGCTGTGTACAGGCCTCCAAATTATCGAGTTTCGAGTTTTATCGCGGAGATAGATCAATTGTTTAGTGGCGTAGACGATAAGGAGCAGATACTATTTTTGGGGGATGTAAATTTGAATTTATTTGATAATGCATCGAATCAAGTAGAAATGTATATGAATGTAATGGCTAGTCATGGTTTGATGAGGTGTATTTTATAATGAAACAAGGGTGGATTGCAGGCTTGACCGAATTACAAAAACGTGTATAGACCATGGTTTTGTTAGGGTAAATAGTAAGTGTGATGACGTAGTATCTGTAATTGGTGAGTCAACAATCTCTGATCATTACGTAATATTGCTTGGAATCGGTAAAGTGGAGGCAGGTAGTAAAAACATCGGGAAGTCAGATCGTGTTGACAGTGAAAAAAAGGTTATAAATGAAAAAAAGTTAAGGGAGGAAATACTTAATGTAAATTGGGAGCAGTTATTGCACGTCTCTGATCCAAATGTATTGTATGAAAAGATTGTGCAGCAATTTAATACCTTATATGAGTCTAGTACATAAACAGGGGACGTGCAATGACAACATGAAAAGAAATGACAAACCCTGGATTACGAGGGAAATTAAGGATGATATGTTGAAAAGGGATAAATTTAAAAAGTGGAAGCATTCATTGGAAATCATGTTTATAAAAGATGAATATAAGAGGCTGGAAGAAATTTAGTAAATAAGAAAATAAATACTGCAAAATTGAGTTACTTGAAAACTAAATTTGATAACTGAAAACAAAATATGAGGAAAGTATGGAGGGAAATAAATACTGTAATTGGTAAGAAAAAACAAGAATTCTGTAGATGACGTTATATCTAAACATATGGGCACTGAAGTATACCTCGAATGAAATAGCAAATGAGTTCGCCGATGTTTTTAATGAGGGTGTACGTATTTATTAAACATGATTGTTCTATAAAAACATGTGATTCACGGATTTGGTCGAGCTACACAATCTCTTTATTTGAAAAGAGCAAGTTCAAGAGACGTGGAAAAGATAATAAAGGAGTTTGATAGCAAAAAAAGTCCCGGTGCAGATGGTATTCGAATGAAAGACTTGCAATTATGTGCTGGAAGTATTAGCCCTGTAATTGCCCATCTCTTGAACCTGTCTTTCTCGTGGGGTTGTGTCCCGCTCCCATTAAAGCGCTCGATTGTTAGACCTGTTTACAAAATGGCGATCACAAAGATTTCTCTAACTATAGACCTATTTCTATTTTGCCGTCAATAGAGAAAATAATGGAACGGTACGTGGCAGATTTGCTAATTAAATACCTAAATGATTTTAAAATAATTGATACAAAACAATATGGGTACCAAAAAGGGAAATTACAGGGAAACTGCTTGACGACTTCGCAGATATTGTAAAGGGGGCGTTAAACAACAACCTTAATGTTTTAACAATTTTTATAGATTTCAGCAAAGCTTTCGACACGTTGTTGCACAAACGATTATTGCATGCTTTAGATATAGTGGGAATATCGGGGCCATCATTAGACTGGTTTCAAGATTATCTTTCAAACAGATGCATGGCTGTTAAAGTCAATAATGTTCTAAGCAAAAATGTTGAAATCACGTCAGGAGTTCCACAGGGATCTATTCTGGGCCCTTTGCTTTACCTCATTTATGTGAATGACATGTTAAAGGAAGTAAAGAATTGCTTTGCATTTTTGTACGCTGACGATACAGCGCTGGTGATAGTTCACAAAAATCTAGAAATTGCTAAAAGCTATTGCAGCGTGATTTTATAAATTTGTTGAGATGGGCTCACGATAATGGTCTAAAAATTTAAATTTTTAAGAAAACCAAAGTGATCTATATACACACTCCCTTTATGTCCCATCAGAAAATAGAAATTGTGTTTCATGAAAACGCCTGTTTGCATGCAAATCATAGAACGGGATTACTGTCAATAAATGATAATTGTATGTGTAAAAGGTACCTAGAAAATGTAACAGAATTTACGTATTTAGGTGTCATAATAGATCACAATTTAAAATGGAGTTTTCATATTGAGAAATTATGTAATCGGCTTAGATCAGCTTTGTATAGTATTAAAACTCTAAAGCAATATGTCAAGGGGGGTGTTTTAAAAGTTGTCTATCACGCTCTTGTAGAGTCTATAATTAGGTATGGCTTACTAGCATGGGTGCTACATCCGGTACATATGTGCAAGATATTGTTAACATTCAGAAACGTATTTTTTTTAAGATCATGTATCCTCACAAGTATGACATAAATGGTAATGAAGGTTTAAATGTTTGTAAATGAACTACATGAATATATGATACTAACGAATACTATTTTGACCCAAAAATTACTTAGCTGTGACGCAAACATACATACGATACAAGAAATAGAGATAGATTTTTAATACCGGCAACCAGATACAACACTTATGGAGATCAGGAAAGAAAATTATTGTACCTAAATTCTTAAATACCTTACCTGACAATTTAAAATCATTAAAATCTATGAATGAGGTGAAGAGGAAAATAAAAGAATGGATAATAAAAAGGGAATGAATATTATTGTCTATGATTTGTCTTTGTTTTTGTTTTTGAAGTTATGTAATCTTTGGTGGGGTGGTTATATGGTAGTATAATGTTTCTTATATTGTATACTATTGTGTTACTCTTTTGTTTTAGAATGTTTTTCATTTTTTTGTTATCTGAATTTATTGTATCACGACAAAATGAGAGTCAGAGATATTGTTTATATATGTTTTGTTGTTAAAGAGACTCTGCAGACAAGCTACGTAAGTAGTTTTGCGGAGTCTGAAATTGCTGTATTTTGTATTTTTTCCAAATAAAGAACAATTCAAAAAAAAAAAACTACTACTACTACTACTACTACTACTACTACTACTACTACTACTGCTGCTACTACTACTACTACTACTACTACTACTACTACTACTACTACTACTACTACTACTACTACTACTACTACTACTACTACTACTACTACTACTACTACTACTACTACTACTACTACTACTACTCTACTACTACTACTAACTTTTCACCTATTTAATCGTCAAAAATAAGCAATACTATAGACGAATTGTGGTTGTGCGTGTCGTGGTGCTCGAGCTGTCATCATGTTTAAATGCGAAATGTGCAATTGTGGTGATGTTTTGATCATGGTTTTTTGGTTGTGGTGGAATTTGGTCTTTAAAAAAAGCTTTATCAAAGCCTTGCAGCTGGTTCTTTGTTTTGGGTGTGTTACTTATTTTTTATATTTTTTGTTTTTTGTTTTTTGGTTGTTTATTATTGAATTTTGTTATATCTATATTATTAAAAAGAATAATCAATTTAATTTAATTTTGTTTGTCAAGAATGCATAACTGTTATGGAAATATCATCTGTATTGACATAGGAACTGGATTCCAGGGATTGATGTATTGTATTACTATGTACACATGTATAAAAAGATTTGAACCTGCAGATAAGCTGTTTTTGCAGCTTCGCAGGACAATCAATTGTATCTGTTAATAAATTGTTCAAAAAAGGCAACTTAAAACAAAACTACTACTACTACTGCTACTACTACTACTACTATCTACTTACTACTACTACTACTACTACTACTACTACTACTACTACTACTACTACTACTACTACTTTCTACTACTAAATACTACTAACTACTACTACTACTACTACTACTACTAACTACTACTACTACTACTACTACTACTACTACTACTACTACTACTACTACTACTACTACTACTACTACTACTACTACTACCACTTATAATAATAATAATAATAATAATAAATATAATTATAATAATAATAATAAAAATGATGATAATAATAATAATAATAATAATAATAATAATAATAATAATAATAATAATAATTTCAAATTTAAGGCTTTCGCGGCCCGGTAAATAATTAACACAATTAACTGGTCGGGACATTTCGCCGCGTCGATTCTGCTTTTATTGCGTTTGACGTTTCAGCCCAACTGTGTGGTCTATCCTCAGAAAACAAGAAATAAAATTAAAAACTTACTAAAATATAAGCCAAGACAAGGCTTCCCATAGAAAAACAAAATAACAACAACAAAACAAACAGTTACCATGATCAGGCTCCGCCTTCTATAAAATTGCATTACATTCTAATGAAGTCTTTTTTCCACAACCAGATTAATAATTATAATTATTACTTATTATTATTATAGTAGTATTATCATTAAAATGTAATGCAATTTTATAGAAGGCGGAGCCTGATCATGGTAAACTGTTTGTTTTGTTGTTGTTATTTTGTTTTTCTATGGGAAGCCTTGTCTTGGCTTATATTTTAGTAAGTTTTTAATTTTATTTCTTGTTTTCTGAGGATAGCCCACACAGTTGGGCTGAAACGTCAAACGCAATAAAAGCAGAATCGACGCGGCGAATGTCCCGACCAGTTAATTGTGTTAATTAATAATATAATAATAATAATAATAATAATAATAATAATGTTAACAATTAACGATTAGTTCAATGTGAAATGTTCTAGAAAAGTTATGTAAAATATTTTTAGAAAAATGCAATTGAGGTGAACATAATGATTAGTTGTAATTGTTGAGCAGATGATTCAATAACAATATCAAATAGTTGGGGGGGAGGGAGGTTATGACCGAGCGCCGAGTAAAGTTTAAATCTATCATCTGTGTCATCATTATCGGTGCAGTACGCAAATTCATAAATTACTTAATCAATTTCACGTGAACATCATCATCATCATCATCATCATCATCATCATCATCATCATCATCATCATCATCATCAACAACAACAACAACAACAACAACAACAACGACAACGACGACGACGACGACGACGACAACGACGACGACAACGACAACAACAACAACAACAACAACAACACCAACAATAATAATAATAACAACAACAACAACAACACAAGTTCACATTTCACATTTCAAGTAAACATCAACGGTAATTTACTCGATTTTTGTGAACTTTGACCATTTACTCCAGCCGGCGAGATATTTTAAAGCACACTTTAGAACTGATTCAGAATTACATGAAATGAAAAGCTATGTTTTACATTTCAATTTGCAAATATTTGAATGTATGGTCGTATTGGTCGTTACCCAGGAAAACGCCAAGTCGTTGATAGACGAGTGAGCGAGCCCCTACCCAAGGCTGGATCGAGCATGGATCTTTCCTCCCTAGCCTATATCGTAGTGGCGCATTATGGCCTTACAGTCGACGCGCCCTTACATACCAACTAAACTGAAAACCCTATCATTTATACCTTAGGGATCAATCAACCTAAATGCAAATGTTCCCGGGCACTCAAAACACATGACTCGCTCACTCGTTTAACAACGACTTTGGCGTTTTCTTATTTTACTTTTTTCATCAAATGCCATACTTTGAAATGCATAAAATATATGGAATACATAGCCAACGCGGGTTCAGGTACGAGGACGATTGCAAGGTTTACTTTTTCTCCCAGCGACGAAATTTAAGGATCCTTGAGTGTGGAGATTTCACAGAGGTATTTTAAGGAACCCTGAGAAGTTGAGTGTGGAGATTTGGCAACCTTGGTCACTGCGTGCATTCACTAAAAATGATTTCTTCAAGAACGAAACCATTGTCGTTAAATTAAATCCCACACATTTTCTATTTTTCAATTTATTATTTCTTGTAGGTTTAAATCGCAACGGATTTTGCTCAAAATGTAAGCTGCACCCTGACTAGTACCGTATGTATGTTTATGATTTTGACGCAATCTGTTTAGCCGTTTGGCCCTTCTGGAGTGAACTCACTCACAGACAAATTACAAACAGGCTAAGCCTAGTTTATGTTGAATGGCAATAATTCGACACGCAAGTCGACAAAGAAATTACCCGTAAAATTTGCAATTTCTCTTGTAATACTTACGGTATTACTATGAGAAAAATAGTTCGGGACCATTTTTGGATTTGTATATTTTTTTTGACAGCTTTTTCGCTCTCTAGTGGACAAACGGCTTCTATAAGATTAAGATTTTGATGAACATTCATGGGACCTTGTAAATCCCTTAACTTGACCTAAACCATTTTTGAGGTACAAAATAAGATTTTTTAATCATTCTTTTACGATCTCCCCCACCCCCCCGCATTTTTTTGTAAAATGTTTTTTCTGTTTGTTCTCTCCCCGATCTCGATAAAAACTTCAGGGAACCTTCACAACCTCTAAGTTAGTCATGCCACGTTTTTTGTACAATCGCAGAAATGTTTTTCATTTTGATCGCTTTTCTACGATTATTACGATGCAAAGAGACATGGGCCAAACACGCTCATCTATGAACGCGAGTATATGAAGCGGCCTATAGTAATGATAAGAGGGGTCGACGACCACAGGGTAGGTTGGGTTACATGTTGACGGAGACGGGCGGCTGCAGCGAGGGACATGGCAGCGATAACGATACATTCAGCCTAGCTCTTATTTGCACTGTCCGTATGTCTATCTGTCTGTCTGTCCGATAAGCAAACACCAAGACAAAGTGCTACCTGGCTAAGCATAGGCGGGGGCAGGCGCACACCAAATACCTAATAACGAACAAGAGATTTGTTAACAGATGTTTTCGACTTCGGTCAACATTATTATTCTATAATCAACACTCTGGACTTGACCAAGAATTTAAAAGTAAGCAGAGGAGAAAAATGTTGTTGACTCGCCTCCCTCTAAAGTTTAAACTGTAAAGGGAGCAACCCTCGGTGTGATTGACCCCACTCACAGATGGTACGGTGAACTAGAAACAGGCCTGCCACACTAGGCCAGACAACTCTGCTAAAAAAAAAAAAAAAAACGTAATACGTGAAAGAACAGTGTGATGTACATAAACATTTAATACCTGTTCTACTATAGGGCAGGGGTTGGGTAAGTTCCTTAAAAAATGGAACTAGTTCCGTTTCAAGTTCCTCATAAGAAAATGGAACTTTTCCAGTTCCAAGTTCCTCTAAAATAAAAGGAACTAGGGCGTTCCTAAGTTCCTTTCCAAATGGAAACTAAGTTCCTAAAAGTTTTTTTTTTCAATAATCGTTCTTCTTTAGATCTTTTCGAGAGGGGCAATGTAGGTATCCAAATTTTACTTAAAAAACCCAAATATTTGCAAAGAATGCATAAACTCTGTTTGAGATGGAAGAAATTAAATATATGGATGAGTATGTAGGCTTTTACGACCTGTGAATCAATTTGAATGATCTTTGGGTTGATGATGCACTGCTCCCGTTTCGCAAACCAACAAGGGTGGTGAACCGACACAACGCAACAACCCAAAATATCATTCAAAACTCAAGGTGAGTTTAGCTGGCAATGCGACTAATAATGGTGAGAAACCCAGGGGGATGGGGGTTTTTCCAAATGAGTGTAGGAATAGGGGATGGGGGTATGACAAGAATTTAGAAAATAGAGGCAAATTTTAGATTTCCTGGAAATGGAGTATTTCCCCAATCCCCTTTATCTTGTAAGTAAAACTATGATTTGACTATTCATTCCTTAAATTTGGGACAGTCAAGTTATAAAAAAGGAACTTAGAAAAAAAAATTACAGTTCCTGGAAAATTGGAACTAGTTCCTCCCTTTGTCCTTAAAAAGTAACTAGTTCCTCGGAACTGGAACTGTTTAGTTCCGTTCCTACCCAACACTGCTATAGGGTTATATAAGTAGGGATAATTAGGTGTTTTTAGGCCTATGTATTAAACAAAATAATGTTATGTTGGTGGAAAATTTAATATGATGTTATTTTTTAATCTTACATAATTAAAATAATTGTGCCCGAACATAAACAGCATTGTACTAATGGATAATCTCGAAATCTTAATCTAATTAGCATGGGAACGCTATACGATTGGAGCCGAAAATGTAAGTTCTTACTTTTCGAACTGAGCCTACATTTTTCCATTGATCGAGGTAATTGGTTTGCTTACTCAGGAAGGTGATCCCAATCCGTGCTGACTTTTTTTAAAATTTTTTACCCCGTTTGGGACACAAAAATTTTAAAATACCCCACAGATAATTGAAAATTTTTTTTGAATTTGGGGGCAACACCGTAAAAATTCTGCGACTTTAAGGGAAAAAATAGCTATGCACGTGAAAGAAGTATTTAGTTATCTTTCGAAGCGTGACAAAAGATGATTGATGATGATGTAATGTTGATTTCCCTTCATGTGGTCCGAAAAGTACGAAAAGTACTGCACCCTAGACCACACCCAAGCCTCTTTATTAATATTTTGGGCGAACCGGAGAGTAATTTACTTCAATAGAGCAAAATAAATGAACAATCGGTTCGATGGCCCTTTAAGAGGCCTGTCACTGTCAACTAGACTAGACCACGGTCGCTACGGCCGACAGCCTCCTGTTTGCCTTGGAACACCACAGCGTGTGAAGACACACAGGCCCCTCGGTAGCAGACTTGCGGAAATATTGGCTCACCTAAGTAAATAGCAATCTGAAAGTCTCAAACCCAGCAATCATATAGGAGGTGAAATATTCCCGAGGTGTTGCTGTTGCTCCCTGAGCAAACAGCGTGGTTACTGGAGCTGCCCCTCGAGTTAAGATGGCGTCAATATGGAGCACCCATTTCCGGTGATTATGTATTTATTGGGAGAGCGTAGCGAGCGAACGAAGTTTCCTTTTTACTACACTGGAGAAAAAAAATCCGGAATGTTTTTGTTATCTTTTTCTTTCTTTTTTTTTTTTTGTTTTTTTGTCTGTTTGCCCAAAACCTTTCCCGGGGCTAAACCGATATTGATTGCGATAAAATTTTAGGAGACCTTTTGAAATCCCCTGAAACTTAAAAAAACGCCACGTTTTTGAGCGCCAATCGAATTTTTTCTCATGAAAATCCATTTTCCCGATTTTTCAATTTTAAAAAATTTCTTCGACTTATAACACTACATGCTTTTCCGATTTAAGATTTTTGCTCACGAACCTTATTTTACGAATTTGATATTCTGTAAAATTTGAGCGCAATTGAAAAGATATTTATCATAAAAATCGATATTTACGAGTTTTTCTTTTTTAAAAAAATTCTTTGACTTAAAACCCCACCTACATGCTTTATCGATTGTAATGATTCTTTCGCAAAACCTAATTTTATGAATTAATATTCGGGGTTAAATTGACCCGCAATCGAGAAATTATTTTTTATAAAACGAAATTTTACGTTTTTTTTTACAATTAGAAATTTAAAAAACAATTTTAAAACATGAAGTTTAATTTGTTATTAAATTTAATTTAATTAAAAAAAAATCTCACTTTTTTGATTTTTCACGAAAAAAGAAATTCGAAAACCATGAGCTCAATGCACAATTACGCTAAATCCAACAACGGGGCGGGTTAAGCTTTTCCTATTTTAAATTTCAGTTTACCGATTCAATATCCAAAAACTGAACAAATAAAACTAGACTGAGTGGTTAACAGTATTTGAACAATCACGGTTACGGAATGCCCAAAATAGGGAGCGAAGGTCGTAAATCAACAGATTTTCTACAAAGAGTATTCAAATAAAATCTGCATTGAAATATCTCATGGAGGTGCCGAGTGCTCACAAATGCATCCCATAAAATGTACTAGTTCAGCCCTAAAACATTATGTACCATCTTTGTTGAAGGGCATGCAATGTCCACAAACCAAACTCATGTCGTGTTCAGGTTTTATCGTGAGACGTGACTCACGCACAGACGGACGGACGGACAGCCAGAATAGTGATGCATAAAGGGGAGGTTGATCACTAATAATTTTCAGTTTCTTATGAAAACACTAATGAGCTAAGAAAATTATACAGATATTAGAAAATGTTTTCGATAATCATTATTTATACGATGTAGGAAGACGATATAAATACACGAAAATTTAATGAAAACATTTAATTTAATTTAAATAAGAGTCAACTTAAAACAGAAAAGATAACGAAAGAAGAAAAAATACAGAAAAGTTGAAATAACATTCAAACAATGATAAACGAAGTCAAAACTATTTTGTTAGACGATACCAACTGTTTTGCAGTTTTTCTATTTAATGGAAAAACGCATCAAAATGTTAGTTAATTGATTATCCCTCGATATCCAAGAGGCGGATAGTTTCTTACGTAGAATATTTACTAATACTCGACATTGATCAAGGTGAGAGTTTAAAATAACACATGACAGGAGCTGTGAAGTGTGTTGTAGAAAGTAGCCTATTTTCAACGTTAAATGACAGAGATATTATTACAATGCTGGTCTATGTTTCAAGATGTTTAGGCTTCTAATCCGACTTTAATTCAACAAAACAAAAGACAATTATTTAAGACGTCTTTATGAAAACACGCCACATGCAGGTTTAAAAGTTTTCACTCTCATAATTTGAATTTGAATTGAACCAGGAACGCCACACTTAGCACACAAACTATAAGTTCCTATACTGAGTAATCCTCGGGCTTGGTTGTACTTAGTAGAATCTCAATCTTATCCTTTTTAGTGCAAAGTTGTGTTTACATCTTCAGAAACTCATCTTCTTTTGTTAGTTAAAATGAAAGGGTATTGGAGGACCCGAAATAGGTTTTGAAGAAACATATAAAAATTAAACTCGTTGAAATCTTTGTAGTATAGGTGCCGGGTTGATGGTATATGGTAGCCCCCCTGCGAACACCATGGGTCTGCATCATCGTCGTTGAATGGCAACGTCAGCAATAAAACAAGCTAATCGAAGGTTTCAACTGCTTGTAGTAGACGTAAAATCGCTTTATGTCACACCTGTTTGTCCAATTTTGTTCACCTGTTCGTTTTTAGCCTTAATTAAGCACTTATAAAAACAAAAAAACATTATGTTTACTTAAACAGAAATTGTTAATATGAATATTTATATTTTTAATTAAATGTTTATTCCTTTATAATAATATTTAAACCTAGCATTAGTGTATGATCATTATTTAAAGTAATGACTATGTACCCAACCAAATAACAATGGGACTTTTTGTGTTAATGTAAAAAATAATGATAAAAATAAAAAACTTTTAAATTAGCTGGTATGCCCCACCTCAAGATTTAGTCTTATAGGGGTATACAAATAATATACTGGATTTAAAATGTATTGTACTGTAATATTTGGAAAAATAAAGTGAAATATAAATGAACATGTTAGGTTTCTATCGCGCGACGTGACACACCCACAGACGGATGTCAGACAGAAGGAGGCTTCGCTCCCTAATTAACATTAACTTTAGATTAATTCGCAATGTTGTTACACAATTTTGCTATGAAAACAAGAACCGACCGATCATCAGAACCGGTATGACTGCTGTATAATATTTGCACTGAACAATATAATATTATAACCTTTCCATCTTCCAACCCCTCGCAAAGAAGAGGCGATAGTAAGGCCCCGGGGCACCTATAGTAAGCTTCGACTGAATGGTTCGCCTAGTTGTCCCCGGGTGTCCGAACTCACACTCTTATTGGTGTTCTGTCACCACAGCAAGTATATTACCAACTATAAGTCTAGATATTAGTTTTTGATTCACTAATAGAAAAAAGAGTTCTCACCGCAAAGACAAATATAAATTCTTCCAGTGAGTGTTCAAAGGACCTCTACAGCAATAATTCTAAAAATAATTTATGTATAGCTGCTACACCTTGTGGTTTTCTCAATGTTATTGTGTTTTGGATGAAATAGCTCTACATTATCTTTTACATCTTTCTAAAATTTTACCATATTTTAAAACTGCAGCTTTTTATTTCTCCATATCTCATTCATCCATATCCATATCCCATATCCCCGACTCTCTCTTCTGATATATCTCAGCTGCTTTCCCCCTAAATTACATTTCGTCTGTATTACCCTCATGTGACATCGTGCCCTTAGGGTGGCATAGTATCACGTAAGAAATTTTTTGATGCAATGACATAAAAAATCTTGTAATATGATGTTTTTCTTTAATATCGACATCGTTCTCTCCTGTATCTTCCCGTATCAGTCTTGGTTTGTCTCCAGGTACATCAGTGCGGCAAGTCTCTTCTTTGAGGTTACCTGCTTACAATGCAGAGGGTCAAAGGTTTAAATCCCGGTTTGGGCAAATATTTTGTAACTTCTGAAATGCTTTTATGGATCAATTCAACACGATACTATAGGGTACATGAAAACGGTGATTTTGTAGTCGTCCATCAACGAAGAACGGAATTCATGGCATATTAATGATTTCCTTAACTGGAAATCAGTTCCGTGGGCCTTTAGCTTAGTGGGTAAACTAAATTGAAAAAAGTATATTGAATTTATTTCATAAAGTATGAAGATGAGAAAAAATGTTATTAATTTATATTTTTAACTACAGTGACATCTTAATACTTATTTCAATGATGTTCAAAGCGATGGCTTGAATGCCAGCTCTTACTAAAGTGCATGGCTTGCCAAGGCTTGAAAGTAAGTTACTAACAGTGTGATCCTCCGTGTGTGTCCACCAACATGCATGTTTACAAAAACAATGTAAACAGCTTCGAGGACTTTATATTAATTAAAAACAGTGAAATAAAAATAATATAATTGACGGTTGTAAATTGTGTTAGATTGTATTAATAGCGATGCTCCCCTGAATATTAAACATCGCATTTCTGTCCGTCCGTCTGTGCGTGTGACACGACTCACGGTAAAAACCGTACATGACACTTCATTGATATGCGCAGTGGCGTATCAAGGGGGGGGGGGGGGGGGGGGGGGGGGCACCCCCCTTTTTCCAAAAAAACATAGGAAGAAATGCGCCCCCCCGCCTTTTTGAATTTTGCTCTTTAAACTACCTTCTTTCTTCTTTTCTCTTCAACTCTACATTTCTGGTGAAATAACTTTATGCAATCATAGCACATTAATGCACATTATGCACTTTCAACGTTTATTTTTAAAATTTGCTTTTTGGGTTTTATTTATGTTTTTGATTATGCATGTCATAATAGTTTATTAAAATGCAAAAGAAATGATAAAATATATCACTTAACGTTTTTAACCATTCATGTGGGCCCGAATATCCCCTTTTAGTAGTGGGAAATTCATGTAGGTGTATCAAGTAAAAGCCCCAATTTTTATAAAAAATTAAAAATAAAAAAGGGCTTTTACATGATTAAAGTTGTTTATTGTGATTCTCTAAAACGCACAAATTTTCACCAAAATGACCTTGAAAATGAAAATTTTCCGGGGGCGAGCCCCCCGGACCCCCCATTTATGGTTTGGTATATCTATAAGTACATTGGTCAATAACCCCCCCTTTACCAATTCCTGGATACGCCACTGGATATGCGATTTTGGCATTGACCTTCAGCAATGACACGTAATGTTGTGGTGACCCTTGGTCAGCTTTGCTTTCTATTTGGGAACTCCCGCCCCCGTTATTTTGATACATTGATATTACTTTGTCGAAAGAAGCGATATGTCTTTAGGCGCGTGGGAACATTTTTTCGAGGGGGGGGGGGGGGACAAATCGTCCGCTTAATTTTTGGGAAAATGGATCACGCACGGTGGGTTTGGGGGCCGGAGTCGTCCAACTACAGCGCCGCAGGTGAAATTTTCGAAAACCAGGTTTTCATAGTGTGTTTGGTGCGTTCTAGAAAAAAATAAGTGGGCTAAATACCATATTAATGTATTTTTTGTACAATTAAAAGTAAAAACTGTAGAAGAATTCGAGCTCGGACGAGATAGACCATGTTAATATGCATATCATTACGTTCGCGATCACGTCCAACAATAATGGGAAATTATATTATAATATATAAATATATTGTACTTTTTAGTAACTTAAAACAAAAGATGAAACAGCGGGAGATTCAAAATTGAAAATTCTTTATTCGGTAGTTGTTGCCGTGGGGTTTTACGGCGTGACTGAGTTTCTGGCATTCTGAAGTGTGTGTGTGTGTGGGGGGGGGGGTCACAGTAAACAGTTGGGGGGGGGGAATCCCCCATCCCCCATCCCCCCCTTCCTACGCGCCTGCATGTCCTACAAGCTACAACACCTCTATGGCTTCACTGATCGACAAAATTAAAATTGAATCTGGTCTCCTGACCTTCAGCACTAAACGTTGAAACCCGTTAGTACATTGACATTGATTAATGAAGTGTGACCTCCTTGGCTTCTACACAGAGAGGGGTGTTGCTGTTGATATCTACATCCACATCGATTAGAGAGATGAGGTGGAGGGGTGATACTGATGGGTGCGCCCAACCCCTTGTCCTGCCACTGCCACCCTTACATCTCCATCTCAGCACCACATATTCCTCACGGGCATTACTACAACGAGGCGTGAGCTTTCAGTTGGGGGGGGGGGGGGGGGGGGCCAACGCGCCGAGTGATAAGATCGCATGGCGAGATTCCCCACTAATCGAAATACAACTAAGTATATCATAAGGTTTGTTCTTTTGTCCACCTCACCTCAAATTGTGGCAGTAACACCCAGGCGTAAAATAAAAAACTTCAAAAATGGTGTTAAAAAGTGCAATAATTTACGTGTGGACGTGTGGATTGTTTTTATTTGACAGCAAATTTCGAGGTTATGTTGCCAGCTGTCATTCAATTCAAACACTTTCAGAAGATACCTCACTCAATAACACAGCTTTGCATATTCTTTTACAATTGATTACATACATTTTTATCATACCAGTTTTATTTTCTATTTAGTAATCAATCGCACAATATAAGGTGGTTTCTTTTGAAATTGGCGCGAATTTCCCTTGCTGCTCATTTACACCTCCTCAAGAGGAAGGTGTAAAAGTTGTAAAAGTGGTTATTACCCCCTGGATTGAAGAACACGTCGGTGGAATAAAAGTTGTATTTACACCAGGACAAAAGAACGCTTATTTCTTTAAAGGTGCAAAAGGTGTAAAAATTGTCGGACAAAAGAACAGACCTTATTTATGTATATCATGCGTAAAGCCGAGAATTTGATTCGGGAGGTCCCGGATTCGAACCCCGTCGAGACCGACAATCCTGACTGAAGGTGCATTCCTGAGATTTTAACTAGGAATTGAGTCTTTCAACAGAAAGCTTGGACATCTTTTCATCCTAACTCCAATTTGCCCATCAGTTCGACACCTGTGCCGGATCCACAAAAACAGTTATATGTAAATTAGCTGCAGTCATCATCAGCTGGTGAAAAGTGTTGTCGCCCACAGCCCTTTTCAATGTGGGCTTTATGTTCTCTATGCTTTCCCAGCCTAAACATTCTTCTGAACTAAACTTGCCAGTAGGCCTTTTACACACTTTAGTCCGAGGTAAAGAACATAAGAACAATGAAGACAACACTCAAATTTTCTGAACGTTTTTATGAACACCATCATCACTTTATTGGAAAAATACTTATGTCTTGACTCTTGCTTGACACATGAGTCTAATGCCACTACGAGAAAATGAAAGAATCTGGGCTTTTTATCATGTCTCTCTGCCAAGTGTCCACTTCCCAGCCAAATAGGCGTGCATGTGTTGTGATGTGACTTTCAGGAAACCTGCAATGCATTTTAGTGCATTTCAAACACATAATCACAATATTTCGGATTATTTTTTAATTCACATAATTGTATTCGCTATAACTACTGAACATTAGGCTACTACGAGTCTTAGTGGACTTTACTCTCTCCCAACGGTAACTTTATATCCATAATGTCTTTTAGTGCAATAAAACAATATTGACAACAGTTCACTACAATGATATTTACAGGACTTATCTCCGCCATCAATTTAATAAGCAAGTATTTTGGTCTTGCTAATTGCTATGACTGTCAAAATAGAATTATAATATGCTATAAATGTAACTGAAGTAAAACATAAGAGAGGAGAGCACTCATTAAAACAAAAACGCTTATTCATTAACGCGACTGTAATAGCGTTCGTGATGACATCGTACGCAAATATTTACCGATTTCAAATAACATATTCATACATATTGTATTCATATTTTTATACTGTTTATACTTATTACTCTTCTTCACATCGTAATCATTCCAACCTCGTCAGTCCAAGCTAGATGGGCACTCTAGGATTGAGGTCTTAACCCCCACCCCCATCAAGCACACATCGGTGATCCCATGGTATCGAGCCACGTCGGGATTAAGAAGCACATTACGTGTAAACCAAGATTAGTTTTAACCCGAGTAACTAACTAATGTAATGTATTCCCTACATGTTTGTGAAGTCGATTCTCCAATGGTGAGCAATGAGCATTCATACCAATCCACATTGGAGGCATAATTAACTACACTAGGCCGCTTCGGGAACGCTTTTTTTAGTCGCGTTGATGGATGAGATTTTTTTAAAGTTTTTAGTATCGTGGGATCTCTTTACTTTTTCAAGTCCCATTGCAAAATCATTTTTGTTAAATTAGGATAATTTTTATGAAGTTGTATTAATTCCTATGGTAATACCAATTAATATAATGCAAAATATCTGGAGTCCCGATGAATTGCTTTTGTACGCATTGTAGGTGATTGTTGTCAAGTTTCTATAGTTACTTGTTAATTATTATACACCTCAAAAATTATATTAAAACCTTTATTTCTATGGATTCTTTCGAACTTTTTCAACTTTTTCTTTCAAACGTTTCTACATCAGCATTACCTTAATGTCCATGTAAGATATGAATGTTGTAGCCCCACCCGTTTGGTCAGAATCGGCCCAAATATCACGAAAATATCGCATTGAAAATCGAAAAAAATCGTAAAAGTACGATATTTATAAGAAATATTCCTTCGATTGTACCCAAAAACGTGGCAGGTCTAAGTTCAGAGATTTCAATGGTCCCCTCTAATTTTCATTACGATCGCATGTACCGTTTGCCCGGTAGAGCGCGAACAAACAGACATAAAAAACAACAACAAACAAACAAAAAACACCTGAGTTAATTTTTTAGGGAGGGCAGTGAAAGTGAAGTCTTCGCTTCGCTCATACAATGAAAATAGCTCCCCGATATGCATCAAGTTCCTGACCACCCGCCCATCTTTGCATATGTCCCGCCTCAAGATAAAAACCGGACATGACCGCCGATCAACAAGAAGTTTATCATGACATTGTCTATCCAACAAAGATGACAGAATGTTTTTGGTGACTCTTGGGGTCGGAGGAAAGGAGGAGTTTCTATATACCCGGCACCTCCACCAAGGATAATTGAACGCTTGATCAAATGTTTTATAATAACCTAAAGCTTCGCTCCTTATTTTGTATAAGGGTTTGTAGTTATATCGTAGTTAGCTTCCTTGAGGATGGGCAAGCTAATTCTGATTCTTGATGTAGTGCATTAAGCCCAATTTGGCCTATGCTGGAGGTCCATACCGTGTTCCTTTGAACTCTCACTGGAAGAATTTATATTTGTCTTTGTGGAGAGAACTCGTTTTTGTATGAGTTAATAAAAAACTAATATCTAGACTTACATAGTTGGTAATATACTTGCTGTTGCGACAGAACACCAAGAAGAGTGTGAGTTCGGACACCCGGGGACAACTAGGCGAACCATTCAGTCGCTAATACCGATATAGTTTAGTTAGTTATGTTTACTTGAAACACTGTAACTATAATGAAGCTAATGTAGTAATCTTTGTTTAAAAAGCAAAAAAAAGTAACAATTAGAATTTGGAACATAACATTTAACATTTAATCGTGCACTGTGCAAATCTTGCGTCTTGATTGTGTTTCGCTTATAAAGAAACTTTGCAACACGTTGTATTAATATTCGTGCTAAAGACAGCTAAATTACAATCAATAGACCCTATGTGTAGACGCCCTATTAAATTAACGTGGATTATTAACTATTGTAAAACATGCATTCACACGTCATAATATAATCTTTAAATGAGATTATAAAAACATCGCTTTGGATAAATCCTATTTTTGAAGTTTATGATTTAAGAGTTATGTTTATTATTAATATTACTTCAATATACAAATTACGGGCATATATTTATGGCAACAAAATAGGGCCATACATCTCAAACAAAAAAAGTGTCTTGCCAACATTAATTTCATTAATAAAAGACTATACGCTACCGGCCAAACAAGGCAATTACAATAATCAAATTACTTGAACAAAACAACATGCCTAGGCTGTTCAAAGAAGGCTTTGTGATGTGATTAGAATATGTCGCATGTTGAAAGTGTATGTTGATGATTGAAAGCTGGATACACATTCCTGCAGTTTGTACCCTGAGTAGGGTACCCTCTACTGTACCCTACAAAGCGTGCATACAGCTAGATGTTTTCGTGTCAGGTTGTACACATGCAAAGCCCCATATCGCGAATTACTTTCCTGGGTCTCACAGGCGAAGATAAGCAGGGTAAGCCCTAAGCCGCCTGCCTGCCTGCCTGCCACATTGGGATATAGGATTCATGGGCCAGATGAAAATGCCCTAGGGCTGTCACACTGTCGCAAATAAGACAGGGCAACGGAAGAGCTTTTTACATTTTTAGCTGTTCCTTTGTCACCCAGAGGCGAAAAACGAAAAATATATGAGAGTAATTAGGCTACGTGAATCTATATTAGCAGGGTGGCTGTGAGAGCGAAGAAAACATTGCGAAAACTAAAATCCCAAGCCAACTGGATTAGTGTTTTGCCAGATCGCCGAGGGCGTGATGCTATACACGACGCACTGGGGGCACTTTGCATGCGAGGCTTTGGGGGGAAACCAAGGTAAGTAATTACACAGCACAGTTGACAAAAAGTTTCAAACATATTGGAGGAAATCAAGCTAATGCAAAGTATGTCCGTTCCGCCCGTGTCAAAGGCAGCGTTGCCGGTGTCCAGCGGAGTAGAAACAAGAGGGGAGGGAGGTGCGAACGAACAACGTTACGTTTTATTTCTATTTTCCTTTATTCTAAAATTGAAGCGAATTATCCGCAGTGCTTGTTCTCTGCTCGGACGCTAGGTGATACAGAACGGAGCACGAAGTCGAGGAACGCACTCACCCCGGGCTCTTTGACGTTCGTTCATACCGACTAATTGTACATTTTTAATTGACTGTTTTCGCGCATTATTATTATTAGCAGAGGTTTTACACAGAGAAATAAACTCACACACCAGTGAAAACTAGGAAAACAACAATAAATATGACATTAATTAAATACTCTTTGAGGTGAAATATTATTCAGAAAGCTATATAAGGAGCTAACAACTACCACTAATATTTGTACATTAACGTGCAATCGATTACCGTAATTACATATGATAATTGTAACCCAGCACAATGAGTCGGTTCAGCGGACAACATAGTGCTTTACCAAGTATCTGAAAGTATAGTACTGGACAAGGAAATCGATATTTTGACATGATATCGAAGTTTGGACTCGACATCGAAATATTAGTTTGGACTCGACATCGAAATATTAAAATAATAAAAACATGTTTGGTAAAAACGTGAGAAAATAAAACGAGAACATAATATTTTGAGAATGTAAATGTGAAAGCCCCAATGTGAAAAATACCCAAGAAAAACCTTTGTATTTCTCTTTAAATTTCGTTATGCTTTGGTGGAGGTGCCGGGTAGGCTACCCGTCCTGACTTTTAATTATTATGCTGGAGGTGTCGGGTCATTAAACTCGAGTCAGACGTTAAGCTCGTTATGCTTTGATGCTGAGGTGGAGGTGCCGGGTAGGCTACCCGTCCTGACTTTTAATTATTATGCTGGAGGTGTCGGGTCATTAAACGCGAGACAGACGTTAAGCTCGTTATGCTTTTGTCGACACCTTATCAACCCTTTAATGCCCCACATTTTACAGTAGATAGCAGGCCTACTTTTTTGTTTCGATACAATTTTTATTTTATTTTATGAAATTATGAATTTTTTGCTCAAATATAAATTTTGATATATCGATATCGATATTTGCGTGTAATATCGATAATTTAATCATATTCATATCTCATAGCCCATCATAATCTGAAAGACAAACTTCATAATATAAACCTTGAATGTGGAATAGTACTGTGAACAAAACGTAATTTGTAACAGGTATACGAGAATACCCAAGATCGCGAGCAGGAAGTTTACCGTTATTGTTCTTCGGAGGGACAGACGGACTGACAGAATAGTCCCTAGAAATGTAGGATGAGCAGTTAATATAAATTATATTCATGTACACGAATTGATGAATGTACAATATTGTACGTGGCTCATTGACATGAGTACACGTCACTGGAATTTGAAATCAGTGACGTACAGAGACATTTATCACTTGTAGAGTTACAAATTACAAGGCTACAATCTACAAGACTGTTTGAAACAGCAGCAAAAGATGTTCTACATTCAAAATAAATGAAGACACGAAAATGTGGAATTATTGAACACCACCCACACCCCACCACTGTTCTGGAGGCCACATGTATCACCAGTATAGGCCTACGAATCAAATTAACATTAATGTATGTATTGAGATCTATACTATATATTTATTTATTTAAATGTTCTGTCTAAAGCTTTCGCGATCCATGGTTTATTGTAATAACGGAAAATATCACGCACAATGTTCTAAAAACATGACTTTTTACTCACAACGTTTCGGTAAACTTCGTTTCCATTTTCATACGATAGGAATTTAAATATACCATCCACAATTAAAAAATATTTTGTGTTTATATTAAGCGACGAACCGTTTTTAATGGTGAGCCCACCCGGCGCTGCCACCAAAATATCAACACACGGCGAATTAATATGGTTTTAAATTCTTCTTCGTCGATCTGTTGATACAGTAGCATCACAATTTATATATATACGGCTCATGTAAGGTGAGGTTGAGTCCCGAGTACGGCGGGGATTCGTGTGGTCGTCCATTCATCTAGAACCACTCATCGTGTCGAATAGCTTTAGCGCATGCATATAGAGATGAAAAGAGGAGCACGCTCAAATTTGTATTTATTTATTTATTTATCATTGACAACATGAGTATCAATCCACAAGTAACAAGTTGATAATAAAAATACACATTGTGCACAATAAAACAATACAAAGATTTTATACAAATCATTAAGTACACAACAAGATTATACAATGGCATAATACAGTACATAAAAATTGAATAATAAACAAGTTCTGGTACACTAGACCAGGAGCCAGAACCCTTGGGAAAAAGTTTCGTTCAACCCAGTTAACATCTCAGATCTGACTTAACCACATGGTAGTATGCACATTTTGAAACATCTTTAGGGAGGATGTCACTTCGAATTGAGGTATACGTTTTTTTTAGCAGGCATTTTGTTTTTGGATGTGCGATCATTGAAAAGCTTAGTCGGTACTATCTTAAAATGTACATAGCTCGTGACACAGTTAACCGATTTTATTTTTTCTTGCACCGATTTGTAGGTAATTTGTATGTTTAAATTATTGTTTTTAACCAGTTTATAATAGTCATATGATTTCATTGTTAAAAAATGCATATATGGCGAAAATAGTGTAAATAATTTTACTAAAATGTGATTCAAGCATAAGTTCACAAATTATTTTGGTCAGTTAGCGCTATGTTTTTATACATTATTAGGATTTATAAAATTAACTCATGGACAACATATATAAAAAATACGGATTATTGCACATTTGAGTACATAAGCGTTGAAGGCTGAGCATTTTCAGTGGATTGTACGCTATTTAACTATGATTTTCATCCAACTTCATTTTGTCTTTACTAGTAAAGAATAACATTTTAAAAGTAGTTCCAACAAACAATACAATGCAAATGGTAAAATTGAATGATATTAAAAATGCGATTTAAAGATTTTTGAAGAATAGTCGATTTTATGGAGTTTTCAGTTTCAAAAGTGGAAAAAGTGTAAAAGTGCGATTTTCACGTGACAAATTTATTTGCTGGCACTTATATTCTTGGAAAGTATAATTTAAGAGTTTTTGAAGGTTCTCTAAAAAGTGGAACCCAATTAGATTAAATTTTCAGAGAACCTTCAAAAACTCTTAAATTATACTTTCCAAGAATATAAGTGCCAGCAAATAAATTTGTCACGTGAAAATCGCACTTTTCCACTTTTTCCACTTTTGAAACTGAAAATTCCATAAAATCGACTATTCTGCAAAAATCTTTAAATCGCATTTTTAATATCATTCAATTTTACCATTTGCATTGTATTGTTTGTTGGAACTACTATAAAAATGTTATTCTTTACTAGCAAAGACAAAATGAAGTTGGATGAAAGTTATAGTTAAATAGCGTACAATCCACTGAAAATGCTCAGCCTTCAACGCTTATGTACTCAAATGTGCAATAATCCGTATTTTTATATATGTTGTCCATGAGTTAGTTTTATAAATCCTAATAATGTATAAAAACAGCGCTAACTGACCAAAATAATTTGTGAACTTATGCTTGAATCACATTTTAGTAAAATTATTTACACTATTTTCGCCATATATGCATTTTTTAACAATGAAATCATATGACTATTTAAAATTGGTTATAAACAATAATTAAAACATACAATTACCTACAAATCGGTGTAAGAAAAAATAAAATCGGTTAACTGTGTCACGGGCTATGTACATTTTAAGATAGTACCGACTAAGCTTTTCAATGATCGCACATCCACAAACAAAATGGCTACTAAAAAAAAAGTATACCACAATTCGAAGTGACATCCTCCCTAAAGATGTTTCAAAATGTGCATACTACCATGTGGTCAAGTCAGATTTGAGATGTTAAGTGGGTTGAGCCAATTTCTTTAATATCGGTCCTACAGGAATTAGCTCTTTGGACTACACGAGTACCCAACACAGATCGGCGAAGAAGAATACAAGAAATAAAATAATTCGCCTTGCGTGGATTGTTTTGGTGGCGGTCCCGGGTAAGCTTACTACTTTAAAAAAAACGTTTTCTTCTCTTGATCTCGTATTCAATTTGGTGGAGGCACCGGATCATACATTTTAAAAATGTATTGGGAGATAACAACTTCCCCCTTGGGCCCTTGCCCCCAGGGTCACCAAAAACATTCTGTATCATCTTTGTTGAAGGGCAATGCCAACAAATAATCACGTGTGAATCGGACGTCATGTTCGGTTTTTATTGTTAGACGTGACTCACGCACAGACGGACGAGGGGACAGAAAAGTGGAAATATGTGAAGTGTAAATATAATAAAATCACACTGAACTCAATACCCAGGATTGCTAAAAAATATAAAATAGGTTTAAAGCAAAGGTTAAAAAATACAATATACCTGGCACAAACGTCCGAGCTCCAAGTCATTAGAATGTATACCGGAACATTACGTCGGTTGCATACGACAACTTGCCATAGATAGCCTTGGTACAGAATGTTGTTGACAAAGCGCTGTATAATATTGTGCACGTTGAAAATCTGTATTAATTTGGAAAAAGTAGGCCTACATTATTATATTTCTATAACTGATTCATACATAAGAGACTTGGCTAAACACTGAGAAAATATTTATTTGACCCGTGTCGATAGTTACTGCCTGATCCGGCTTACGACAAGACATATACGAATCTAGTTGTACTGTGTAGCCTACACACAAGTTATTTAAATAATGGTTTGATTATTCTAATGAATTAACTGTAAAGGGTGATAGTAAATAATAGAAGCATTCACAAATTAAAATAATAACTAAAAGAGTAAGAATATATTCACTAGCGAACAAAATGAAAACGAAATTAATAAACTGTAAAACATCTAAGTGTTTTAGGGAGTTAAATTACGTCTTCGCTATGCTCACTGCGCTCATCCAAAAACGACTGCTTCCGCCATTCGATATTTTCAACGGAATATGTTGATTTTCGAAATACTTCTTTCTAAATAATTTCACGTTTGAAATGACGAAGCAAAACTGAAGGTTTCCTTCTAATGCGTATTCGGAACACAACATAATGCAACCGACCGACCCCTTTGGAAGTTCGTTTGCCACAATCTCAACTTATTATAGTTCATCAAAATATCTGTTGTCAAGTACCACTTTTCAAATTGAATACTTTTCTAATTGTTTGTTCTTCATTCACATCTACCACCACCACCACGGTACCACTGATCGTCTTCAATAGCAGCGTTGCGGATAGCCTTTAAAACCCTTTCATTACCGAATTCATCTTGTCTAAATTAGGTAATTGTAATTAACCAATTAAAATTACAATAATTTTTCTAATTTGTTTTTTATCATGATTTTTAAACAATTTCCGATAAATTTTGGATTTTGAATTAAATCTTAATTTGTATTTAAAATTTAAATTTGAAGTGAATTTCTAAAACTAGATTTTTCCAGAGTTGTTTGCATTTTTTACATTTTGTGTATCTCAAATAACAGCAGTATCGGAAATCTATTGCTTTCCGGGGACAAACCAAATTTTCCCGTTTTTAGCCATTTTAGCTATAAGGCGACCAAACGTACCGGTTTGAGGTACAGTTCCGTGTTCAGAACACTTGTACCGGTGTCCCGAGAGATTCATTAAAATTACGTATTTGTATAACCGGTTTGTAATTTTGGGGAGAAAGTGTCCTGGTATTACCTTAACTATACCGTGCATGGAAGGATAATGTTTTACTTTAAAAAATACAGTCCTGTGATAAATACTAATGGTAAAAACAATGAAATAGTTTTTCCACTTCCAAGAAAATAATTCCTTTTCTCTATGGGTGTGCGAGTAATATTAATGATTTTGGTGGAGGTGCCGGGTCGCGCACGTGTGTAAAAACGTAGAAAATCGTTAGGCCTATACATTTTTGGTCCTACCAAACTAATGCTGTTTACTAAGCTATAATAGTAACCTAGGTCTTTTGATACAAATTTATATTTATTTGGAATGTTTTGAACTTTTTTTGGTCACAAATAATAAAAATATGTCACTATAATGTTTGTTTCAACATTTTAATGTATTATCAATTTCTGAATGTCATATCCTAGCTATTTGTGCTTGATCATTAAAATGATCTAGAGAGAGGTTACATTTTAAAATCAATTAGATGTTACTCTGACTTCACGTTTGGAGCCTATATTTAGTCTAACATCAATAAATAACATTAATATTGTTCATACTGCAATTAATAAAGAAAGCCAAAGAGTATAATAGTGAAATTTAAAAAATAAGACGAAGTACTAGTACCCGAATTGGACTCGATACTCGAGTTTTTTTTAAGTAGAGCTACTTGATTTGGACTCGACACGAACTCAAAAATCAGGACTCGCACACCACTAATTTTCTCAGTCATTATTTGCATTGATTTTGTTGGATGAGCGAAGCGAAGACTTCAATTTCACTGACCCCCCCAAAAAATTTAGCTCCAATGTTTTTTTTTTGTATTTTTGTCTGTTTGTTAGCACGATTCCGGGCAAACGGCATATAAGCGATCTTGATAAAAATTGGAGGGGACCTTCGAAATCTCTGAACTTAGAGGTGTATTGTTTTTGGGTACAATCGAAGAAATATTTCTCATGAATCTCGTACTTTTACGATCTTTTTCGATTTTTAGTGCGATATTTTCGTGACATTTGGGCCGATTCTGACAAACGGGTGGGGCTACAACGTTCATATTTCACATGGACATTAAAGTTATGGTGTGTAGGCCTAGTACCTTTTGAAAGAAAAAGTTTTAAAAAATAGCCAGAATCCATAGAAATAAGGGTTTATATGATTTTTTGAGGTTTATAATAACAAGTAACAATAGAAACTTGACAACAATCACCTACAATGCATTCAAAAAGCACTTGCAAAGGAAAAGTGGTCCTACACAAACTAAAAACTTACAAAAAAGCTCATCCATCAACGCGACGGGACTTAAGCGTTTTCCTTGTTTATAGATAATGTAAAATCAAAATGTACTAATCACACAACTGAACTACGTATTGATTTATTAACTACACTTATTTTCGTTGTAAAGACACAGTTTATTAAAAGTTTAACCATCCATATTATATAAATTAAATGCATTTTCAAATTATCTTTATTCTTATTGATTAAGCCTTCATTAGTTTGATGTATGATGATTTGTAAATATTTTTTTGGGTACATAAAAATATTTCAAAAATGGGGTCAAACCAAAAAACCAAACCCGCCAAAAAGATGTGAACTTTCTGTTGCCATATGGTAACATGGATACACAACGTTGCCCCGCATTAGCTCTATCCATGAACAATGTGATTGTTTATAATTTCGTCGTTTTCTTAACTAATAACATAAAATGAAAATTTATCACATAGTAGATAGTATTCAAACCGGGCTACGATGAGAATACAATACCGAAACTGTATGAATTTGTTTGTAAGGTCCATGACAAATATCTCGTCGTTCAATGATATTCATTTTACGTATGGTGTAACATTCTTATTGTTATGATGTTTACAATGTTATGTACCTGTTATGCGTTACTTCTTTATTTAGTTTAGACGTTTGTTTGCTGGGAAAACAATATAAACAATTTTAAACAACATAATTGTGATGTTGCTGATTTCAGGATTGGTACTTATTTCGTATCGTAATGTTTCATAACTGTGCAAACGTATTCAACTATTTTCATTTAATTTTATATTTGTACAAAAAAATATGATATAGTGATGAAATCAATGTCAATCTATTAGAGCGATGAAACTTTTAGAGCAGGTGATGTGAAAGTAGCAATTAATTTGTTGGACTATACACATACAACAATATAAATAATCCAAAAAATTTAAACAATATTTCGACGACTTATCAGTCATTGTTTATTTGTTTATTGTTTATTGTTTGTTTAATGATGGGTTGACATAACAACAGTATAAGAATAAAATACAAAAACATTTATTTTTATTATTATTAAACTCGGCCACCTCATTTTGACATCTATGAAAAATGAAATTTGTCTAGTTGATATAAAGTTTTTGACAACCAACAATAGCAAATAACACAATAACACCCAAATCTGTTTAAATCTGCTGAATTATTTCATTTGTAAGTGCAGTGTACAATGTCACAACAAATAAATTAATCCAGTTGTGAAAGACGGTCGTTCTCATGAAGCCCTCTTGGAGAGTGGTGTACTGGTCGGAATCAAACCTAGGCCTGCTTTCCAGGCAGACTTATTAGTTAATTAATATAATCCATGTATACAGTACTCATCGTGTTAGAGCAGTGGTACCCGGGTTCGACCCCTGATTGGCCCGGGGCTGGCGGCCAGGGGCGGCCCCGGTGGTCTCCATCCCCTGTGAGGTCTGCGCCGGATAATAGCAGAGTTGCCCCGTCAAAAGGCCGCATTACGCGGTATTAGCTGCTCAGTTGGAAGCGGGATTAGGGCTGAAACCTATACCCTTCGCTCAATGGCTTGCGCACAACAGACACACAACATCAATTTGTCATTACCTACCTGGTACTCGGTGGGTGGCTGGCCGCTCGCTTGCCACTCAACACACCATTCAGCGCAAATATCACGCCAGGGTAAATATTATTTACGTCAATAAGTAATAAGAAAAATTACAATTTACAATGACAAGCAATAATAGAAATAAAAAAGAAAGGAATTAGCAAGAACAAGATATAATCGTACATACAATGATAATAATAAAAATAATAATAATAATAATAATAATAATAATAATAATAATAATAATAATAATAATAATATAATAATTTCGTATTTATTTATGATTTTAGAAATAAATAGATACACAACCGATTACGTTAAAAATTACCATTTCTTTCGAAAACATTGAAATAATTTATACAAAATATAAAATTACATAAAATGTCAAAAAAATTAAAGACATCAAAAAATTTTTAATTAAAAGAATTTGAAAAGTATTAGATCAGTGATGTGGTCTACTAGGTCCTCCTGGCGCCTAGTTGGATTTGTAAATTTCTATACTTACACCCTATTGCAAAATGGAAATACATTAAGTTTAAATAAATCTGTATTTATTTTCCTTATATATAAAAATGTCAATTCATTGAGAGTTAAAACACGCAAATTTATTCGTAGCTGAGGGTTGCTGTATGGAAGTGACATTGAATCTGATGAAATAGTTCCCTAGTCTCGTAGACCTGGATTACCCGTACGTACGAGAGATCATGGGGTAATCCGACGGACCCAGCTCTAATCCTAATCCACCGATCCAGCTGGCCTAAAATCTGAATGCGTGTTTCCTAGGGGTGGCCAATACGTAATCTTCGCGCAGTCTAATCCACTCACGTAACAAGATATACGCTCGGTCTATGTAGCTACCATCATTACAAGTACGATATACTGTCGAAAATTGTATTTATTCAATAACGGTTTGAAATACAACACATGTAGGCCTATTTATGTTTTAGGAATGATACGGATCTATTATTTTATGACTTCATTTTAATTGTAGTCTTTGTTTCGACAAAATTCTAACCAATCTGTCCCTTCCAACTCATGTGAGATTCATTTGACAAGGAATCCCACTGAATTGTTTTGTTTATTAAAATAATATTATAAATCACAAACCATTTGCAATGATTTTCACGATTATTATTTTTTTTTAAATGCATATTTTCCCTCAATAATTAAGTGCGAAATTATTTTATAAGTTATTCAAGTAGCATCTACTTACCTCTAGAGTGACAACATTATTCGTTTATATAGTAGATAGACCGAGCTCTTATTCTGCCGTTTCGATTCCATCTATACCGATAAATGTGATTAAAGGGTTTTAGCAACATGTATTCTAATCTCATGTTATCGGTAGTTGATCATCTTATCTTATCAGCTGATCTTATACCGTGTAAACATTATAATCCACCTCTACCCACGCCCGTTACCAGCCTGTCACTGAAGGGGCCACGGGGAGAAGTAGGGGGCCATCCAGCCCCTGTCACCTGAAGGGGACACGGGGAGAAGTAGGGGGCCATCCAGCCCCTGTCACTGAAGGGGACACGGGAGAAGTAGGGGGCCATCCAGCCCCTGTCACTGAAGGGGCCACGGGGAGAAGTAGGGGGCCATCCAGCCCCTGTCACCTGAAGGGACCTCGGGGAAAGTAGGGGCCATCGTATAATAATCGATATTCCGATAAGATATCGATAAGTGGGAATAATCTCGACTATCGATTTTGGACTCAATATCGAAATATATATTATAACAAAATTAAAAATAATTAAATTTGTTTTTAAATGTCAAAAAATAGACCGTGGATACGAATTTTCGGGAAAGAAAATGTTTTCTGCAAAAATGCTATACTGTACATAAAAAAAGATTTAATTCTTCAAATTTCGGTTCGCTTATTTAATGGTGGAGGTTCCTGGTATAGCCTATCCCTAGTAAATTCGTCCTTACTTTTACAAATGGTGGAGGTTCCTGATAAAGCCTATCCCTAGTAAATTCGTCCTTCCTTTTACAAATGGTGGAGGTGCCGGGTCATTCAGCTTGAGTGTGAGAGCGTAAACATTGTTATTTATACTTTGCGAAACCTTATCAACCTTTTTGTATTTCTCCCATCATTCTCTCCCAACTTGGGACACACTCTCGCAACAAACACGGCTCTCTGAGACTTGTTCGCTCTGGTGGTCCGACTCCCAACAATGTTTTCTGAAACTATAATAGTGCCTGATCTGTAGACAAAAGAGGGAGCGAAGCTACATAATCAACAAATCATCGAAGAAGAATACAAAAATAAAATAATTCCCATGTGCGTTGATTATTTGGTGGAGGCGCCGGGTAGGCTCCGCGCGCTTGTTCTCGTATTAAAATATGGTGGATGTGCCGGAATACACATTTTCAAACTTTCTGGGAGCTATAGCCACTCCCCCTTACCACCTCAATGACAACACACAACCAATGCAATGTGACGTCGTCCTGTTTAGTTGCATTTAAACAAATACACTAATGTGCAAATTGTGTTATGGATAAAATTTGACTACAATAACACTGCAGCTCATTGAAATTTGAACCCATATAGCCTGAGCCTTGCGTAAAGCAACCACAACTCAGTCACACCATCTAGCTAGCCCCCCCCCCCCCACCACCACCACAACCCCAGGCAACTTCACAGAGTACATGTGTGGAGTGTGCACCCCTGTTCGCTATTAACGCTACAACTAACTTACTGAATACCAACAAAGCACCGACATTAATCCTCTCTCTACGCAAGCTCGGCAGTGCAGGACTACAGGACGGTTGAGCTGGTAATACCATCTGCCTCTGACAGCGTGTAGTGTCGTGTCGGACGTCTTGATAAGCTCACATGCATTGCACAACACTTACTTATCGGCAAAGCGGGAAGAAAGATGCTCAACTAATCACGCGGAAATCTTACACAATGGAGTTGGAAAACACTTGGCTTGGGTGTCGATATCATTAATGAAAGCAGGGTTGAACCGCACTTCACTCACAGAGTGGGGTGGCGTCTGCCGTCAGCGCCGTCTAATATGTTCACCCCCTACTCTACTCTACTCTACTCTACTCGCCGCTGAATGGAAAAAAAAAAGGACCCCCAGAATTAAATTTTAAAAGTGGGTTTTATTATTATTATTTTTTTTTATTATTATTTTATTATTTTTAAATTATTATTATTATTATTATTATTATTATTTTTTAATTATTTTTTTTAATTATATTATTTTAAAATTATTTTTTATTTTGTTAAAGAATGGTGAGTGGAGTGGGGTGAGTGAGTGGGGAAAGTGAGTGGAGTGAGTGAGTGATGGGAGTGAGTAAAGGTGAGTGAGTGGGGGGGGGAGTGAGTGAGTGAGGGGATTGAGTGGGGTTGGGGTGAGGGGAGTGAGTGAGTGAGTGGGGTGCGTGAGTGAGTGGGGGGTTTAGGAGTGAGTGCGTGAGTGAGTGAGTGAGTGAGTGAGTGAGTGAGTGAGTGAGTGAGTGAGTGAGTGAGTGAGAGAGTGAGTGAGTGAGTGAGAGGAGACTACCAAGGTAGGCCTTAGTTAAAACAGCATAATGCTGGGACTGAGTTCTAAAATAAGCATAATATGGGCATTCCCTCCAAACTCGCTAGTTGTCTCTAGACGCGTTTAAAAACAAATAGTTCCAAAAACAACATTAATTGGTATTATCTGGCTTGTTTTTTAAAAGGCTAAGACGACGAAACTAACGCACCCCAAACCCCCACCCACCCTTTTAAAAATCCCCCAGAAAACACCCCCAACTCACGTGACCTTCTATTGTTCAAGAAGTTCAGGCCTTCACATGGTGCCTAGTTGCCTACCTCTGTCGCCCTGTCTACCTCGCCAGAAACACCACAAAACAAGTACAATCGTAATACCGGCAAAGAATCGCACAGATATGCTTTTACGAAACTTTGATGAATTACTTTATCCAAAGTAGAAAACTCCCCAAGGCTTAAACAAAATTAATTAAACCTCAAATAAAGTAAGGTTTTTTGACTAGGCTGTTTTTTGTTATCTCTTTGTAATGAAATGGATGCCAAATCCTCTTCCCTTGAGTAATGGGGTAATTTTCAGCACGGGGAAGTCTTTGGGTTTGGGTTAAAACAACAACGGGGAAATGCTACACTGGCCCGGGTTCAGGGGAAATTTTTAATGAGTAAGCTGGCCGGGGAAAACTTCCTTAATCCCTTTTTGGGATAGAAGAAGGGGTTGAAAAATTAGTGGGGGAACTTTATTTCTAAAACCTTCTAGAGTTAGAGTTTATTGTGCTTATCTACAAAACCCAGATTTTTTTGTGTTGTAGCTCACTCTACACACCTAGAGTTCACTGTGTTGTAGCTCACTCTAAAAACACCTAGGGGTTCGCTGTGTTTTGTAGCTCACTCTACAAAATTAGGTTTACTGTGTTGGAAACTCACCCCTACACACTTAAAATTTTACTGTGTTTTTTAGCTCACTCTACACCCCTTAGATTTTTACTGGTTTTTTAGCTCAAATCTACACACTTAGAGTTCACTGTGTTGGGAGCTCACCTAAAACCCCTAGAGTTCGCTGTGTTGTAGCTTACTCTACACACCTAGAGTTCACTGTGTTGTAGCTTACTCTACACACCCTAAGTTTTTGTGTTTTAGCTTACTCTAACAAAACCCAGAGTTTACTGTTTTTTTGTAGCTTAATCTACAACTTTGGTTTTTACTGTGTTTTTAGGGTTAATCTACACACTAGAGTTCACTGTGTTTTAGCTCACTCTACAAACACCTAAAGGTTTTACTTGGGTTTTGCTTACTCCCTTTACACCCAGAGTTTTAAATGTGTCGTTAAACTCACTCTACACACCTAGAGTTCCCCTGTGTTGTTTTGTTTAACCCACACACCTAGAGTTTTAAATGAGTTTTTAGTCAAATCTTTCAAAACCCAAGTTCACTGTGTTGTAGCTCAAATCCCACCCCACCTTTGAGTTCACTGTGTTGTAGCTCACTCTACACACCTAGAGTTCACTTTTTGTTTGCTCACTCTAAACACCTAGAGGTTTCCCCGTGTTTAGCTTACTTAAACCCAGAGGGTTTATTTTGTTGAGCCCCACTCTACAAAAAAATAGAATTCACTGTGTTGTAGCTCACTCTAACCACCTAGAGTTTTACTGTGTTGTAAACTTTCCTACACACCCCAGAATTTTCCCGTGTTGTAGCTTACTCTACACACCTAGAGTTCACTGTGTTTGTAGCTCACCTACCCCTAGAGTTCCTGGGGTTTTTAGCTCACTCTAAACACCCAGAGTTTACTGTTGTGAGCCCCACCCCTACACAAACCCAGGGGTTTACTGGGGTTTTAGCTTAAATCTCCCCACCTAGAGTTCACTGTTTTTGTAGCTCACTCTTTCCACCTAGAGTTCCTGTGTTTTTACTTACTCTGCAAAACCCAGAGTTCACGTGTTGTAGCTTACCCAAAAACCCCACCTAGAGGGTTTACTGGTTGTAGCTTATCTAACCCCTAAGTTCACTGTGTTGTAGCTTACTCTAAAACCCCCTAAGGGTTTCCTGTGTTGTAGCTCCCCCCTACCCCACCTAGAGTTCCTGTGTTGTTTGCTCACTTACACACCCGAGTTTACTGTGTTGTAGCTGGGCCTACACACCTTGAATTCACTGTGTTGTAGTTAAATTTTAAAACACCCACACAAGGTGCCCAAGTAAATGACCGGTGCAAAGTAAGTTACGATTTTTCCCTTTAATAAAACATATTTCCCAAATCCTTCCTAAATTCTTGCGTCTATGGGGTTTTTTAGGAGTAAATTTTTTTAAAAAAATTCTCACCAAGAAAATGGGTTTGAAATTTTGTTTTTTCCCCTCGGGTTTGCACGTAGTGTTTTTTTTTTATCTTGGGAGCGGCCCCTTTAAAAATTTTCCCGCCCCGTGTGGAACCCTAAAAAATCCAAAAAAAACCAAAAAACTGTTAGTTTTGAAAGTGTGCAGAAGAAACGGTTAAAATGCTTTGTTTAAGGCCGGGGGGGCCCTTCACGAGATGAGTACATGGGGCATGTGTTTTCCCCTGGGGGGTTTCTTTTCTCTACAGAGGGCCCCAACGTCACTGATTTTTGTATTTCTTTCAATATCATACACAATTGGGTTTACGGATAAAAACTTGTTGGACAGGACAAACTTCCGCGTACCTTTTTAAGTGACTAGGCCCAAAAGGGGGAAAGTATGTTTTTCCAAAATGCCGGATAGAGGGTTTTTTTTTTATTTCACTTGCCTGAAAATTTTGTTCGGAATTTTTCCCAAAGAAACTAGTCAGAGTCTGTCAAGCAGATGCATTTTAAATTTTTCCTTGGGTTCTTTCAAAAAACAGCATTCATGATTAAGTGTAAATTTTAAAATTTTTTTTGTTTTAATTTTAAGGGTTTCCCTTTTAAAATTTTTACTGTCATGTTCCTTTCCCTTTTTTTTTATTGGTTTTTACATGGTCTTTGGGTTTTTTTTACGTTAAATGGGGGGGTTGCCGTTAAAGATATATTGCAAAAAGAAAAAAAAATAAATAAAAAACAAAAAAAAAAAATAAAAGAAAAAAAAAAAATTCAAAAAATAAAAAAATAAAAAAAAATAAAAAAATCAATAAATCAATAAATAAACCTTCGTGACCAATTTAGTAAATACGACCTAATCAAAGCGGCCATTTTCTTTTCATCCTTAGCTCGAATTAAAAAGTATATACAGAACACAAATAAATGAGCATGACCAATCACAGAACCTACATTTCATGAAGGGCCTATATGTGCAAGATGAAAAACCAATAAATAAATATTGCCTTCAGAATATATTCAAATACATTTTATTAATCAAAAACAGTATTTTTCACATAATTGTAGGGTTATAGAACTAACATTTTTATTCAACAGGAACATAAATACATGTACACTAGCCGTCGAGGATGGAAAAACATTTATTTCAGTAAACGTGTTGACACTTTTCGTGAATGCATAAACATGTGTACACACACACCCATAATAGCGATGTATTCTTCATATAACTGTTGTTACTAGCTGTTATTGTTGGAGCAGCAATCCCAACTGTTGCATCCTCGGTACCCGGAGTCCGACATGACGCTCAGCGGGTAACAAATACGTAACTTTTACACGTTTCGTCCCTGCAGTCGCCTAGAAATCTCTGCAGTACAAAACAATTAGGCCACTATTCTACTTCTACTTTCGAAAGTCAAAAATATAATTCGAATAGTAACCAAATAAATTAACAATCAACATTTTCAAAACATGAAATTGCTTTTGAAGTTTTCATCTTTTCATTGCCCTGTTATGAATCATCTTGATTCTGCAATTGAAGCAGGTGGGATGCGGTAACAGATGTCTTAGTCGGCTTGGCGCTAAGCAATTGTCACAACGTCTAGTCGTATTCAGGGTTGCTTGCTGATAATTATAATTTGATGTGTAGTTTCTCTTTTGTAACGAGGTATTTTGCGAAACTCAGGTTTTGAAAATAAAATCAAACAAAACAAAATATTAAGTTGGCCTCCTGTTAATGTTTTTAAAAAAAATTCCGCTAAAAATAAGAAATACTGTATTTAATTCGAATATCCAAATCAAACTTTAATAAAAATAACCAGTTCAAATGTGGGGTGGGACCATTATGCATTGGCACCTTATTAAATTTGTGTGGTCAAGATAGGGGTGTGGCAGTTCTCGATGACGCCCTACAATAGAGTACTTAACTATAGTAATATTGTAATTAAGCCCAACACAAAGTACACACTTCCAAAATGACGGTTCTGGGTTCGAACCCCAGTCAGGGCAAACTTTTACGACAATTGCTATGAATCAATAACTATGTCCTTAAAGCGGGCTTATGCTTAAACACCTTATATTCATACTACCCAACTCATGGGAGATGAGATGTGATTGGATTTATCCATGTGATCTTTCAGATTTGACAGCTACATTGCAGTCTTCTGTTGGATTTATGTCATGGAAGTCAACAGTCAAACAAATAGCAGTTTAGTAAAAGTTTGTTCTGTGGTCCCGGTAGCTCAGTTGGTAGAGCTATGGCACGTTAAGTCGGAGGTTCTGGGTTCGAGCCCCAGTCGGGGCAAACTTTTACGGCAATTGTTATGAATCAATAACTTTGTCCTTAAATTCATAATAATAATAATAATAATAATAATAATAATAATAATAATAATAATAATAATAATAATAATAAAACATACAAAAGCGACTAAAATCTATCCTCAAGACGCAACTAAACGGTAAAAGCAAGATCACAGCAATAAATACATATGCTATACCAGTACTGACATATTCATTCGGAATCATTAAATGGACACAGACAGACATCCACGCGCTGGAAATATTAACTCGTACTACACTACTAAACACAGAATGCATCATCCTAAATCAGCAATAGAGAGATTGACACTTCCAAGAGAACAAGGAGGACGAGGCCTAATTGATCTGAACAACTTATATTATAAACAACTAGACATTTTAAGAAAATATTTTTTTACAAAGAGCAACCAATCAACACTGCATAGGGCTGTGGTGCTAGCTGACAAATCATTAACTCCACTCAATCTAGCAAACGAAAATGTCAATCTACAAGGGAAACTCATAACTGACGCTTCAAAAGAGTTACGTCTCTCAGAAAAGACCCTACACAAGAGACATTATGATGAAATACATAAAGGTCACGTAGATATTAAAGCATCAATAGGTGGTTAAACAACGGGGAACTATTTGGAGAAACAGAAGGTTTTATGCTGGATTATTCAAGACAGAGTGATTGCAACGAAAAATTATAAAAAATACATTATACAAGATGCGACAGTAAACGATCAATGTAGAAAATGTAGTGTAAGGGGTGAAACAATCGAACACATCATATACGGTGCTAGTCACTCATGTCATAACGGATTACCTCTACAGACATAACCAAGTAGCTAACATTATTCACCAAAAACTAGCAATCAAGTACAACCTCATTGATACACACACACCTTACTACAAATACAAACCGGAGAAAGTACTAGATAGCAAAGATTTCAAATTATATTACGATCCGCACAGTTATAACAGACCAAACTATACATCACAACAGACCGGATATATTATAATTGACAAGAAGAAACAAGAAACTACCCTTATTGACGTTGCTGTCCCAATGTGCCATAACGTCGAGACTACATGGAAGAAAAAAATTGACAAGTATAGTGAACTTGCAATTGAGATCAAGAAGATGTGGAAACAGAAAAAGGTAAATACAATCCCATACGTGATATCGGCTAATGGCATCATACCGAAGAAGCTACATGAATCCACCCAATGTTTACATCGAGACTCAAAAGGCAGTAATACTCAACACGTGTAGAATAGTTCGTAAATTTCTAAACTAAGAATGATCTTCGAGATTCCGAGACAGCTTCCATCCTGACATGGTTTTCGTGGTTTCCCATAGTCCGAAGAGCAAATGCTAGGATGGCGACGAGAAATCGGCCACGACCGTACACAGCAGAAAGAAAACATCATCTACAAACAATATAAAAAATGACTTATTTTAGTTAGAGTTAAGAAAAAGTAATAATGTAGGTATGTAATATAGATACACATGGAAGTACTTGACGTAAGTCCGTACAACATGTTAGCTCCGGTTTTGACCGAGTTTGTATGAAATACATCCAATAAAATAATAATAATAATAATAATAATAATAATAATAATAATAATAATAATAATAATAATAATAATAATAATAATAATTTAAGGCTTTCGCGGACCGGATAACTATAAATACAATTAAATGCTAGTAATCCAAGGCATGAAATTCTTTTTGATAGGGCCATAATAATATGCAAAGAGCCTCGCTTACACCAAACATTGGTTAGAGTCAATTGAAATAGCTAAAACACCAAACAGTTTTAATGGTGATGTTGGGTTTAAGCTGAGCGGGTCGTGGGCGCCCATATTAAAAATATTAAAGACAACTCCAACGTTGGACGTATCGCAAATAAATGCATTATCCCCGAGATCATACTCCCTTATCGTCCTCCCTGACCCGGAACTGGATCAGACCCAAGACAGTAGAGTCCGACGGAGTGATCGTATACGTACCAGAAATTCTCAAATGTGTCACGGTGGATGTGCGAAGACCTCTTATAAGAATTAATGAAATTTTATAGAAGGCGGAGCCTGGCCTGTTCATGGTAACTGTTCGTTTTGTTGGTACTTTGTTTTTATAGTGCCATGTTGGCTTATATTTCTGTAAGTTTTTCAGATTTAGTTTCTTGTTTGCTGAGGATAGCCCACACAGTTGGGCTGAAACGTTAAAGCAAGAAAAAAATATTCGACGCGGCGAAATGACCCGACCAATTAATTGTATTTATAATAATAAAAATAATAATAATAATAATAATAATAATAATTGAATTCTACTTAACATTTTATAAAATTGAAGTCATTGTTTTTTTTAAATTCATTTTCACTCTTGTCGCAGTGGTCGTCAATAATATATAAAAATCAAGTATCGAGAAGTTAAAATGTTTAATGTATTTGGATCAAATTATACGCATAAGTTTACTAGCTTTTGGTACACATTGCAGGGGAAGATTGAAGTGAGAAAACGTAGAAATTGAAGAATTGAAGTTAGATTTATAATTTAGTATGTAGGTATACCTGGCAAAAAATAAGCATTGTGATGATTAAATTAGTAGGCCTATAACAACTGTGATATTTTCATTTTTCGATTGAGAAATAAGATGCCAGTGTTTTGTCAAACATGTTTGGTGAAATTGCTAGCACAACAGCTCAATAAACGGAGTGATCGCAAAGACCCCTAACCCAAAACATGGGGTGAAATATCGTATCAGTTACCAGCAGAGGCGGATTTACACTTATTGGGGCCCTATTGCAGTGGCGGACCTACCTAGTACATAATCATGGCGAAAATGTTTGAAATAAGGTTTTTAGAGTGCATTTGGTCGTTTAAAAAAGTGGTGGGTTGAATGCAATACCGAAACAATGAAGTTTGTGTGCGTCAATTTGTTTTGTCGTCATCTCAAGCTTAGAATTCACAGCCTACATGGCAACATATTAACGTTTGATTTTATTTTCAATTTAGCATAATTATTGGAGACACATTTTGGAGGCAGACCCGTTTTTACTGGGAGTTTTAAATAAGGATTCAAAATACACGATACAAAACTTGTATTCTCTGTATGGCATAGCTCCACTTGGGTATATTGGTATATGTAAATTTTTCTAAGGGCAGAATTCGGGGTGCCCTCGGCCACCCGGGGCCCTGCTCCTGCGCGCACTGCGAGTAGCCTACCTATAAATCCTCCTCTGGTTACCAGTGGTATCAGTAGGCCTATGGGTATTAGGGACATCACCAAACCTGAAAATTAATATTTTTCCTTTTTTATTCCAGTGTTTAATTAATTTTACGTGATGGAATTGGAATATTTTCTTGTGGTTACTATGCCTGTGTCAGTATTTATATGACATTTTGAGAGTTGAAACAAATAAATATTAATAATTGTTGATGGCACACCAGAGGCACCTCCAGGGCAGAACGGTTGAGAATAACTGCTCTATACACAGCAGTGCCAGGCTATGACAGTGGACTCGGACCACCTGAATTGCCACACAGATGACAAGTGACAGAATCTCCACACATGGCATTACAAATCTTTATCATTCACTATCACTAATAGCTGTGAGTGGTAAACTGCACATAACGCCTACATTGAAGTGATGTCCTCATGGCTGGGTGCTTACACTTAAAATGTTGCGAGGACATTGTCGACAGTATATCAAAGAGTACGATGGAATCATTTTCATTTGGATCAAAAAGCCAAAGCTAAAAACAGTCAAGTGCTTCTATAAAAATCAGATTCCCTATAAAGAGCTTAGGCTCGTAGTAGGAAAACAGAAAATTGTGACCCAGTGATGTAAATTTCTCGAGATTTTATTTTTGAGAAATTTCTTCATACAGGAGAAAATTGAGAAATCATGAGAATTTTTGGGAAACATGCATGTTTTATTTTTTAAGAAGAATGAACAGGTAGGCGGCCTACTGAACAAAGTTCGTAAGTGGTATATCAACATCATCCTTAGAGTCGGAGTCATGCAAATGTTCTGATTTCAAGGACTTGGAAGGTATACAGAGATTTCATCGTCGTTAATAATAAACAAACTATCATCTGTGGGGTAGCTACGCTACGTGGCAAATCAGTCTTCACTCCACCAGTGCCTCATTTGTTAGTTTCAAGGGGCTCATCTTGGGCTGCATCTATCTTTCTCCCTTAGGAGTTTGAGGTTATGCACAACAAAATGTAATCTTCCCAGCATTCGCGGCAGACAGTCGGTTACGTTTAGCATTGTCTTGAAGGAGTACGAGCTTAAAATTATCATTTTTCTACCACACAATTGGATCCAGATTTAAAATTCTGTTTAATAGGTGTAAAAAATAAAATTGTATGTCGACTATCTTTATTGTTTTCCATGCATTATGTTATAGTATATTATTTTTTTAAATTCTCCCTGTTCTCCGACCTGAATGAGGTCACATGGCTAAAAGAAGTTGAAGTCGATTTTGATTTGGAATCATTTGAGAGGAATAAGCAATGAATAAGAAATGCAGTGACCTGATAAAATTAATTAATAATTGTATTGATTGTTGGTAGTAACACTTTCAACTAAATATATGATATTTTTCACTCATTTCTCAATTTCATTAATTGGGTGCAATAAAAAAAATGGAAATAAGAAATTTAAAAATCTAACTCAGCCGGGCATAGAACCCGTGTCTCCCAATTGCTGGTCTACCCTTAAGCTTCTGGCCTTAAGCATCTGGATAGATTGGAACAGTAGCCTACTGCAACAAATCTGCTGCTTAACTGACCAACTAAACATTAGTCTATTGATGTCATTACCTAACGCAGGTATGAGCGAGGGTTTATTTATTTCTCAATTTCATAATCGGGTAATAATCCCATAGTAATTACCTCACAACTTCATTGACGAGATATTGATGCCCAAAATTATTACATATTCCAATACAAGTTGGAAAAGCTGGGAAAAATGGACTCAACCATTTAAAACAAATTATTATAATAATATTATTCTTTATTTTTAATGAGTAGTGACTATTATGTACTGTATTTTGATTAATACCATGTAATTAACATGCTCAAATGTTAATTGTATGAATGCAAATAAATAAACAAACAAAATAAACAAGTTAAATGTTGACATATGACAATATTTTTGCCAATTGTAAATGTATTATTGCCAAAATCACAAGGAATAACTTTAAGCCTGGTCAATGTTATTTACACTTAAGAGTTGTTTATATTTTATTACTTAACTTGTATACAAAGTTTAATTAAATATTAAATATTAATCTATAAAACTAAATTCAGTAAATAATTATGTAACAGTATTACATAGGACTACGGTATTCATATACACATATTTCTTGTTACAGAGTAACTAAACACTAAAAAACAACTTTCAAGAGTCGAACGACAACCAGCTTAGAAAAGACATTAGACTGCTGTTCTTCTAAAAAAAAAAAAAACACAAAAAATATACTAGAGGCCTACTATAATTAATATTAATAAATAATATATAATAAGTTTGTCAGCAACAATTTAATAACATTGTAGAAAAATATTGAACAAGAAGCATTTTTAGTGAATAATACGGTAATACCTTGTTTTAAACGGATCGTACACTCGCTGGAGAGAAGTCCGTTGCATAGGCGGACATTTTGAATATACAACCAATCTTTGAAACACCGTATTTTCTCGATTGTAGGCCGCCATTGAGTAATGATTGCAGCCCCTTTTTACCACTCAAATTTGAAAGTGTGTTATAAATACTATTGACAAATGGCTTTGCATAATGGACACACCAAACATTTTTAGCTTAATATTTTAAAAATATACCCAAGGCATATATTCGCATAAGTACGGTAGGCAGAGTTTCCGTATAAAAACGGCACTTTAGCGACTCAATGCTAAAACCGAATAAAATGTGGGAAAATAGCAAATAATTAATAAAGTAGTGAAAATCAATAAAATGGGTACCTGTATCTTCAAATTTTGAACAAGCTCGGATTGGCTCGAAAATTAAGCTTTTAAGTTAAATAAATAAATTTGTATTTTGAGTGTACTCAGTCACATAGGCCTAACTGATTTTTAGTGGGGGACTCAAATTAAAAGCAAACCAAGCCAATCCTGTCGGTGCCGAAGCCATCGAAGAGAGTTCAACTGCCAACTAGAGACCGGTATTTTAAATAGGAATCACCGACCAAATAAGTTTCACTATTCCACCTCTGGGAATGTTTAATAATAATTATTACTCTGCTTTGCTTTAAAATCTGAGGCATACCCCCCCCCCCCCCCCCCAGAAACAACTGAGTAAGAAACATTTATAATTCAGTCAAAATAAACCTGCAACGATGTTAAACAACTTAACACCTTTGGTAACAGCAAAGAAACCATTTAACAATATACAAATAGTTCAGAAGCAAGAACCAGACAAAACACGTCTTAAGCCTAAAACATTTCATGTGCACTTACCTTGCTATATCTAGGGTTACCAACTCGACAGAAGTAGAATTCCGGACGTAACTTCCAACAACAACAAAGGGGGGGGGGGGGATTATATTTTTACTTCAACCAACTTCTTCCTATTTGTATTTTTAGAACAACTTACAGAAATAAAAGTCTAGTCCTTATTGTTGATAAAGTGGTAATTTTTAGTCACTTCCCAAGCTTGTAAAGAAAGTAACATTTATTTAAATATGGAAATATTTTCTGATCAAGAAGTACTTTTGTTAACAACCCCTTGGAACTTAAAACTATTTTGGGGAAAATAGGAAGGTTAATTAATACAATAATTTTTATAATTAATAATAAGTGAACCATAAATTATGAGAAATTCACAGAATTCATGTACTATCAAGAGATTTTTAAAATACATTTACAATTGGGCAAGTTACAGCAAGCTCATCAAACAGACAACGCTTTGACCACCAATCTGCCACAATATTCAAAACTTTTTCGGCTGGGGGGGGGGGGGGGGGGGGGGGGGGTCCACTTGTTAGGATATTTTACTCCATTAAAAACAACAAAAAACAACTTAAAATGATAAATAAATAAATCATAACTCATATTAATATTCATATTCATATTCATGAATTCAATGATTTATTAACAATATGCGCTCTGAAAATATACAAATTATTTATAGATTAAATAACACAGATTGTAGACAAACACTTGACTGTCCTTGGTCCGCCATGTTGGCGATGACCTACGCCTCCTTCATTCTACTTTGTACCAACCTTCAACAACTACACGCTTGAATCTAGTAAGTTGAATCGTTCAGTAAATTGATTCTATTGGATACATATTACGCATTTGGGAACAGACATGTAACATGATATCGGGGCCTACGTACAGCCTCCTCCAAACCAACCAATCAATGTAAGAAGCTAGATGAACTCTAGCAGTACCATACTCTTCTTTGTGGCGAGACTATAGCTTCTGATTGAGGGATTCATGGTTTTAGTATGAACATCTGAATCATGCGGCAAAACAAAGTTTTCTGAGTGGTTAATAATCCAATGTTTGTTACAGCCCTCGGGTAACTTGCCAATATTGAGTACGCACCATGTCGTTGGTTACAACTGTTGTCCCTGGTTCCACAAGTTGTTGCAACAATGGAAGAAGAGTGTCAGCATCCCGGTGTTGTACAAACTTGATGAATACTCTTGTCATATTAGAGCCACGCTCAACATCAGTAAAGAGCCATTTTTGTTGCAAAACAAGACGATCTTGATGATACTTTCGTTTCGTTATCACTGTTTCATCTACCTCAACAACCTTGCTTAAACTACCAATTTTCTCGGCATGATCATTGACATAATTTGTGCATACCTCACGTAACCAGTTGTTGTGTTGAACTATTGCCTCTAATCATCCTGCTGCATGTCAAACGTAATTTCATCCTGCGTGTGGGCTTGTTGGCACCAGAAGTAAAACAATTTAAAGTGATCCTTCAGTGACAAGTAGGCCCTACCTGACAGGAACCCCTTCTTCTTACCACATTTTGGTCCCTCTTCATTGGCACGTTTATTACATTTGTATATAGTATCATACAATCTACCAGGAGCTGGGTTTTCTAAATTCATGTCTGACCCACACTCATAGGTTTCACACATCCTAAAAAGTTAACCCCCCCCCCAACCGAAGAAGTTCACAATTTCTATATATTTTAGATGAAAAATAATGCTCGTACACTCGTACTTACATTCCATTCATATGAAGTAGAAATTTGACACTTTTACAAATTCTGGACAATGTGCCATCCGGAACGAAGCAATCCTCCATCCAGACAAATGTGTTGAAATATGGATTCTCCGGAGAAATTCCAGAGGGTTGGCAACCCTAGCTATATCACTTTATCAATCAATGTTGCATTTGTGAACAAGTGAAGATTACGTATTCGGTATTAGCAGTCAAATTGTATTACAAGATATGAGCAGATTAGTTAAGTAAAGAACGTTTCCTTCATATTCGTGGTTCTCGCGTGACGTCACGCGTCGTCTGCTTCACGGCGGCGGCCATGTTTGTGATACAGCCGGTGACTGGTGGGCGTACCGGGCGCATCTAACCATGGCAAAACCTTCATCAAAAGTGATATTTGCCGACTACAAAAAGAAATTAGTTGGTCAAGACTTGGCGAGATACGAAAGTAAAATTGTTCTATGTGATGGCATTGATCCCTACGACCTCTGCGAGAGCGATTATTCTCGGGAAGTTTCCTTGTTGACGAGTGTAACGTACGTTGACATCGTCAACTAGCAAACTTCCCGAGAAGAATCGCTCTCGCAGAGGTCGTAGGGATCAATGCCATCACATAGAACAATTTTACTTTCGTATCTCGCCAAGTCTTGACTAACTAATTTCTTTTTTTGTAGTCGGCAAATATCACTTTTGATGAAGGTTTTGCCATGGTTAGATGCGCCCGGTACGCCCACCAGTCACCGGCTGTATCACAAACATGGCCGCCGCTGACTAGTCACGTGATAGTTGTGACGTACGTGCAACCTATGAATAGTTCATACCCTTGATTTATAACTGTGTGTGTGTGTGTGTGGGTTAGGCCGTGTGTGTGTGTGTGTGGGTTAGGCCTACAACAGAGCCAGATGTGAACCACACAGCCCGCACATAATATAATCTCTGTCAAGCATGTACAGTACCATGTCTGAACATGCTTTATTAGTTACTGTTACTAACATCAATCACCTAATCTTTCTCACTAATCAGTTATCACTTATGGAATTTGAATTATAATCACTTCCAATAATCAATGAAATAGTTAAATGGTATACAGATATAAATAAGAAAAAAACATTTACAAATTCACAAATCATATTAGGTACCTATATTACGAACAAGCTAATTTTTGGTACTTGTTTCTAAAAGATGAATGGTCAACTTAACACTAGAGATGACATCAATTAACCAGAAACTGGTTATTAATCAGTTTTGGTAAAATTTGTATTTGGACTACAAATTTGGTTTCAGGTTTGTCGATGGACTTCACCACAATAATACCAGTAGCTTTACTCAAGCAGCAATCAAAATAAACAAAGAATTAAGGAATGTTTTTGCTTTACACTTTTTAGCTAATAGTATTTAGTATTTACTCCTTGCTTTGACTTCCATTCATTAGTTCAATGGTTTTGCCTAATGTAGTAGTAGACGTCAACTCAGTGCTTTGCAAATTGTTACAATTACTCCGCCCCCTTGCTAGGAATTCTCAAGGCGAAAAATTTGTATAAATCTCCAATCTCCCAACATGCTACATGCATGATTAGTTTCAAGTTTGTAATACTAAGGGCTGTGCGAGTCTCGACTTTTCGAGATTCGAGCGAGAGCAAAGCACTGCTCGAATCTCGATCTCAAACTGCTCGTAAAAACGAGTCTCGATCGGTCTCGAGACGGGCCGGCTCGAGATAACGCGTTATAGCAGCAGAGTTCTATTCACGGAGTTCCAATCGCCGACGTCAGAGAGCAGCACAGTTCAATACACGAATGCCAACATAACAAACTAGTATTGAACCTTTCCTTTATGGTAAAAGCCCTCCTACTCTAGTAACTTTCACGTTGGTATGCTGGTCAGTCCGAAATTCCGTGGCATGGTTGCGTGTCAGTAGTCACCATTTTAAAAAGCAAACTTTTTGATTGATATGATGCCTACCGTTCTAGTTATGAGATTCGAAAGCCTGTTTACATCCAATTATGCCTAGCGCACAAATTACACACGAATCTGAAAGCTACATCCACTTGCTAGAATTAAAATTAAAACCAATCATAACCGTCCGTGTTTAAGTGGAAAAAGTCTCTCTGCCCTTCACAAAGTTCTAGGTTATGTCATTCACAAACACTCGTCGGTCATGTCAAACAGACCGGCCCCTAGGCTAGGTTAGCCTAGGCAGGCCCTAGGTCTGCAATGTCTGAAGCTGAAAACACTGATGGAATAAATAGGCCTAGCTTAGACCTACTGCATTGGTTAAGCCTCTCCCTAAAATGTTAACATAACATACCAATTCCACTCGGTTACAAACGGGCCCTTCCGCCCGGTGGCTACCACTCATTGTCCCGCCATCCCTAATTCCCCCGTCCCCATCCATTAACCTTATCATATGATCGAAACGTCCCTAGCGTCAATCTTAGCCCTATCAAGTATCTCCTCCCACTCCTTAAGCATTTCCTTACCCCTCCCAGTCCTCCTATACTTCCCATACATGCTCCTACATTTTCTCTTCATCCATCTAATTCTTCTATTTTAATATACTGGATCCCCATTTCCCTTTTTGCTACATGCGGTAAAAACTAAGAACCTTTCCAAAAGAGTCCTAAATATAACCAGACAACTTTCCCACATCTCATTTACCCCCTTGCCTCCTGAGACCACTCCTCATATGTTCTTCTGAATTCTTCTTGCAACCCTTGAACATCCACCCTATCATACTGCCTCATCAAATAACCCCCAAATTGATCCCTACCTCCCTCCTTATCACCATGCCCCAACGCTAACTCGACTATTGGGACTCTTTGGTAACTTATCCCCTCTACAACCTCGGACACGACTAAAACCTCTTCCGGCCTAACTAATATTACATCTAAAATATTATTTTCCCCCTTCCGGTGTCCCTTGTACCCTCCCCTACAACCTGTACAAACCCCTCATTAACTACCATACAAGCTCACCCCTGCTTCCCACCTCCTACATCCTTTCTCCTTTTTTCCCAGTGCAAGTTTAGATCCCCTGCTATAACCAACACTCTGTCCTTACTACGCACTACCTCCTCTAACTTATTTAAAACCTCCCACTCCCCATTATCACAAGGGGCGCATTCCGATATTCGCTCCAGTCGCTACGGCTGTAGCGTCTCTGTAGCGCAGTGGAGCGTATGATTATGCTCAACATTCGGAACGGGTGTAGCGTTTAAAACATGGCTGACCGTGAAATTATCAGATTACTTTAATTAGAAGAATGCTTAATTAACGGTTTATTTCATTGATTCTTTCATCAACAATTATTTCCAAACCTTAAACTTGGAGAACTAATGGACTACGCAGACATCCTTACAGTTTACGTGCTATTTTCAGCATCCTTTCGAAATCTTCATGCCGCCATCTTGATTTACCCCCACTCCACGAAACGCTCCTAGTGCCGGCCAAACCTCCAGCGTTTGTAGCCCCTGAAGTACACCTCCAGTAGCAAATTTCAGAACACAAGCGGGGCCGTTTGGAGCAATTTTCCGGTTTCGGGTGAGTTTGACCCTGCTATAACGTAACGAGTTCGATGCTCCGCATAGTCCTTAATTATTAATGGAACTTCCCCTCCCCAAGGTACTCTTACATCCACATGCTCACCCCTCACCGACCACACCAGTTCAACCCCCGACCAGCCGTCTCCCCCTACAAGGTGTCTAAAAATTTCCCATTGCAAAATTCCCTGACTTTTCTAGGTTTTCCAGACGGAAAATTATATTTTTCCAGGCTGCACATTTGGTTTTCCGCGTATTGTAATGAAGGAAAAATTGTTAATAAATTCAAGTCGATTTCGGCAGAAATTTTAAACACCAGACAAGGCAAAATAATTTAAGTTTTTTTTTTAAAATTGAGAATTTATTTTTTCAGCAACAAAAAAGGTATTAAAATGTCTAAAATTATGATTTTTTTTACATTTCTTGTAAAATTCCAGAAAAAAATTAATTCCCTGACTTTTCCAGATTTATTAAATTCCCTGACAATTCCAGGTTTTCCAGTCTTGTAGACACCCTGTACTAGCATCACTCCCCCCCCCCCCTCCAATACCTATTTCTATCCCTCCGGAATATATCATACCCTTGACGGCTAACCTCCCCATCATAAATGTAATCATTCAACCATGTTTCCACACACACAATCACATCAGGCTCACATACCTCAATCAGACTTCATAGCTTTTCAACTCTTTCCCCTCCCCTAATACTCCTACAACTAACAGTCATAGCCTTAACACCTTGCTTCTTTTCCGTTTTCCCCTTACCGTCCTTGCTAATAATAGGTATATAATAGGTACTAGGCTAATAATAGGTCCTAGGCCTAGCCTGGTAATAATGAATTAGCTGAGTTCACCTGGCCCTAGGCCTAGAATCCTACTGGGCATTAGGCCTAGCCCTAGGAATTTTGATAATAAAAGCATACCTATTTTACCCAAACATTTAGCCTAGCCTAACATCTTGGCCTAGGCCCTGTCAAAAACAAATTTAAGCTAACAAAGCCTAGGCCTATTGAGTAGCCCTAGGCTAGTCTAAGCTAGTGACACTAAGGTAGCTAGGGCCTAGCTGGCCGGGATTTGTTTAGTTTCAGGGCCATTGGAGAGTGGATTGCGAAAGACTTGCAGCTATTTTGCACCCTAATTTAGGACTTAATAAATAATAAATAATAAATAAATTTTATTTAGAGTCTGCCCACTCAGTTATATAACTGATTTTCAGTGGGGGACTTTAAATCAAAGCGACCAAGCCAACCCTGCAGGCCCCGACGCAATCGACGAGTGAGCGATAACCAACCAAAGATCGATATTTTTTAATAGGAAATATAGCAATCAGTGGTGTGGACAGTGCGAACACCCGCGAATCAACGCCAGAATCAACAAGGCCGATTCAGAACAACTCTGAAATTTATTATGTGCTTCGTTGCTAGGACGGCTCCAAAGTCACCGTTTACAAACTCCTAAGACAAGAACTGATGGACTTAAGTCCAAATCAGAAGTTAAAAAACTTCTGACTTTAGCGGGAATCGAACCCTGGACCTTCTGCATTGGAAGCAGATACGCTAACAACAAGACCAACGAGCCACCGACTCCTTCGATTTTCCCTACCCGACCCGAAAACCCAGTGCAGTTTACTACCTGAACCCGATCCGAGCTCAAAAACCTCGACCCGCATAATGCTACTGTGTCTGTAGGCCTACTGCTCTTGAGATTCAAGATTTTTTCAAATTCTCACTCGATCTCGCTCGACTTAAAAAATCCCTGCTCGCACAGCCATAGTAATACTAATGTTTTATAACATGTTTAAACACTATTTAACAAACTGATGTCATCTCTACCCAAAACACTAGATCAAATGTTTGTGTTTATTCTGGCAAAACAAATTACAAATTGCTCAAATATAAAACTCGTTCAAAAACATAATTAATGATCATTTAAAAATATGCAAGTAGAAAGAGGGACCAATAAATAACAACATAACAACAAAAAGAGAAAGAGAACATATATATTGGGATGCACCGATGCTGATACCGATTCAGAATCGCAATCGGCGATATTCTGGGTATCGGTAGAATCGGCAATGTAGATGCTAGCGTAAAAATATACCGATTCCAAATTCCCGCGATTTTTCAGAGCGCCCGAAGCGGAGCGAACTCTGCTGCCTGAGCGAGCGCTCCCAAGCGAACGAGATGTGACGCGATTTTCTACCGAATATTTCTGAAAGCGGTTTTTCAAGTGAGTAATTTGGCAAAACATCGCGAATGGCGACGTCTAGCCCTACGCCCTACGATGTCCAGAGTTATGACGTGAACAAGACCCTAGGCCGAACTGTCCGTTAATTGGCGATAAAAATGGAAGGCAAAAAACTTACAATAGTATCCTTGGCTTAGTGCGGAAACACTGCACACTAAAAAAGGTGATACTGCAAGGCTCAACTGTCAAGAGGGGGCTCAAACTGCCGCACGTTCACGACAACAAACATCTTAAAACACTTGCGGACATTTCACTCTTCCAAACTAATATAACAGTAAGGTTATGAATTTATCCTTTGCCTCCCTAGACTAGGCCCTAGGCCTTTGTGTATTTAATATAGTTCCAAATTCAATGGTTAGGCCTAGGCCTTTGTGTATGCCTAGGCTTAGTGTTAGACTCTCTAGGCTAAGCTTATGGGCCAAGAACTATTTTATTTTTTAAAAAAAATTGTTATTTTAAAAAATGCACCGATGGTATAGTAGCGGTATGTATTTCAAAAGAATCTGTGGGCATCGGCATTGGTAAAAAAGTGGAATCGGTGCATCCCTAAAATATATCAAAGAAAAGTTTGATTAAATATAAAACATATACATTATTTTAAATGAACCGTAGGGCGCGGAGTATTAACAAAAGAGAGGGTATCATAGAAACCCTTTCCACATGAGCAAAGTATTAGTACATACTCTGCGTGCCAGTACGTCACGCCTCAGAAGCAGCATCTTTGAAGGCGTGGACGGCGTCTACCATGTTGAGAGCGAGCTCATATTCTTGATGTTCTTCTGATAAGTACTGCATCACTGAGACTAAGAGCAGTGCCATGTCATCAAGCGAAGTGTTCATGCTCTTTAGCTGATCTTCTGGCTGCACAAACAGAGGATAAGTCACTCTCTTGCAGTATTGAAAGAAACACACTAATAAGAATACAAAGTGCGTTTGTTTGTAAGCAATGTTTGTAGATGTGTGTTTGCGATTTATTATGAGCGAGATAAAAAGTAGTGTCATTATTATTGCAATGTGATTCTTCATTTACTTGAATAAAATTAAAACTTAAAGTATTTTATTTGGAGTATCCACTCAGTCACATAACTGATTTTCATTGGGGGACTTTAATTTAGAGCGGAACAAGTTAACCCTGTAGGCAAGCCAACAAGGGCTAGTTCTGCAACAACTCATAAGTCGGACGCCGGGCGGAGAAAGGAGAGCAGCAAATATCAAAGATAATCACATTTCATCTCGGCTTAAACCGGTTAAAAACTAAATACCGTATTTACGCGCATTTAGGCCGCAGGTATATTTAAAATTTTGAAGTTCAAAAACAGGGGTGCGGCCATTACGCGAGGGCGGCCTATATGACTATACAAAGTCGAAAAAAAAAAAATTATAGTATGTAATTGTATCAATATTACGTACATATATGCGAGCAAGAGTAAAAAAAACTTATTTTAACGGTAAGTAATTAAAAAATAAGTCTTGTTCAACGTGTGAATACGTCTGCGGAAGTGAAGATGTCCGCCCGCCGCCCGCCGAATTCTCCGTCTCGCGGCAATGACTGCCTCGTCAGCCGGTCACGCATCCACCCGACGCCCGGTGCAAGGTCGCAGTTTCCTGATGGAAGATCGTAGGCTATCCGAGATGGTTTCAGGCGCGCTTCTCTTGTTTTAATTGGACCGAAATGTTATGTTCTTTACATCTGAATGTCATCCTATAATGACTTAAGAATTGCACAGCGCGGTCGTCTTTGTGAGTGCTCGCCGCCGCCGCGACCTTGCTCGAAGACGGCGGACGAGAGAGAGAGAAAAAGATTAAATATGGCCTTGAAGTCGACATGATGGTTATGAAGAAATGGACATTGTATTGGGTGACAATGGGTGACTGAAAATGCTTTAGCCAACACGGAAGCATTTCTGAATGTGTTACATCGGCTACCGGGCTGTGATGCGCTCGACGACAAAGAAGTGGATTAATGGGCGAATGGAACTTGAAACTAAACATCCATTCAAGAGCCGACAGACGCGGAGATAAATAACCGTCCCCCCCCCCCCCCCTCCCACGCCATTAAATACGTATCGCCTAGCTCACTATCAATTGGCGTCGGGCCAAGACTCTCGCTGTGTTGTTTTGTTTACGTTATGAATGAGATTAGATATCGAAACCCGTCTGTTTTATTGTAAACACTCTCGACACTTCAATCCAAGCAACGCCAACTGTGTTAGTGTCCGACGTTGTGTGAGCCGTGCGACCTTGCACACGGAAAGTAAACACTCTAGAATAACATTGCATTAAAATTAGGGATGTGCGGGTACCCGAAAAAACGGGTAATTTTCGGGTAGGTAAAATTACCCGACCTCGGGTCGGGCCGTCAATTCCTACCCGAAAAAGTCGGGTCGGGTAGAAGTAATAAAGAAACACGCCAATCTGCTCCTTTTAAACCTCCCGCTCAGACGCCAAACGAACAGCTGACGTCGGAGCGGACCAATCGCTACGACGTGGGCGCGGCTATGCTATGATGCTGTGTCCTTGGCTCTTCCGGCGTTGTCCCCGCTAAAGTAATAGGCCCTACTGACCGTCATTACTCGTCTTCTGGTTATTCAACGCTTCTAACGGCATAAAGCAAGTTGAATATTACGTACGTAGGCGAATGGTGAAAAAGAAACAACGCTAATAAACATCGTCTAATGCCTAGGCGGCAGGCCTAGAACAAGTCCGATCTAGTGCGCATCGTTGCGCGCAGCAGAGCGTTTGGAGGAGTCAGACCGAAAGGCTGGTGCAAACGCGCGATTTCGTCAGATGCATGGCTGGTACAAACGCATGATGATGATTTCGTCGGCCGGAAGAGAAAAATACGCGATCGCATCGGTTTTTCTTGGGGTTTTCGTATCGGAAATATTAGAAAACGATCGTTACGATATTATTTCCGAGAATAACGAACGATTGATGCAGGAAAACGATAATAGCGGGGTTTCACTGTACTAGGCCTAGGCCTAGGCATACTCAAGCAAAAGTTCATAAGACGCCGATTTGGATGTTCTTCGTGTCAATACAGCCCAGAGTGGCTACCTGCAACCAATGCAAAACTGTTTTGTATTTTTTTTTTTTTTAATGAATTCACAAATAAAAAAAATTTCACTACCCAAGCCCGACCCGAGCCCGAGGGTACTTCAATTACCCGAGCCCGAGGGTACTTTCAATTACCCGACCCGAGCCCGACCCGAGTTCAAAAACCACTACCCGCACATCCCTAATTAAAATAAAATGGTTTATTTATTTACATGCTCGTTTGCATGTTCATTGCCTGTTTTGCGATTAGTTGTTTCATTCCTAAAGGATTTGCTGGCTAAAATAACAAGTGCGGCCAATACAACATGCAAAGTACTTTTTAAAATTTGCATGGTCAAAACTGGGGTGCGGCCATTACGCGAGGGCGGCCTTTATGCGCGTAAATACGGTACTGGTTAAGGAAGGTTAACTATCAACATCCCCAGTTGTAATAATGTTGGTAGAGTTTTTTTGCACACTGAAAATGCACTCAATTGACAACTCGAAATGGGCGGAGCTTAAAATGATCGATAGGTCACAAGACTAGAGTTGGGTATAAATCCTCATTTCGCAAGCTGGCGCCTGCTGAACGGCGCATCACTTATCACTCTCTAACTTTTATTCTATTCATTATTTGGACAATACTTAAATGAATAATATTTAGCAAACATTATTCCTTGTAATAGCGATTATTTCGATTTTTTTACAGAGTCTTTAGCTTGTTAGAACAATATACACATCACACATGTGAAAATTATCAATGACTAAAGTTTTCTCAACAATTTATTTGACAAAAAACTACTGATCGGATTTCGACAAGAATTCTTTGTAAAAATGCATCAGACTGTTTAGACAAGAAATATATTAACTTTCTAGATAGAAAATGCATTGAACAAAAATTTACAGCATATAGTAATATGCAGCAAGCACTTTTTCACGGCTCATCCGCACGTCAAGAGTGGGTATTACCGTATTTTAGATAAAAACACATATCCTGCATATTACTCTATGCTGCAAAGTTTTGTTCAGTGCACTTTCTATCTAGAAAGTTAGTTTATTTCTTGTTTAAACAGTCTGATGCATATTTTTATAGAGGTCTTGTCGAAATCCGATCAGTAGTTTTTTGTCAAATAAATTGTTGAGAAAACTTTAGTCATTGATAATTTTCACATGTATGATGCGTACATTGTTGTAACAAGCTAACGACTGTAAAAAAAATCTAAATAATCGCTATTTCAAGGAATGATAAATTTGCTCAATATTATTCATTTAAATATTGTCCAAATAATGAACATAATAAAAGTTAGAGCGTGAAATGTTGCGCCGTGAAGCAGGCGTCAACTTGCGAAATGAGGATTTTTTTATACCCATTCATTCCGCCATGTTGCCTCGTGACGTCAGGAGGCGGGTACATTTCAAGTTGTCAATTGCCAAGGATTGACATAATGCCTAAATACCGTATCGGACCGAATATAGCGCGATGTTTTTTTCCGAAAATGTTATCTCTAAAACAGCACTCGCGTTATTTCCGCGCTCTTGCATTTGAAATAGCGCCTGAACATAGGCCACCCGCAATACAACTCTCGCGCATCGGCTGCTGCGCATCGCCCCGCACACCCACTCGACGCCAGCCGATCCCTTGAGGCGGGCGGGTGACGTCATCACGGGCTCCGCGGCAAAAGGCCCCGGGAATATCGCCGCGTATCACGGTTCACGGGTTCCGCGGAAAATGACCACCAAAATGTGCGTACGATTAAAAAGTTTTTTCTTGGGAATCGATCCCGAATCGATTCTAGGTCACAATGATCGATTTTTGTAATCCCTTAATCAGACTGGTGAACTGTGGTTGGCCCTACCATGTTAAAAAACATAGGACTAGGCCCTAACATTGTTCAAAATGTTTTGTTGTAAGAATGAAACTTTAGTCTATTCATTCATTGCATTGTTGGATGAGCGTAGCGAGCGGAAGCGAAGACTTCAATTTCACTGACCCCCCAAAATATTTAGCTCTGGTGTTTTTTTTTTTTTTTTTTTTTTTTTTTCCGTCTGTTTGTTCGCTCGATTCCGGGCAAACGGCATATGCGATCTTGATGAAAATTGTAAGGGACCTTCGTTTTCTCTGAACTTAGAGGTGTATTGTTTTTGGGTACAATCGAAAAATATTTCTCATGAATATCGTACTTTTACGATTTTTTTCGATTTTTAGTGCGATATTTTCGTGACATTTGGTCCGATTCTGACCAAACGGGTGGGGCTACAACGTTCATATTTCACATGTACATTAAGGTTATGGTAATGTAGTACCTTTTGAAAGAAAAAGTTGAAAAAGTTAGCCAGAATTCATAGAAATAAAGGTTTTAATATAAGTTTTTCAATTTTTAGAGCGATATTTTCGTCCCATTCGGGCCGATTCTGACCAAACGGGTGGGGCTAAAACGTTCAGATTTCACATGGACATTAAGGTTATGGTAATGTAGTACCTTTCGAAAGAAAAAGTTGAGAAAGTTAGCCAGAATCCACAGAAAAAGGTTTTAATATGAGTTTATTGAGGTTTATAATACCAATTAACACGTAACAATAGAAACTCTGTTCAACATCACCTACAATGCATTCAAAAGCACTTGCAAAGGAAAAGTGCAAAAAAAACGCAAAAAACGCAAACAAAAATTACAAAACGCTCATCATCAACGCGGCGGGACTTTAGCGTTTTCCTAGTAAATAAAAACTGTTTCTTGTACATTTTAATTTTTCTTTTCTCTTGAAATGATTCTGAAAAATTGGGGGTCGTGTTATATTCGAGATCGTGCTATATTCGGTCCAATACGGTAGGTAGATATACTTAGAGTGAGAACTGAGCGACTGACACCCACCATGTAAGCATCGATACTACATCACTATCTATACCACAGTGCCACAGCAACAAGGTACAATGCATGAGGCATGTGATCTTACCATGGTGTTAAGCCAGGTTGAGAGAGCGGGACTCAGTTTCGATATCTTGTTGCAGAGGTCGGGAGACGTCTGAACAATGTGCCTCATTCGCTGTCCGACTATCAGAAGCAATTGAGACGATAGGAGGGACGTATCACTCACAGCTGGAATCAACTGGAATCATACAAATACGGTCTTTTATTCAATTACCTAATGCTGTATTTTACATAAAAATCAGTAATAAAACTGATTCACAGAGAGGAAAATCATATTGACTGTGACTGCATAATTTTATTTTCATTACAGTTTTTGGATTGTCAATAGAGTTTTTATGTCGTCAGAGGATTGTGATGAGGGGACAAGTTTTTGGATTGTCAATAGAGTTTTTATGTCGTCAGAGGATTGTGATGAGGGGACAACGATGAATAATAGGACTCAACACTAAGTAAATGCTGTATTTGTAGGCCTAGTAACAATGAAACCCAGGCTTTGTAGCAAAAAATACAGGATATAGTGAACTTTGGTCATTTCTTTTCCTCATATCACGGTGTCCTTTTGGTTGGCAGTTCCCCTCATCTATCTGTTTTTATACGACACTGCACGTGCTGCTATGCTTCAATTTTAGAACTACAACAGCATAAAAAGCTCTAACAAAATCACATAAGTATGATTATTGATCACTTTTCAGCGTTCTTGTGTAGTATTCTTAAGGAGATATGAAAAAAATCAGTAACTTTATGCAATTTTAATTTTGTGACTATAGTACTTCAGTCTTAATGATAACTTATGGTTTCAAGTTTTTCAACCCATCCGCAACCTGAAGGTCGATACGGCGCACGACCCCCGTACCACGCACTTTTTGGGCGTGCTTCACTTGGTTACAGAGTTCCAATAAATGTGGCATAACTTCCGTAACTTTTGTTAGAACTATTTGAAACAACCCAAAACATCCACCCTAGACCTGGGTCTAGCCCTACGCACATTTACGTTTGGCGGATCTTGGTCATCTTCGTCACTATCTTCATCCACTTCCATCACCGATCCATCAATGCTTACATCCTCTTCACTACTGCTGTCAAAATTTATACCTGCATCATCACTGTCACTATCACTTATAACTGTTAAAGGACTATGCCTAAGCATCACTATCATTGTCACTAAAATCGGTGCTTAAAACATCCAAAGTCTGAGAAATATCGTAGTTTTTCTTATGTAAACCGAAATCACGCCCGTCTGATCATGCCATGTTTCCTTAAGAAGTTTGTCAAAATTCCGCTCAATAACAGTCAATAATGAAACAAAAACAAATGAACCAAGTTCATAAAAGTGACGCTAGGTAGAGCCACATGCTTGACCTTCCAAGAAAAAGCTGTTCGATCGACTTACCGACCAGTAGTTTGCCACCTATACCAATTTGAATGCAGGCGTGCACAATTGCATACCAGTACCCCTATGGTTATAGTGTTGGGTATTGAATATGCGTACTGTTATGCTTATGGGTGCAGATGGGTTACTAAAATCACCAGTAACTGGTAAAAACTAGTCCCTCTGGTTATACATATTGGTTAAAATGAATTACCGGTAGATGATTTAAACCAAATAGCAACAATCAATGTTATCTTCATCTACATTTGAACGGTTTTTGTTACCTCTTCTGCCAGTCTATCGAAACCATTAGAGTAGAGCTCGCATATCTGGTGCCTGCGTAGGATGTCGTTGCTGACGGACCAGACAGAGCCCAAGGTCAAGCAGTGACTCATCCACTTGACGGCCTGCGAGGCATTCAGGGTACCAGCGTCGGCATCCAAAGTTTCAACCGTCTGAACGGCAGCCGAGATAACGCGGCAGAGGAAGTGTGTCCGAGCGGTCACTAATGGAGTGTCGGGGTGATGGCTCGGCAGTCTCGGACGACCACTTAGCTCCGTGAATAACGCAGCTTGACCCTGAAACAAACATTGCTGTTGTTGAAGAGATAGGAACAATTACAGTAAATTAAAGGATTCATATTCAGGCTCATTATACATTAGAAAAGGGCAGATACAATACATTAATTTAATTGACCAAATTTATATTTTGTAGAATATCTTAACATCTAAATAGGTCAGTATTTTATAATTGCTCTACAATAATCTTGGATTGAAGTGCTTCGTCAGTGTCAGGGCCATACATTTATCCATCAACAACTACGCTAATAGTACATCTTGTTCTTGATGACACACATGACTCCTACTTCCTCTAAAGCTCTTTAACTACAATTTATTTATTATTTAACATCTATTCTATTCAGTTATAAAAACTGATTTACAAAGGAGGACAACTAAATATAACTAACTACCGTAATTACATAAATGCAGAAAACAATAACGAACTATAGCCACATTCTCACATTGAAATGTTGCTTACTTAGGCGGTTAGGCCATGTTAAACCTAAATTTATTTTAGTATAGATTGGAGAAGGGTTGACAGGTTGGGAAAGCATAGAGAACATAAAACCTAGCCTGAAGGGCTAGGGGCGACAAAACTTTTCACCTGCTGATGACAACTGCAGCTAATTTAAAGTTGTTTTTTACCTTAATCCACGACGCGTTTCGTCCTTCTGGGACTCGTCAGGCGGATGGTGGCCACTAAAAATCAGCTAGCTACATGCAAACAAAACTCACAACACATAACCAAACCTGTGATAGGGCCACGCAAGAAGTAAATTCTGCATGCATGTTGTCATCATCAGCAAGGTTACTTCACACACCATTCATACTGGGGCACACAGTCAGCACAAACAGTAAGAGGGCTTTCCTCCCAACTCTGGTGCTCGAGAGACAAGAAATCCATGACTTACCCTGGATTCGAACCAGGACCCTTGGCAACAAGAGAAAAGCTGCCCCTTCTGTTGTTGCTGGGCCAGGGTGCCTCTTCATTCATACTGAGAGAAAGGGTTAGAGATAGGAAGGATGGAAAGTCACAACACAGCACAACCAGTGAGGGGGCTTCCCTCCTAGACTCTGGTGCTTGGGCGACAAAAGAACCATGTCTTACCCTGGATTTGAACCAAGACCCATGGCAACGAGAGAGGTCCTACCACAGGTTTGGTTATGTGTTGTGAGTTTTGTTTGTATGTAGCTAGCTGATTTTTAGTGGCCACCATCTGCCTGATGAGTCCCAGAAGGACGAAACGCGTCGTGGATTAAGGTAACAAACAACTTTAAATTAGCTGCAGTTGTCATCAGCAGGTGAAAAGTTTTGTCGCCCCCAGCCCTTCAGGCTGGGTTTTATGTTCTCTATGCTTTCCCAACCTGTCAACCCTTCTCCAATCTATACTAAATTTATTTTAGGAATTTAGAAAAAAAATTAAAGAAATAGATCAATATTTGAACATGGTAGGCCTACGACCAATATTGTGGAAATTGTACAGTGCGTGACGTCACCACTCGTGACATAGTTGGATGCCTACTGAGCTTCGCTACCGATCGACTCGACTGAATGCGGCCGCTTCACTGCCTGCCCGTTCAATACCATCGGGCACAAGACGGGTCAGTTGAAAAGTGTTTGTTCTAAGTACAGGAAGTTAGGATAAGCTCCCTTCTCTCTCTTTGTATGTCACACTTATCACTCACTTAAAAAAAACAACAAGCACCAACCTAAAAGCAGACAAAATCCTCACTTTAACTAAGTATGTTTGTTAACCGTCCGTAGTCACTGAGCCATCCGTACTCTTCACATATCTTTACAAACCTTGTAATGCTATTCACTTAGTTGGATGAGCGTAGCGAGTGAAGCGAAGACTTCAATTTCACTGACCCCCAAAAAATTTAGCTCGGGTGTTTTTTTTTTTTTTTTTTTTTTTTTGTTTGTTTGTTTTTCCGTCTGTTTGTTCGCTCTCTACCGGGCAAACGGCATGTGCGATCTTGATGAAAATTTGACAGGACCTTCGAAATCTCTGAACTTAGACTTGCCACGTTTTTGGGTACAATCGAAGAAATATTTCTCATGAATATCGTACTTTTACGATTTTTTTCGATTTTTTGTGCGATATTTTCGTGTTATTTGGGCCAATTGACCAAACGGGTTAGGCTACAACGTTCATATTACACATGAACATTAAGGTTATGGTGATGTAGTACATTTTGAAAGAAAAAGTTGAAAAAGTTAGCCAGAATCTATAGAAATAAAGCTTTTAATATAAGTTTTTTGATTTTTTGTGCGATATTTTCGTGCCGTTTGGGCCAATTCTGACCAAACGGGTGGGGCTACAACGTTCATATTATACATGGACATTAAGGTTATGGTGATGTAGTACCTTTTGAAAGAAAAAGTTGAAAAAGTTAGCCAGAATCCATAGAAATAAAGCTTTAAATATAGTTTTTTTACGGTAAATAATACCAATTGACAAGAAACAAAAGAAAGTTGACAACATTCACCTACAATACGAAGGCAGCAAAACAAAGCACTTGCAAAAGTAAAGATATCCCACGCAAACTAAAAACTTTAAAAAGCTCATCCATCAACGCGGCGGGACTTGAGCGTTTTCCTAGTCACATTAATTAAATTAGTTCATAAAATACTTGTAGAGCTGACACTGTGCTAGAACAAATCTGCGAATGCTCCATCCACACCAATGTCAACCCCAAACTATCAACATGTGTTCTAGCCGAGTGTCTAGCCTCGGCCGGCATCTACCACGGTCACATGCTCCCAGGTGTGCGTCAAAACAAACCATTGTAGTACGGTGTAGGCCTCATCCAAGGTTGCCAAAATTTCCGGCACACTTATTTTTTGTACATCTTCTTGTATTAAAACAAATACTTCATCCAATGTGATTTAATGCCTTTAAGTCAAGTTTAAAATAGTAGATATTAGGCTAAAACAACAATGTAAAAGAAATTAATAAGACAATAATTTTGGTAACAAAATTAAATAAGATATGAAGAGAGAGCCTACCACCAATATTAAAAGTAAAACCACTCTAAATAACAGTTTTTTAGTGTTATCTCGATAACGCTGCAAAATATCACAAAACTGATTGCAGACAGCTACTAGGCCTATTACTATGTGTTTTTGTTGGAACTATAGTCTGCACAAAAAAAATATTGTAATATGATGGTAATTACGATTTTTATGATATATTGAATTAATTAAATGAACATTTGAAATACAAACCGCACCGATTATTATATCTGAATGTTTTTTCTTGCATTATATTGTTCTAACAAAACCACATAGCTGTCTGCAATCAGTTTTACTTTTTAGATATTTAGCACAATTTTGGAGAAATCAGTTAATAACTGTAATTTTAATATTGGCGGTCGTCTTCAACCTTTAGTGAAATTAATTAATGAATGAATCAACGAATCTTGAACATGTAGCATCTGACGTTCAACTTATCAAGTAACGTTGCAGCATATAACTTACGGCAACATCCAACAGCGTATTCAAGGGGCGTGCCTGCTTCAGATTGAAAGTGGTCATCATAAGGAGCATCAACACAAGCTGGTAGTGGAGATGCAGAAGGTCGTAGTTAGCCTCTGGCTGTGCAAGGGCCAGCTCTACCAGAGGTGGCGGACCGATGGGGTTGCCTTCCCACAGCTCTTCACACCTCCTGATAGCGGGGGCGGCCGTCTCGTCTTCACTCGAACACACTTCAAGGAACACGTCCAAGAAGGCCAGGCATTGCTGGAGGAAGGGAACCAGGGGGGTGTCTGGAAAACCAAACTATGCACAAAGGTGTTAGTAACTAAAAGTTAATACCGTACGGCGTACGGGACTACGGCCATACCCAATTAAAGGCCCAACTACCGTCCGGTAAATTTCACTTTAACTACAAAGAATACAAACCTAGAAATTGGATGAGAATTGAAATACGTTTTTGTATGAACCCCCAGGGTACATATCAGTATGTAGTATACCTTGTCTGACCCTCTAGGCTACAGGGGAGAGGGGACTAACTTGGTAATAGGCCTACAATCAGGACACGTTATGAATTACATTGGTCTTCTCCACCAAACAAACTACGACTACCGTATTAACCCGAATAGAGCAAAATGTTTTCCCGCAAATGTAATTTTAAAAACAGCACTCAAGTTGTATTCAAGGTCTAGCATTTTGAAGAAGCACCTAAACGTAGGCTAACTGCAATGCATTTTCCAATTATTCATTGCTCAGCTACTTCAATGCACCCCCTACCCCCCCTACTACTACCTCAGCAGGAGGGCAGTGAGAGTGAATAGAGTCTGGAGTTCAGACTTGTTTGGACCCTAAGGAACTATGTGGACCACGTTAATGAACCAGTAGATGTTGCGACTCTTTTATACATTATGAGTGAATGATAAGTCAACCTTCAAAGAATTATGTTTGCAGTTTTGGTAAAAAGAAAGATGATAAGCCGGAATGCAGACAAGACAAGCTGACCGAAGTGTCTAGAGAGTTTAATTTAAGTGAATAAGTCACTGGTGGTCACAAGTTGGCTCAAGTCTCCACAACTGTCGCTGAAGTGCGTGCGGTTACACAAGCGCACATTAAAAATAGATGCAAGAACACGAGTTTTCGTACTTGTTTTGGAACATCCAGGAACTCAAATTCAATCCAGTCCAGCCTGAATTATCCAGAATCCCAATATTAGCGAGGATCATGTATAGGAGGCCTTACATCTATTTAAAACAATAACATTGAGCCCATTCTTATCTGATGCACTTACGTCTGTTAGTCGTTCCTTGGGTGCTCGTCCCTTACGCTGTATGAACTTGGCCGATTCCTCTAGGGATGGACACAGGAACATTGACCAGATCATGCTACAGAGCCCCCGCCTCAGATGCGGGCTTGGAACTATCTGCAGACTCTTGATCCCAGCTTCAAGGACGTCTCCTCCAAGTGCCGACGCGTGAGATCGGCTCCAAACTACCATGTTGTCCCAGCACAGGTTTGAAAGCAACACGCTGTTGCTCATGCTGTACGGAAAATGCTGACGCAATACGCCAAATCTGGTAAGATCTGCAACATGGTTCATATAAAAGTGGGTCAATGCCACGTTACTAATCTTATTCGCAAGGTACCATAGATGTGTGAATGTAGTTACAATTTCCTACTCAATTGAAATGAATGAATTGTAATGTGTAGGCAACTAGACTACTATTAATGAACAGTACACCTACACAAAGTTATATGCCATACTTAACACATAACACTAATAAGAATTTAGTTCTTACAGAAAGCAAGTGGATCGCTGGCCGAAGCGCCTGATAGTTTGACAGCATCAGATCCCTCTTCCTGCGGTATTACTTGCCCCTCTTGAATACCTCCCTTGAGCAAGTCTTGCTTCTCGTTATCTTCGCGCGTACAGTCTAGGAGAACACGAGGGTCTTCAACCCAAGTAACCAACCAGGCAGCAACTATCTCAGCCACGCCCCCTTTGCCTCGAGAGAGCAACACCTCCAGCGGCACCACAGGATCATCGTTGTGCGAGGATTCACGATTTGGTTTCGTGCCTGTTTCAAGCAAACAAACACACAATGAATATTGTGCTCTACTGTATTTTGAATGGCCACTGAAAGTACAGAAGGCTTATGATTCAAAAAGGGATGTGCGGGTACTCGAAAAACGGGTAATTTTTGGGTAGGTAAAATTACCCCACCTTGGGTCGGGCCGTCAATTCCTACCCGAAAAGTTGGGTCGGGTAGAAGTAATTAAGAAACTGCCAATCTGCTCCTTTTAAACCTACCGCTCAGACGCCAAACGAACAGCTGACATCGGAGTGGACCAATCGCTACGACGTGGGCGTGGCTATGCTATGATGCTGTGTCCTTGGCTCTTCCGGCGCGTAAACCTACCCCCGTACTGTCCTCGCGTCTTTTATTTCCCAAACGTGTTTTGCTATTTATTTTACTTTTATTATTAACATTATATTACGAAAACATTATCGTACGAACAAGGTATTTTAATAATTGTCACTCTAAGCTACATTTAACTTAAGATAAAATAAAACATAAAAATTTCAAATAACAATGCGAACAACTTAAACTCTTGTTAAATGAGATGGAGGGGGGTGAACGCTTAAAGTTAGGGGTGTGCGAATATTCGAAATTTTCGAAGTATTCGAGAATAATTTACTATTCGTATTCGATTCGAAACTCGAATAGTAACTATTCGAATTCCCGAAGTATTCGATTTGAAATTCCCGCTAGTATGCAGGAAACTACATTACCGATCGACGCACCCTATCGTCAACTCCGCGCAACGTGTTTCAGCGGTCGTACCAACCAAACCAAGCTGTACCAACTTCGACAAACAACAGCATCTGATATCACCGTTGTCACGACGTCGTTGAACGTAAGAAATTACTCCGAAAACGTGATGCAAACCTCATCTTTCTTGCGAAAAAGTTCTAAACATGGTCTTTTCTCGGGTAAATGCTCATGTAAAAACCCGCATAGGGCTCTCGTGCTTACAGATTACGAAGAAGAAGCGGGCCTTGAGCCCGAAACGGACATAGGCCTAGCCTAGCCTTTGTGTATCCAATCCCTTTATTCAATGGCCTAGCCCTAGGCCTACCCGCTTCAAAGTCTAGGCGTAGGCCCTAGCCTACGGCAATAAAAGTGTGATTTGGTACTTTTTCAACCCAAAAGGGAGCCTACCTAGGCCTAGGCCCCTAGCCTACCTAGACCTAGGCCCTAGGCTATAGCCTACTTAGGCCAACCTGCCTAGGCCTAGTGCTAGGGGCTAGGCCTAGCCATTGAATTTCGCCAAGGCTAGCCTAGGGTAGAGCCTAGACCTAGGACCAAAGATCCTATTATTAATTAATAATATTAATATTAATAGCCATAATAAATAAAACTTAAAAACAACTAAATGTTTATTTTTATGTGTGCGCACTGTTTTGACAACTATTCGGTATTCGACTTCGATATTCGACTTTTTTACTGTGTACTATTCGATATTCGTATTCGAACTCAAAAATCACTATTCGCACACCCCTACTTAAAGTACTCACCCACACATTTATTCCAGTCGCTAGAGGCCTAGGCCTAAAATATTGCTCTCTTGTCTGCTAGGCCTAGTGTTGTACTTCTGTTTGCGTGTGTATTAAAAAAATATAAAGTTAACCAGAATTACGGATCCGATTATTATCTAGTGATGTTGGCTAAAGTTTTCACTACCTGAGTCCGAGCAAGAGCCTGCGGGTACTTTCAATTCCCTGACCCGACCTCAAAATCCACTAACCGCACATCCCCAGTTTCAAACTATTAAAACGCAACATGAAGTGATTTAGTCTAGAAGATGAGATGCTTATAAGCATTGAAAATCAAATTCCGCTAAACATTTTGAGTACAATATGGAGACATACATCAAAAGAAGCGTCTTGACATCAGGAACAAGAATAATGACGTTTCGGCCGTCGCAAATTGTGCGGGTAGCGTGGGCGAGGTCAAAGGTCACGCGCGGTTTACTCATCTATTTTCATAGTATCACATGCGAATTACGCCCAATGTTCTTCGCACGATACAAAGATGGGTATTAAAAGACGCGTATTGACACCAGGAACAAGAATAATTACGTTTCCAAAGTAAATAGTCATGTAGTTGGCGGTGGGCGAGGTCAAAGATCACGCGCGCTGCATTCCTCTATTTTGCTAATAAATCTATCACTATTTATGCTAATTACGCTAAATAGTGTAAGAGTGATATGAAGATGGGTATCAAATGACGCGTATTGACACTAGGAACAAGAATAGTGACGATTCCACAACGTTTAATTATACGGGTACAGTGGGTGGAGGTCAAAGGTCACGCATGGTGCACTCCACCAATTTGTTATTATCTTTATCTTCTAACTACTCCTGTTACAGACATCTAGTTTTCACGGCCATTTTAAACAATACTTCGTTATCACAATGCAAATGTCACATCTTAGAACTCTTAAGTAGGTAGTTGGTATTTGGAACATCCATTTAAATTTCAAATTGCACTGTTGTTCACATTTTTACATTGTTACCTACAGTTAAACGGCAGGGTCATTAATTACATTTAACCATTATTATCCATTAATATGGGCTGATTCTAGTATAAGGTAAGTTTAGAATTAGCAAAATAATAACACTATTGTGGTATTATTAGTATTGTAGTTACAAGATTGAAATACTTCATAATTGTTTATATAGGAATGTTTGCGCCATGGAGACGAAAACTATATTAGGAATCGGGGCTCTCAAAGATACGAAATTGTGAGACGAGATTAAATTTGAACTATATAGGTCTATACTCAGCCAAAAAACGAGGGTAGAAAAGAACAGCTGAGAACTGGTTCCGAATAAGGCATTACACACTTCGGACAAGGGCAGATGAACGTTATCAATAGAATGCCGCGAATCGAACGTAAGAACAAGCTTGTGGATAAAATCAATCAAATTTGAGGATATTAACGGCTGCAATGCCATTTCATGGTACAAGAAATGATATTCAACATTCACATATACTCGACACATCAAGCGCCTGCAAGTCAAATTTAAAAAACTAGGGAGGTAACAAAAACTACGTATGCATAAAGAAAGTAATAACCACTAGGTTTTACACTACCGTCCTAAATAATAACATTATTTGGAAGGCTTGCATGTTTTGTCGAAATAAAAGGAAGAGACACGGAATCTACCACTGAGAAAATTATAGAAACCATGAACACATCTAGCCGCGTATTTCTGTATGCAATTACAGATGGCATTATGCACACACGTCTTTCTGGTATCACTGATCTCATAGCACAAAAAGGTGAATATCATCTTATATGCTACTTTAGATTGCTTCGCTCAAATCATCTTGATGGTGATTCAAAGGAGGACAATGAAGGGTTTGCATCGGGAGAAGTGTATACGATCAATTCTGTATGGTGTCGTTAGGCTGTAATATTTCGTAAAGTTAACATTGAGCCTTGTAAATACGAAAGTAATCGCTTCAAGCATAAAATAGAAGAAACAATTCGTAATATGGTGGAATTTGTGTACCATTGACAGAAAAATTAGTCGATATTGTTATTTCTTTGTGGAGCTGCAACTTGTCACGTAGCTGAAGAAATTGCAAAGCAGAATGATGACGCTCCTTGGCCTTCCATACCTAATGAAGACCATAATCTTGACTTACATAAATCGATGCACAGAATTGTAATGAAGATACGGGACGATCTTTAAAATACTCTAGGCGACAACATCGTTGGAAAAATGGATACAGTTCACAGCGAAGCTGTAGTTCCAGAATCGCTCCACCTTCTCTTCAAATTATTATTGTGAAGAAGATTTCGAAATCTCACCTGCGCGAACTTACAGCCCAGGCCAACTCTTGTGATATGGAGTGGATATACTGACACGAATATAAACTCTAGAAAGACTCTATCATGGTCGGTCGGGATTTAACCAAGATACATATAGCGAAGTAAATGTCAGTGAAAAGACATTGATTTACCCTATATCAGTTCTGGAGGTTGTATGTGAAAATGGTGTCGATAATGATCCGCTTTACGAGAGCAATGAGGCAAGAAAATTGGCAACAAATCTATCGTCCTTTGCAGAGATGCTCCCTTGTTTCTTTGCTTATGACCATTTTATTTAAGCTCGATGGGGATAGGTTTTTCTAGCTGACATGAATATGCTTGAATAAAGCACTGTATCCTAAAGACCACACAGGATTTGTTGCCGGTGATATTGTAGTTAAATAAAGTTGCACTAGTGAAAACTAGGAGAATGTATACGCAAATCATCAAATGAAATGACAGAAATTTATGTGTATACAAAAAGATACATATTAGTAAAATAATATCTCATAACACAAGTAACCTTTAGACTTCTACCCACATTACATTATGTGTCAGAAACGTCACTTTACTTGTTCCTCGTGTCAAGACGCGTCTTTTGATATACTCTATATTGTGCTTAAATATTTAGTGTAGTTCACAGATAAAATAATACACCGCGTGTGACCTTTGACCTCACCCACCACTACCCGCATGATCTGAGACTACGAAAACGACACTTTATTTGTTCCTGATTTCAAGACGCGTCATTTGATAAATGTCTTCATATCGTTCTTAAAATATTAAGCATGAATCTCATAAATAGTTATAGATACATTAGCAAAATAGTAGAGTGTGTAACTCACTGACCTTTAACCTCCGCCCACAACCACCCACACGGCGTTATGCGTCAGCAATGTCATTATTATTGTTCTTGGTGTCAAGACGCGTCTTTTGATGTCCGTCTCCATATTGTGCTTATAATATTTAGTGTAGTTCACACTTGATATTAACAAAATAGTATAACGCAACGCGCGTGACCTTTGACCTCCGCCCACCGCCAACTACACGACTTTTTACTTTGAAAACGTAATTATTCTTGTTCCTGGTGTCAATACGCGTCTTTTAATACCCATCTTTGTATCGTGCGAAGAATATTTGGCGTAATTCGCATGTGATACTATGAAAATAGATGAGTAAACCGCGCGTGACCTTTGACCTCGCCCACGCTACCCGCACGATTTGCGACGGCGGAAACGTCATTATTCTTGTTCCTGATGTCAAGACGCGTCTTTTGATGTATGTCTCCATATTGTACTCAAAATGTTTAGCGGAATCCATTTTTTTATTTCCATCTTCTAGTCTAATTGTGATAACCTAAAAAGTCGCGATTGGAGTGTTGACTTGCAGCTTGCATGATTGCAAATAAACTAAGACCTGAAAATTCCCGTAACGTATCCTTGTGGGTACTACAAATATAGGGCCTATGGAGAATGGTTTCTGAAAATATATTAGTCATTTATATGTTCCAAAGTAATACAACACAATATGATGTGCTTTTACAATGTGTAGGCTCTACGCCTAGGCCTGGACCTACGCCTGAAGCTCAACTTGACGTAACTCGAGCCTAAAATCAAACTTGACTCGATTTTGAATACAAGAGAAAACTTGAAAAAACAATATTTTGAGTACTCGCCTTTGGCCGCACCATAATTTTGACAAGATTTTAAAAGTATGATACAAAGCTCAAATGGTTTGCACAATGACTGCATCACACTTTGCTAACTTGATATTTTTTAATGTACCTGTGGGCTACCCAATAGTATTTGCATAAATATTTAAATATATTAGGGCCTTCTAACACTGCTCTTTTTATTGTTGTGTGCTTGAAGGTACATACAGTACATACCTGATTTGTTCCCACCCTTTTGACTGATTATGACATTTAAAATAGCCAGGTCTTCTAGTCGAGCATTGAGCACACCCCATTGACAGGTGTCAAACGAGACGTGTTCCCAGCCGTCAGCGTTAGTCTGAGCTCTCTCTATCGACATCGCCACGGAGCGGCACACTATTGCCGCGCTCAACGCTGCCCAGGGGTTGGTTGAGCGCATCAGGGTGGCGCGCACCTCCTGCCACCACGGCGACTCCTGGGAACATCAAACAAAGACATGAGAAAGCTCTTTCCTTTCTTGCCCCGTTACACTTTCACCCTTCTATCACAAAAAGGAAGACCTACACCATCAATTAAATCCACTCTAACTAAAAGTAATAGGTAGGCCTACTACACCCTAATACCAAACTTATTTGTCGTCATGACAAGAATAGAAAATACAATAACACTCCCAGCTCACCTGATTGCTGGCCACGCAAACACGTTCCCAGCCAGCAATTTCACAGATGACTTCAAACAGCTCTGCAAGGTGAAGCATGTCCGATACGTGTTCGTTTAGACAGACTGGGTGAGAACGACTCAGCCAGTAGTGCAAAGCCACGTGAACTAGGTCCATGGGATGGACACGACTACTCTTGACGGCATCAGTCCACTCTTCTAGGTCAGCTCCTATCAACGCACCTTCCAATAACATCTTGCCAACCTGCACATGACAGAAATAAGAAAGGGGTTAAGGGGACTTATAAATGATTGACTGATGTTTGTTTCTAACTTCTCAAATGCAATGATGCTATTTTAAAGCATAAGTAATAACTAATAAGTAAAGATAAATCAGGGCAATTAGATGGATCAGGGCATAGAAAAATCATGCCTCACGTGTAGAGGTAGGCTATGCAATATTAGCTTTTTGACTCTTGAGTTATTTAGGGTCAATATAGAGATCAATGAACAGATATTTTTTTTAAAACAATAGTACAAAAGTTTACTCCTGCAGGTGCAATCTCTAGATGAAAGAAAAGTAAAAACAGCGATGACATATACATATTGGACTTCACAATGCATTTTAAGATTTATTAGTGTTTTGCAATTTTAGGAATGCTTAAATTAAAGAAAACCTTGCACATATATCTACAGGTTTAGACATCAATTGGAGATGTTCAACAATATCGATATCGCAGGAAAATGAAGCCTATTTTAGATATTAATATCCCAGCCTCATATCGAAAAGATCGCAATATCGTAGCTTTATCATACAAACCATTAGATATATATAGGCTACCATCCAGTCTCAGTTCAACAGAATGCTCCTTCCACTCTTCTACGGTAACCCTTGTCTGCCAGCAACTTCATCAAAGTGACATTTGCCCACGAACCAAATAACTAAGCGGGGCACGCATACACAGCGTCATTCGTGCCATGTCTTGAAGCTAAGCCAATTCATGCTCAGTGCTCACCTTTCCCCCCTCTCACGAAGTGCGCTAATACATACATAACACATACACACATAAGAATGCACACCATGGTTTGGTTTCAAGGTCCAATTACTACTGCCAATAACTGCCCCAAGTGCCATGCCATGAAATCGTCATAGTTTTCACTAATTTGTCATCATTTTCGGCACTGCCTGTATCCCATTTCGCCTGACCGACGAGTAGTATGTCCGATTGGCTCACTCACTGTCATTCAAGTGAAAAGGCGCTAGCTTCATTGCAGCACACACACTTCTACCTATTGCTCTCTCTCTCTCTTTCTCTCTCTCTCTCTCTTCTCCCTCTCCCCCTCCCTCTCTCTCGCTCTCGCTCCTCTCTTCCCCTCGCACAAATTCACAACAGGTCTCTCTCTTTCTGTCGATCTCAAGTCTGTGGCATTCTTTGACACGAGACAAATTTGTCTGCTGCCGCAACACAGTCCAAACCCTAAATTCTTCTTACTTAGGGTGAAGAGGGTATATACTCTAAATCTTTTTACTTATTTACTCAGGGAATCAAAATTGTCTCCACTCTCAATTAGTCTTGGATACATAGTAAAATTACCCAGGCAAATGTGCAGAAACTAAAACTTACGCCTACGCCTGTCATGGTTTGTTTCATGCAGTCTTAGGGACGCTATTTTTACAAAGTAGCATGCTATTGCTAACGCTACATGCCCCCAAAAAGTAGCTTTGCTACTGCAAATATAGCTTGCTACTTTTCCGCTAAATGTTGGTGTTTAATCGGGGTGTGGAGATCTCAAATCATCTAGTTTTCATAAGCCTTTTGACGTCGTGCCGAGATGATTTATGGCTCTAATTATGTTGACTCGATCGTGATCTATCTTCAAAGCACATAAATAATTTTTTTTTTAAATTGTATTTAGAGTCTACCCACTGAGTTATATAACTGATTTTCAGTGGGGGATAGTAAATCAAAGTGACTAAGCCTACCCTATAGGCCCCGACGAGTTTTGGTTTCCATTGCGATAGGCGTTCTTTCAACGTTTAGGCTAGCTAGGCCCTAGTCTTTTAAGAATTCTAGGCCTAACAAAACATTCATATTGCATTTCTTGTAAACAACAGTTTTTCGCGGAATCACAGCAGATGAATGCGACAAACAACTCTAGCGAGGTTCATAATAGGCCTCCTAATGGTACTGGACAATAGCAATATAGCACAAAATGTCCCAAAGGAGGGGGAGAAGACACTAATCACTTAATTTTAATGTGCAATACAGACGATTGGCTCTAAATCAATAATCCAACTTCTCATTATCGTGGATACATCTTTGTTTACGACCCTGAAATAGCACTCAAGATGCACCATGCAATTTAATAATAATCACTGCAATATTTTTAGTAAAGTCAGCTACGAACACCTGATGTGACAGATCGCTCGCATCCTTGGGACAACGAAGAGAGAGAGAGAGAGAGAGAGAGAGAGAGAGAGAGAGAGCGAGAGCGAGAGCGAGGGAGAGCAACCAATGTGTGCAAGTGAGATGAGATTACGGGCCGGCCTACACGGCGAGCACATGACGTGAAACTTGGAGACTCGGAACATTCGCAACGCCGTGGTGGGCGTTACAAGTTAGTTTGCAGTGCCGACTTTTGACTTTACATAGTACTGGGACTGCCGCGCAAAGTAGCGCAAAATATCACGCTAAGGCTATAAAAATTGTAGCACGAGCTGCCGCATTCAAGGCTGATGACCACATGCACGCTACACAGCCTTGGCTGAGTTGCGGTGGGCCACGATCTTGGCACATCCAGCGTCGTTTGGGGGGGGGGGAAAGCTGAAATTGCATCACAAGGGTGGTGTGAGATAATCAATTTTAATCTCATCACATTCTTTACTGATAGTGTAACTTCAGGTTAATGCACAAGCTTTTACGATTTCAGAGAGGTCCTCTTTCATATCCAAGTTGAAACGCTGGAAAGTTCATAAGCACTTCAATTTTGTTTAATTTAGGGGAAGGGGGGAGTGCTAATACCATTGACTTCACTACTACTAACTGGTCTATGAACTAGTCTTAGCCTAGCCTAACAAGTATGCAAAGAGTAGAAGCCAGGGAAACAATGCACATAGGCAGTTGGATGTTGTTTGCCCATCATGTTTCACAATCTACGTTTTTAGTATATGATCCCAATGAATAAGTTACTATAGTACTCATGAATAATGTGTAAGCCTACAATGATTGGCCGTCCCTTCAACCTCGGGCCTGATGCTTGGTGGTGTGGAGCGGAGAGAGAGGGAGGTAAAAGTACGATATTGTATCAAGATAGTGCCTCGTCTCCTCGCGATATTGATATGATTCTTTTAATTGTTAGTTAGACATAATTTATGCTTTTCACCACCATTTGTACGTACAAAAACAAGTCTTTCTTGGCTAGTCGTAGTCTTCAAACGATTCGTAAGCTTATCATTAGCACGTAGATCAAACGAGGCAAGAAACTCGACGAGAGCAGGACTTGACATGTCACTAAATGTAACTCTCGATCCGGTTCTAGATTGCTCCTTCACAGTCAACATCTCTAGGGTCGAGAACAGGTTGACGATTCGCGTCACCTCTTCGGGGGAAGTGTTCAACCGAGTCGTCAGCATCTCGGGTAGAGGTTGTTCTCCAAGCGTAGCGTTGTAGCCGGGCGGCTTTTCATTGAGGACATTCAAGCGAGAGAAGAACCCAACCAGGCTTAGCAGATTAGATGAAAGAGTAGCCAGTATCTTTTCTGTAGGCTCTGTAGGCCCCTCTGGGCCACATGAAGCTGCAAACAAAACATACTTTTAAAACATATGCCAAGCTTTTGGAAGCTCATCTTACTAAGTAATTTCCTTTGAAAGCATTAGTGGGGTTGCCAGTTGCCACCAAAAATAAATTCTAAATGTGTTGGAAAAGGTGAAATACTGTATGTGCAAATATATTTTAAATAAAACAACATTCATTTTCCTCAAGATCATGTTTGATAAGCAAATATGCCCGCTCAAATATATCAATTGTAACTTGTCGTAGGCTTTCACGGCCCGAGTCAATAATAAAACTTGGCTGTCGGGATACGCCGTGTCGATTGTCATTAAAATGCTGACGTTTCGAACTGATTGCACAGCTCATCTTCAGAGATGTGAAGATGAAATCACTGGGCAGAACCTACTCGATCCAGCTCGACCCAGTGAATGACAAAGTACAATTGTGTGCAACCTCCTTCATATAAAACCATGACGCATGCGCGTTTAATCAACATTGATATTTCTTGTTTGTTCTGCACGTGCTTTAAACTTAACTTTGCTTTAACTTTAAACGTTCTAATGTTGGCCTCCAAGTTCTACTCAGTTTTAGCCCATCGTCTCTGTTAAAATTGTCAGATTTCATTTCTATTTCAATAGCTTCACGTACAAGACGAGGGCGGTATTGTTTAACTGTGGCTAGTACACGTGTGTTGTCAAAGTTGATGTTATGACAAAAGTCAACACAATGTTCTGCTAAAGCTGATTTTTCAACATGACCTAATTTTGTGTGACTTATATGTTGTTGACACCTTTCTACCAGTCTGCCCTATGTACACGTTATTACAAGCCCCACACGGTATCTCGTACACTCCAGGTACATCCAAGAGGGGGAGCTTATCCTTCGCAGAGTTAAACATGCTACAAAGCTTCCTATCTGTGGTGTAAATTGTTTTTATGTTGTATTTCTTCAACAACTTGCCAATTCGGTCCGTAGTATTTTCAACATATGGCAAATATGCAAGCGGGACGCGTTCTTCTTGTTGTAACTCGCCAGTAGCTGTAGGTAAGGCTGGTACACACGGTGGTTTTCTCAATGCTTGAGAAATATCTCTGTTATTGTATCCATTTTGCTGCAACATTTTTCGAAGTATCTGAACCTCCTCATCAACATGCTCTTTATCAGAAATTCTGTTCGCTCTGCACGCCAGAGTGTTTAGGACAGCGCGTTTTTGAGCGGGATGATGGTGAGAAGCATGTTGTAGCATGTTTAACTCTGCGAAGGATAAGCTAACCCCCTTGGATGTACCTGGAGTGTACGAGATACCGTGTGGGGCTTGTAATAACGTGTACATAGGGCAGACTGGTAGAAAGGTGTCAACGAGACTTAAAGAACATATAAGTCACACAAAATTAGGTCATGTTGAAAAATCAGCTTTAGCAGAACATTGTGTTGACTTTTGTCATAACATCAACTTTGACAACACACGTGTACTAGCCACAGTTAAACAATACCGCCCTCGTCTTGTACGTGAAGCTATTGAAATAGAAATGAAATCTGACAATTTTAACAGAGACGATGGGCTAAAACTGAGTAGAACTTGGAGGCCAACATTAGAACGTTTAAAGTTTAAAGCACGTGCAGAACAAACAAGAAATATCAATGTTGATTAAACGCGCATGCGTCATGGTTTTATATAAAGGAGGTTGCACACAATTGTACTTTGTCATTCACTGGGTCGAGCTGGATCGAGTAGGTTCTGCCCAGTGATTTCCTCTTCACATCTCTGAAGATGAGCTGTGCAATCAGTTCGAAACGTCAGCATTTTAATGACAATCGACACGGCGTATCCCGACAGCCAAGTTTTATTATATCAATTGTAGTTTTATGAACCTGATTAAAAAAGTCATAACAAAGTAAACATTTATTTGCCACCTTGCATCTATCAGCTAAACCCTTCAAAAACCCTAGAAATCCTGCAGGTATCAAACAAACAATTAAATTGAATGTGTTTTGACTTTCAAATTGATGTAGGCTACTATGAAATGATGTATAATATGATGATGAGATGTGCAGTGGACCCTCGACTTAGACCTCCGCGACTATTAAAATTGATTCCCCTTAAGAAGTATTTTGTGTGACTTTTTTACATCGGGTGATGCTACTTTGATTGCAGAAGGACTACATCCAGCATAAACCTAATGGTTTGATATAATTTCTGAGCTCCGTCGGTATTTAACCGGAAACAACGGGAATGGTATGTGTATCGCACTCACCAGGGACTAGAACATACCAAGGGAGAGGCTTCGAGTACCACAACCAGAGTATTGTCCTCTATTGCACTCTCCACCATAGCAAGAACGTCATCATTCACTTGTGAACCTATACGTCGACCTTCCAACCTGCGATGCATAAACCTGTACTATCCACCATTATCTCCATCTGTCCTCCCTATTCACAATACCAATCACATTCTTCTTTGTTCTTTTGTTTATATTTCTTCCTTGACTTTCTGCTGTCCAAAACACTTTATATCTATCCTTCAAGTCTTCAGAAGTTGAACCATAATAAAAATAATACTAGGCATATAAATATAAAACATAATAGGTAAGTTACTTGAATTGAAATTGAAGTACCTACTTGATACAGAAAGGAGGAAATAGAAACAAAGCACTTGACACACTTCACCTGACTCTTCAACAGGATATTTGCATGAATTTTAGATTTAAGTTAAACGTATCACTCTAGGGTGTATATAGAATAAAATAAAACGTCCTGAATCCAAATATCACGTTTATTTTAGATTAAAAAAATGTTTTGATATAGATATTGTGGCTTGAAGTACCCTATTTTGGAACATACTGCGAAACGCGCTGTGATTGGGTATTAAGCCCTACGTACCGCCGTCTACATGCATGTAAAGGTATTAGTTTACATACCTAAGTCCAGATGGTGGTAGCTCTACGTCGTCTGCTAGCCAAGATTAGACAAAACTTTGTCTAGACAATAGGCTAGAGCCTAGGCCTAGGCTAGGCTAGCCCTAACCTACATTACTAATTATTAAGGCCCTAGCCTATCATATTACTGTAGGCCTGAGCCTAGGCCTTGCCCTACAACCAAAATGTAAGCGAACAACTTACTGTAGGTTAGAATGGGAAAGGCATGTGTTTATCGCCCTAGCCAGCGTTCACATTTCTCACAAGTAACAACTCTTGATGCAGCTTGTATTTCAGTCAAGTTTCTCAAAGCTAGTATTTCATAAAGCCACTCAAATAATTATATTACATAAATATGAAACATATTAATACTACATAAATAATGTACGGCAGTCTATGCCCTAGCTACTAGATTTCGGTGTTGGATGCCTCGGGCTTGTGTATTTAATTGCCTTGGGCATGCTGTTGTTGTTGTAACTAATACCAGGGTTCTCTAGATACTTATGCTTAGCTGCAGTTGTTGGGTATCGACTGGACCAAGTGTGCCGTAGTACGTCACAGCAATGGCGCGAGGTTTAAACACCGTTTTTTAAAGCAAGTTCTTTATTTATTTTTTAATAAAATTCATTTTTAACTTTTTTTAATTATTTTTTTTTAATACCAATAAAATCGAAAGAGCTATTTGGAAAAAGCATAAAAATTTGTCATGCAAATAGCCCATTGCACAACACTTATTGTGGGGATTTCATTGATAAAGGAATATATTCCTAGATATAAATTATTAAAACCACACATCAGGCACAGTTAAAAATGGGCTTTTAACATCTCTCGCTCAAACGTGGCTAAAAGATCACTAGAAATCATTCACGCCTCAAAATAAAACTCAATACATGGTTGAAATACCTTGTTGCGTGGTAACAACATGCAGGGCAGCCTGCATAGCTTCCACAGTGACCACACGACAGGCACTCAACACCTCTAGAGCTGCCGTTTGAAGATCAACGGTTAGTATCTGCGTCAGAATCGTAGACACTTCGTTATAGAGCTCGTCAGGCTTATTGTCAAACTCCTGCTCCTTTAGAAATAACTTGAATTTTTTCAACACGTGCACGTCTCTGGCACGTTTACTGTTCTTGGCATTCAGGATGAAGTGAAAAGGAACACTTATCTCACAGATGTTACCCGAAGGATCAATGAACACCAAGGGGTATTGAACCTTGTTTCCACCTTTCAAGTGGACATTGTTAAGTCCCATCAAGCCATAATTTATATACACTAGCCTGAAACAGAAGATAAACAGAGAAGATGACTCTAAGGGCACATTTATTGTTTGAGAAAGTGATGTGTGTTGATAAAAATATTCACAAGTTTTAAAAATAGGTAATATTGATATAAAACACTCGGTTCTGGCCAGAGTTGGGTTGAGGGGTGACAGAACACCAGTTTCTTGGACTAACTAAGGACTTGTATTGCTTGCTAGCCAGATGATAAGATTAATGCATAAAATGAAATAGGCCTAATCTCTACAAATGACATCTTTTGGAAAAAGATAATTACACATGTGTGTGGTATAGTAATTTGCATAAAATCTCATGCAGATCAGGAAGTAACAAATTAAATTAGGCAAAATGGCCCAAAACGCGAACAAATTAACTCGTGATATTGAACCCTCGATTGTTTTTAGTACTTTTGTAGCAAAATGTGGGCAACAGTTGAAAATTTTCAAAGTTAGCTCCAAAAATTGAAATTGCAGCTATTTGAACATAAGAAGGCCCTACTACGTTCAAGAACTTGTTTCACAATCCATCATTTCATTTCATTTCATTTATTGTCAAGCCTCTTTTACATTCTTGTATACATTGTAGGATGCACAGAATTATCGAGTTGTCATGTTATTTGGGTTTAGGTATTAGAGCTAATAACCTATATACCTACACAGGCAGTGTAGTCAAATAAAAAACAAATGAACAGTGATGCTCAAAGTCCCAAAGTAAAAAGTAATATAAAAAATTTACAAACATGTTTCTCACAGTCACTACCAAAAGAGTAGATTTAACAATAATTAACACTTAAATAGGAGTCATAATTGTATAAAATCCTATAACAAATAAATACACAGGCTTATTTTAAGACTGACACATACTTGCCAACAAAATTTTAAAAGATAGGTCATAAAATCCAATATCAGTAAAAAAAAAAAAAAAACACCTCATTTAACAACCGACAAGATACACTTATTAAAAACAAAAGAAAAACATTAGGCTTATCCCACCTGCATTATAAGTGGTTGATCATAAAATTCATTTACAGAGTAGTAGCAATGAGACAGCAGCGATTTTTTTAAAGTTTTCTTAAATTCTTTTATGTCACTTATATCCTTAAAGCTTTGATGAAGATTATTGTACATCTTTATTCCACTCTCTGCCATACCTTTTTGCCTTCTCGATAGGTTACACTGGGTTACTCTCAGCTGACCTCTGTTTCGAGTATTTATGTCGTGTACATTCAAGTTTTTGGTGAAAAGGTTGAGGTTACTATGTACAAAAGTGATAACTTCACATATGTAGACACAGGGCATGGGAAGAATTTTTCTAAAAAAAGGTTTACAACTATCCCTGAAACCTGCTTTTGCAACTACCCTCACAGATTTTTTTTGGAGAACAAAGATTTTTTTTGCATCAGTACTATTTCCCCATATAGCAATCCCATAGGTCATTATGGGTCATTATGGTCATCAGTCGATCGATATAGAGGCAACATGATCTGAAGAATTATTGCTGACTGTCTCAATACACTTACCCTACTCGAGTTTTCCTTTTTGTTTACGTAGACTTAATTCAACCATAATAATATTTTTTTTTTACTGTAGGCCTAAACCTTTAAAAAAACATCAATTCAATATTGTCAGCCTGTCCACAAGGACGTTGTTCCTTATACCGTTATACGGGCTTCTCATTCTATTTTTATTTCTGGTGTTTATTTACGGTAGGGTTTTTGGTGTGGAAATATTATTTTATTGTGTTTGTAGATGAATTTGTGGGAATAAAATGAAATGAAAAAGAAATTTTAAAAATAAGTTTAATGTATCATATATAGAGGTAGTGAAAAATGGTGATAACGAAATTTGCGAATTTTTTTAAATGTCCTTTTTATTGCCTAAAATGTAATATTGTCGACGAATTACATCATTTAGTGATGGAAAAAACACATTTTGAAAACGCGAATTTCGCGAAATTTCGTGTATAGCGCGAAATAACGAACGAAATTACATCAAACTGGTCAAAACGCGAATTAAATTGCGAAATTGGACCTTTTAGTGTGCAAAATGTAAAGTAATGTGGAGGTGCCGGTCCAGTTTTGGTGGAGGTGCCGGTCCAGACCGAATATTACGCGTGCGGTAGGCGGGGTACCGTGACGTCACGGGCTTCACGGAAATATACCTCCAAAATAACGGCGCGTATCACGGCTTCCGCAAAAATAGTATACCAAAATAACAGTGCGTACAATTTGTTTTAGTGATTTTTTATTTTTTAGTAACGTTTTTGACCATTTTTGTGAAATCGTGAAAAATGCGAAATTTGTTTTTTTAAAACGAAATTTGGGTTTTTATATCACCATTTCTCATTACCTCTAATCATATAACAAACCATAGGTTGAGACCCTTATATAGGTTTCGTTCAAGTTATTTAGTACTACTAATAATTATTGAAATGCGGAGCTCACTCTTGACAACTTTGACAGACATAACACTCACCGGCCTGACTTACTGACGGGGAAGGAAGCTACCCTAGCTCCCTGCTGCATGGTCCACACCTCCACTATCCCCTTCTTTGGTGCATATATCACAAGGAATAGCGCAACCTTACGTTGTGCGTGGCTTGCCCTATGAGCGACGTCTTCTTCCACCTCCAGCCACCCACACTGTGCGTCTCGGTAGCCTGCAACCAGGAATCATCAGACAAGAAGTGTACCATTACAAACATTCGGGAGCAAAACATTTGGTTTAGGAATAGTTATTAGGAAGAAATTCCAATGGAAACAAACCCCATTACTTTCATTGTGGCAAGAACATTTGATTTATGTAGTAACAAGCTTAAGTCAAAATTACTCTTCAAGTTTTTCATTCAGTCATACAATGGAGTCAGTCATAAGTAGGTAATCCGGATAGACAGTAGGGCTGTGCAAATTAGTAAAAATGCCTCCCCAGGTACCCGTCGATCTTATGGTCGGGTACCCGAAATAACGAAAATTTAAGATTTTTTTACGATTACCAAAAAAAAAAAGTGAATTTAGTCAATTATCTACTTTACATTGACAGGTCATCACTTTTAACACACACGTTCTCATGAACGTGAACATGTCGACGGTCTCGGGCGCCAGAGATGCTCATTTCTAATGTACAGCTGTTGAAAACGCACTTTCAGAAGGAACTGATGTTGCCGGAATGCATAAATATCTCCGCCAGTCACTAATCGGCCGATTACGATGAATAGGGGTGCGCGCGCAGCGTGTTGGTGACGTCACTCACTGGTGCTCGACAGAAATGACGAATCACTTACTGCCGCCGCTGCGCGCTGACGAGTGAAAGACTGACCGGCGGCTGCGTTAAATTGAGCGGAAATTGAGACGAAAAACGGTCAAACGAGTACCCGAGGACTCATTTCATTACCCGGGCTATTATCAACGGGCGGGTACCCGGGTGCCCGTTCACAGCCCTAATACAGGGTGCTTAAAACTTGGCACAACACGTGGAACATATGTCATATTCTCGTGGTTTTTCTGAAGCAAGTTTCCCGATGAGAGTTTGCTGAGTGGGTCAATCGTGATCAATTAGTGGTCAGTAGAGACCGGATTTATATTGATGAACACACACCGATCAATATTTGAATGCTAATTTAAATCATCCTTCACATGTTAAAGAAGGTATGGTTAAATGTTTGGTTTCTTGTGCACAACTAATTTGCCTAAAATTGGAACCAGAAAATATATTTGGTGCTATGATGAATAACGGATACTCAAATGACTGGTTAAAAAAAGACTATTTTTCCACAAGATATCATCAAACCTGACATGAATAAAGATATTGACGTAGTTAAAACTAGGATTTATAAAACGGTCCGCATTGGATACTATCCGAATCTTTCAAAAAAGATCAAACGCCTTTTCGCTCCGTAGGGCATAAGAGTTGTTTTTAGTCCGTCTAATACGTTGTGCAGCATACTCACCAAGACTAAACCTAGGGATGAGGTACAGTCATCTAAGGGTGTTATTTATTCTATATGTTGCAAATGTGATGCAAGATACATTGGTGAAACCAAGAGACCTTTGATGGTAAGAGTAAAAGAACACAAGAACAATGTGAAACAACATAAGATTGATACTTAAAAAATTGTAGAACATGTGCACGAAAATTAGGGAAGACGACGGGTACCCGGGTATCGGACCTGCCCGACAAAGTTGGGTACGGGTACGTGTTTCCACTACCCGTTAACCCGTAACACCCGGTTCCTGAAATGAGGTGTCACATTGTAGGTGGAAGGCTTATGTAAACATGCGCTTTCTCATATCTTTTGTGCTTGGCGGCGTTTTCCTTTCGAATTATAATGTCCTTTGTTCATGCCACCGACTTGTGGCAGTGTACTGAGTATGCCCCCCCTCCTCCTGCCTTACCACTCATGCGATCTTCCAGAGATTATACCGCGTAAATAATTACCATAACATCTCTAATGTTTTCAATCTGCTTGAAGTCAAAAGCTATCACCCATGGTGATAACTGAAATTAAGCACATGGGAATAGAGATACTGCAGAGACTGGCCATTCCTTATCTTGTAACAATTATCTGAGCACCAGCATTCCCGCTTTAGCCCCTCCCCCCCTCGCCTCCCGCCAACGCATCATGACCTTGACTAGACTGTGACAAGATATAAAGCAGATGCAAGGAACCATGAGTGTTATCTTAATGGCCTGCTGCTATTCCTCTTTCGTGATTATGAAATATTACTTCATCGGCACGTCATTGTTTATAGAACAGCATTACGTCCGAGATATTATGATAATTGATGAGCGTGTTTCTTCGCAGTTCATTAGACACCCCACACGATTTTTTTGTGTTATTACCCGGGTAGCCCGCGGGTAATGTGGACTGGTACCCGGGTTGTAAAAAAGTCGGGTTTCGTCATCCCTAACAAAAATCACCATCATATTAACCCATCGGCTTGCCATTAAAAATCGCAGCGCACTACCCCTAAAAGCCTTTTATTTTTTGCAAAAGCGGGTGAGAAGCGCATTCCAGTTGAAATGTTCACTGCTCCTACAAAAATAAACCGATTTCCCTCAAATAAATTCTAAAATATAGCCTAAATAAATGTCTTGTGGTTATTAACTCTCCTGCAAATTTTTGTTGGGGCCAAAATATCACACCCCTCATAATCCTGATAACAAGCAAAATATTGAATATTGCCGTCGCCCCCATAGCCCGCGCGCCACCATACTGCCAACGAATGCAAACATATCTTTCCTTCAAGCATAGAAACGCTCAAACTTGACCTTGATACGAGCCAAACATATCGTAAGATGCAGATTGGACGAACCATTCTCGTATAACGACCGATAATGTAGCACGCTGTTCCAGCCCGTCGATCTGACGGCCAGGTAATTCAGCAGGCACTACATGCAGCCCGTCGAATCGACGCTCGGGTAAGCCGATGGGTTAATTGGGAAAACACTTCAATCCTGGAACATAATTTTTTGCCACTACACGAAAAATTAAGGAAGCTGGTTTGATTTCCTGTGTGTCCAATACAATCAGTCTGCCTAGTGTTAATTATCCAGCCATTTGGAAAAGTTTCTGTCCATCAATTTCATCACTAGATCAATAGTTTTATTTCATATACCAACTGTCCAACATGTAAATTTAATGTTATGTTTTTTGTTATTTTTATTCATAAAATACTTTTTTGTAGGGATGTGCGGGTAGTGGTTTTTGAACTCGGGTCGGGCTCGGGTCGGGTAATTGAAAGTACCCTCGGGCTCGGGTAATTGAAGTACCCTCGGGTCGGGCTCGGGTAGTGAATTTTTTTTTATTTGTGAATTCATTTTTTTTTTTTTAATTCCTACAAAACAGTTTTGCATTGGTTGCAGGTAGCCACTCTGGGCTGTGTTGACACAAAGTACTTCCAAATCGGCGTCTTATGAACTTTTGCTTGAGTAGGCCTAGGCCTAGTACAGTGAAACCCTGCTATTATCGTTTTCCTGCATCAATCGTTCGTTATTCTCGGAAATAATATCGTAACAATCGTTTTCTAATATTTCCGATACGAAAACCCCAAGAAAAACCGATGCGATCGCGTATTTTTCTCTTCCGGCCGACGAAATCATGCGTTTGTACCAGCCATGCATCTGACGAAATCATGCGTTTGTACCAGCCATGCATCTGACGAAATCGCGCGTTTGCACCAGCCTTTCGGTCTGACTCCGCCCAACGCTCTGCTGCGCGCAACGATGCGCACTAGATCAGACTTCTAGATGAATTGCAACTTTGTTCTAGGCCTGCCGCCTCGCCTCCTAGGCATTAGACGATGTTTATTAGCGTTGTTTCTTTTTCACCATTCGCCCACGTACGTAATATTCAACTTGCTTTATGCCGTTATTAGCGTTGAATAACCAGAACACAAGTAATGACGGTCAGTAGGGCCTATTACTCCAGCGGGAACAGCACCGGAAGAGCCAAGGACACAGCATCATAGCATAGCCGCGCCCACGTCGTAGCGATTGGTCCGCTCCGACGTCAGCTGTTCGTTTGGCGTGTGAGCGGGAGGTTTAAAAGGAGCAGATTGGCGTGTTTCTTTATTACTTCTACCCGACCCGACTTTTTCGGGTAGGAATTGACGGCCCGACCCGAGGTCGGGTAATTTTACCTACCCGAAAATTACCCGTTTTTCGGGTACCCGCACATCCCTACTTTTTTGTTAATAATTTGGTACTACTACACAGCCATATTTTTAATATTTTGGGAATTTTTTTTGTTGTTTTTGTCTTGTCTGTTATGTTGTAAAGACTTCTGTAAAGAAGTCAAAATATCCCATTTTAAATAAAGATATTGTAACGGTGGAGAGTCCAATGATTTGTATTTGTAATGTGCATATATACATTCCTGTAAAAAAAAATGCAAATATTCTCAAATATTCCCTAAACCCTAAAAAATGTTCCATTTTTATTCCTTGAAATTTTGCAGACCCCTTATTGACGTTTGTAACAATCGCAGTTGTGTTTTGTTGCTTAGAATTAATTTAATATATAGGCTACCGCAACACCAAATGTTTCACTTATACTTACTAGTATTAAAAGCTTGGCAAAACACTATCCCACAGTAATAATAATAATCAAACACCCGGTTCCAGCATAAGTCCCCAATCCCACAATACCTTAAACAAAATATAATGTTCATATCTAATATCTATCTAAACAGCATAAGTGGGAAGAAGTAAATTTTCAGCAATATATTCCATAAGTAGGTATTCTCTCTATATATGCAAAATATTCCAAAATATTCTCAAAAGTCTTAAAATATTCTGTAACATGCCAAATGTAGATAAATATTCCCTGACAAGTTTACATTTTTTAGTACTATCACAAGGTCATGAAATACACAGGCCTACATATACTATTTCACACAGTTGCATGGCGTGCATAAAGCATTTTTAAGTGGAGCCTGTTGATTGGCTACAATTCACCCGCTAATGACGCCAGCATTAACAAACTTTGTTCGCAGAACAGCTTCATGCACTTGGTGCAATATTACTAGACTAGTAGGCCTACCCACCTTTCCACATGCGTAGTGCGGTACCCTCGTGCGTGTCTACAAGAGTGATGCGTCCTAGTTCATCACACACGACGCAGTGCGTGCGGTGCGGGGATAGTACGACCCGGTAGCCAGATCTCAAGGCGTCGCACAGGCCAAACCTGCAACCCATTGGCTCGGCAGGCTCCATCGCTACCTCGGTACCCTTGTCCACTGGCTGGCTCTTTTTACCACCTGTAAGCCAACTCCTAAAACACACATTTTCACATTTCATACAAGACTCTTGTAATAATGTTTCATTTTCACATGTCTATTAGCTTATGAATTATTGTTAGTAAACTACAGTACACTAGAAATGCAAGTAGAACCATTTAGGGATGACATCGGGTAGTAAAATTCGGAACCGGTTCCAGCACTCAAATTACCCGGATCCTGTTACGTCATGATTCATGAAGTACAAGTTGGTTTGAAGGTCATACCGACTGACTAGGTTTCCGTCTCTGGAAACTTTTGCAATAATCGTACACAAATAAAGAATCGTGTTGATAGCCAAGCAATGATCTTCATTCTTCATTACACCAAAGATTAGTTAACAAATTACACTATAGGCAGTGAAACTCGTCGTACGTTGACCTAGGCCTTCGCGCAGAAAGCAGGGGAAAGAACGAATTGCATGTGGGAAAATCTCTCACTACTATCGCCTGCGCTGAAGCTCTCGTCGCAAGATAAGCCTGGGAAAGAAAGAAGACAAGCCCAGGAATAACAATCCTATGCGTCGTGTTTATGAATTTCGTGAATCGGTTGAAACATGATCGCTTCGCATATTCATCTTCTACACCGACCATCTTTGTTCCACACATAGTAGACGGTCAGCTGTCAGCAGCTGTGAGTTGGTTGATCGTATGCGCACCTAGTTCGCGCAGGCCATGCCACGGCACTGCTCGAGATATATCGCCGCATCTATCTCTCTTGCAATCACTCGTAGGCATAGGCACAAGTGGCTGGGCGGACAGACGGATGGAGAGACAGATGGATGGAAGCACGTGTCAGCTTACAACGCGCTCTGTTGTCGACTCGAGTTACTCTTTAGACAGCGGGCAGGCTCCGCGGGAATGACCGCATCGACATAGCGCGTAAAATAAACCGGTGAATTAGCCTAAAAACGGTTGCGAAAAATACCCGGATCTTAAAATTGGCTCCAGATAATTTCTAGAAACCGGTTACCTGCCCGATGTCATCCCTAGAACCAATTGAATAGAGCAACTGGAGGGGAAGAAGGTTCCAAGTAGATGGAGGTTGAGAATGAAACAAGAAAAAAGTGGACATGTAGAAGGATTTACAGTGTACAGTGATAATGTAAAACTCAGCAGCAGTTCAGGCTATTGCTACAGTAGGTAGTAAGGAGAGGGTGGTATATGAGGTGAGAATGCAAGGTACTGCTGCTAAGGCAACGCTATGAGGCAAGAGAGGTAGAGCTGTAGTGGATCCCAGAACACTGTGAAATGTATGGTAATACTAATGAGGAGGCAGACTACTTGGCAGAGGCAGTAAAATGCCCCAAGTATTCAAAAACCTATTGAGGCTATTACAATACAGCAATAAAGACGCATCTTAGCACAGCAACCAAGAAGAAAAAGCAAAAACAGTAAATACTAAAGGAAAAGATCAATTACAATTATGTTTAACTACAGGTAATGTGTTTGTACATATTTATGTCTCTATTTATTAAGAAATTCAGCAGCCACCATCACTTTTCGAAGGTAAGCTGTTGGATCCTATCTCACACCAATAAATCAAACAGCATAGACATAGAAGCTTCTGCACAGTTTAGACTCCAAACTGGACAATCATGATCTGCTTGGAAAAGCATCAATATTGAATAGGAATCATTGATAGGAGTACAGTCTCTGTGGGAGCGAAAAACAGTATAGAGAGCATCCGATGAGATGTTCAAGTCTTAAAGATGAAATGGATGCCTTTCCACCTGTAATGAATTATGAGGAAAGGGAGGCCTATCTATACTGGAAAACTTATAAATAATAAACCCAGAAAGAAGAAGAAATATACAGATCTGAAGATAAAGATAAATATGAAAGGAGAGCCAGCTGGCTACAGAAGAGGTTGCAGGTTGGGAAGAACAGACAGCATCTACAAACACACAACTTCTCACCTGCTGACAATGACCGAGCCAGTTTACAGTTAGTAGTAGGCCCTAGTCACCAGAAATATAATTCTTCTGGGACAAATTAGGATGATCAGTCATCAATAACAATCAGCTTTAGAATCTAGGTACACCGTACATCAGCCACCATTGCGTAGTGTAACTAGTGATTTTTGTGGCCACCATCCGCCTGATGAGACCCAGAAGAACTAAATACGTTGGATATTATGGTAACTTTAAAATTCTACCACCATTACTTAGGGTGTAAGGTTCTCAAAACTACAAACATTGAACATTGAGCCCTGAGCAGGGGCAGGGCATATCAAATTCAAGGTGTCACAGACACAAGAAAACAACTTTTTAAAAGAAGAATCTGGGAATCAAAGTTTGATCTGGCACGGCCCGGACTATCCAGAAAATCAAATTTGGGGAGGATCTACAGTACGTCTTATTTCAGAGTCTAAGTTGATAAGAAGCAGGAATGGACAAAGATAAATTTTCCAGACTGCAATAGAAAATTACATTTTTACGTTAGAAAAAAATGGATCCTTAGAGAAAAACAAAATATTAACCCCAATCTGAGAATGCCTGACCTTGGTTGACTGTTTCAAGCAATTCCTTGGGAACGGTTTCAGATCAATAATATGCAGGGACTGGGATGTTAAACGATTATTGAATGGTTAAACGTATGGTAGAGCCTATCACAAGTGTATTAATGATCATTAAGCTTATCTTTCACTTGATGGAATTTGGCAATTTCAGGTAACTATAAAATTAAGATTTTGTGGATAGTATAATGATTAGGCCCAAGCTACTTGAGATTGTTCATGGTTTATTATTTCATTTCGTTACTAAGCTGGTTTTCACCAGTAGGCCTATGTGAGTTAAGTTTTGGGTGACACCCAAAGCAAAATATATAACTGTAAGTTAGGCATCGTTGTTACCGGTAATAAATTATCGATCAACATTGATATAAATTTTAAAATCGATTAAATTGTTCATTTGATATCAATTCATCAAAACTTGAATCAACAGTGCACTAGGAACAATTTGACATCGGACTTTATTGCGGTTCATTGATAAAAACGTAGCCTAGACTTTAATAATGACCAAACCTTTTTAAACTTAAATTGAACAAACAAATGTTGCAAACAGGAGCCTGACTAAAAAAATAATAGGTAACTACGAAAAAATAGTATTTTGAGCTACCACTAGCATATAGTTTAACTTGGAAGTAGCCCTTAATACAGTAAGAACCCTCTTATCCGATCTCCGCTTATCCGATGTACCGTGTTAACCGAGCCGCAAAAAAAAAAAAAAAAAATTAAAAAATTAAAAAATTAAAGTTTTAAATACGTAAATAAAACATAAAAATAATTACAGACGCCGCGCCGCACTTTTTTAAATGTACTCGCATACATTTGTAGGCATGCCTTACGAGTAGGGATGACATCGGGTACCCGGTTCCAGAAATTACCCGGAGACGATTTTAAGATCCGGGTATATTTCGCGGCCGTTTTTAGGCTAATTCACCAGTTTAAATTACGCGCATCGTGGTTGCGGTCTTTCCCGCGGAGCGTGCCCGCTGTCTAAAGAGTAACTGGAGTTGACGACAGAGCGCGTTGTAAGCTATCACGTGCTTCCGTCCGTCTCGGCGAGTCGCGCCCATGCCACGAGTGAGTGCAAGAGAGAAAGATGCGGCAATAAATCTTGGACACTGCCGTCTGCGCAGTACGAGATGCGCGTACGATCCAACCAACTCACACTCACAGCTGACTGACAAAGATGGTTGGGTGAAGAAGAAGAATTCGCAATGCAATCATCTTTCAACCGATTCACGAAATTCGTTATCACGACGCATAGGATTGTTATTCCTGGGCTTATGTTCTTTCTTTCCCAGGCTTATCTTGCGACGAGAGCTTCAGCGCGGGATATAGTAGTGAGAGGTTTTCCCACATGAGAAAGAGAGCTAGGCCTAGCCTAGGCCTATGTTTGCATTGTAGGCCTAGCCTAGGCCTACTGCGTCGAGTTTAGGCCTAGACATACGTTTTTATTATGTAGGCCTAATTGTTTACGTGTGTTTGTGAGCTTGATTTACAAGCTATTAAATCATTTAGTATACCCTCCACGAAGTGTATCGTGTGTATTTTATGTTCCTTTATCCATTACATGTGTCATATATCATTTTACCACATCAGGCTATGCTACGAGAGCAAATAAACAAATGAAACGCGCCATCCGAGTTTTTCGCAAATCCGAGGTGCCCCCGGTCTCATCCAACTCGGATAAGAGAGATCTTACTTACATACAAGAATGGAATGTTATCACTAAAAATAATGCTTTCACTGTGACTAGTCAAATCAGTAGGCCTACAGTAGAAATAATTAGGGATGTCAAAACAATATGAAAATTCATATCAATAATCATGCTCAAATGAGAATAATATCGCGCCCTAAAAATATTGTGCCGATACAGTCACTTTGTAATCATATTACGATATATCGGCATAAAACTCGCTTTACTCGCATTTGCATCAATTTGAATTGCGCACCATCTCAACGCTGGTCGGCGGATTGGCCGCAACCTATAACTGACAGGCCCCTCCCACGAGCGAGTGTGAGAGAGAGAGCGGCGAGTGCTGTTCCTCGATCGGAGCGGCGGATGAGAGGGGGGGGGGAAGGAGTGGTACCGTGATTAAGATTGCGAGCGGTAAAACCCGTTTTGAGACGCTGGGATTTTCATGAAATACACAATTCAGGAGAAAAATATCGTGGTAGCAGCATCGACTAGTCATATAAACTGGTATACACTACTGTATTTGCCAATAAATAATCCTGATAATTATCGCAATATCGCTAGCAATATTAATATTGTACAATTATCGCGATAATATCGATAATCGATATACGATTATCGTTGACATTTCTAGTATTAATCCTTTAGTGGATGTCTGTAACAAATGCTAGACTAGACATTGTACATCAAGATAACAACTTACGGCATAGCTTGTCCAATGGCTGACTTGATTTTGTGTGCCATAACTTTAGCAACATCTGCCAATACCGGAGGTGCGCCCCCCTCCAGTGCATAGTGAAACGCAACAAACGGTTTATTCCCGGCAGCTATAACCAGCGAAGTCTGCGGAGCACTTGACCGGTACCAGGTGTTGAAGCCTCCACAGACGGAGGCCGTCTCAAGGTGATCAAAAGTATTGGCCGTTGCAGGACCGGCAACATCGCAATCCAGCACTGAAGCTTGGTCGTGGAAACCCAACTTCTTGTAAGTTAGAGGTGGAGCTTGGATCATATCTCCACAGTTTGCTTGCACTGAAAATAACATGTTTTGAGTACCCTAATGACATAGTTCAAAACATTTAACCTGAGTTATGATAAGATAAAGACTATGAGAAAAAGCCTACAGCATGGAAAATGAAAGAAGCAGCAGCAACGCTTCACGTAAACAACGGCTAGGTTTAGATGTGCACTACCTGACCTTGGAACCAAAACTGCATATTGAAAGCAACCTGAAATAGCTCAGGAATGTGACACTGGATTCATAACATTTAACAACAAATAAATAATAGGGGTGTGTGTCTGTGTGAGACCCGATTTTTTAGTTTGAGTCTTTGAGTCCTAGAAATTACTAGAGTATTGAGTACAATTTGAGTCCAAGTACTCGATATTTACTAGACGATTGCTCTTTAAACTATACTTCGATAATAAAAGAATAGTTTTATTTAGTGATGTTTTGTAAGCCTGTGTGAACTGTGAAGGCTAAAAAAGTAATGACAAAATTGGCTAACTCACTAGCTAACAAAATAAATAGTGTAACTGAAATTGACATATGCATCTTACAGAAAAAATCTCTTCGTGAAAGTAGGTCAATGGTGTTCAACAGTTACACAGTGTGGATAGATAATGTATCGGTACTGACAAGTCAAGCAAGTTGCAACTGATTGACAGTGCGATGTAAAATGCCCAAGTAGCAGAACAGATCAGCTGCACATTGCATTCTTGACTTGCTCAACAGTGCTTTGGGAGAGGGGTGGGGGTATACTAAACTGTCCCGGAGGCTCAAAATAGACGTGTTTATTTTCTGCTGCCGGTTGGGAATCGAGAGTTTGTATGTAATCTTGTGCAACCTTGGCGATCTTTTCAATACATAGTATAGCAATATAATAAGGTGCTGAGAGGAATTGAAATTGCTCAAAATTACCAAAAAATCATGAATCTAACAAATCTTAGAGAATTGCTGGAATTGGACAATCTCTTGTGTCAAAGCCAATCCCAGATGCAGGAATACACTACATTAGTTAAGTATGATAGCACTGCGTAGAGACAATTAAAAATACAACTTGGAATCATTTGATTAAAATCAGGACCTGAAAATTATTCATAAATTGATAGATCTTAATTTATTGCTCAACTGCTTATTTATAAGCCAACCAGTCTTCTGAACATGCAAGCACTGACTGGTCATCCGCACCTACCTCTAGCAAGGTGGTTGCGACAGGCTCTGAGAGTCTGGAAGAGGCCGAACCCTGGGATTATGCAAACAACCGTAGTATAAGTGACATAGATTTCTTCGATTGGCTCGGGCAAGAAACCAGGCAGGCCCGGTTGGTAAGCCTGGCATTTCAACTGCAATATTCCCTCGTTGTGCAGCTTTTCTGCGAGTAGCAGACTACAATCCTGAAAAAATAAAACTTTTTAGTTTGTTAACGCATTTGTTTTACTTTAATTCTGTGGTCTAGAAACTAGGCTACACCTACATTCCCCATTTGTGGTACGATAGTGTTTGTGGGCGGTTTTGGTTAAGTTTCCTCGACATTGATAAAAAAAAGTACTTCTTAATGCACCCTACTTATTAAGTAGGCCTACCTACATGCATTTGATATGAATATGTTTAATAAATTAATATTATTAGAGAAAGATGGGGAAGATTGGTCGAAGGAGACGTGAAAGAGCGAGGTGAATCATGAAACCAGGTGATGGAAGTGAAGTTGTGGGGGGACAGGAAAGAGTGGGGAAAATTGGTGGAGAAGCAGATGCAGGATGAAGATGAAAATGAAGATGAAAGTGATGATGAAGAAACGCTAAGCTCGGAACCTCGTCAAAAAGTTTTGTGCCCTAGTATCTATGTGAAGAACACCACTCAACCAGACATTGTTGGAAATGATTAGGCCTATTGGTTATTGTTTTATTAATGATGATTGATTAGGCTATCAATCACAAAATCTAGGCCCTAATATCCTAATTGTGAAGGCCTTTGTAATAATGTCCGATAATAATCAATCAGGATTTTCACATCTAATAATAGTAATGGCAACCGTAATGATAACAACATCTACGCAAACAGGAAAAAACAAAATTACTAACCTCTGTGTAGAATCTAATGTACCCTGAGGAAAACCCAACTGCTATACAGGTCCAGTCTGTACCATATTGAGAGCTTTTGCCCTGAGAGAGCAGAGGCAAACATAACACAGACGTAATACGCTCACTAAACAAAACAAATACAAGTACCATTTTAGTATTCGGACAACATAAAAGATAACGTACGGTAGAATATTTAGAATATGGTAGTATAAGATAAGTACCTCTTTTCCTGGCAAGGATTGCCACTCCATGAAATGTGGTATTTACTTTTTACTGTCCCCACCTCTTGGAAGTTCCACTTGGCTACAAAAGAAGTATCAAAGTTTAAAGTACATAGAGCCTAGTACATGATATATAGGCCTATGCAGACCTACACACTATCGAAGAACATGCATTTTAATAGTCTACTCATGCCCAAAGGCAAAATGAAAGGACTATGATTAGGGATTTAAAAGGTACCAATTTTTCCGGAAATTTTGGAAAAAAAACGTGTTTTTTTTCCGTTTTTTTTCCGGGCACTTCGGAAAAATAGGAAAAATTGGAAAAAATGAAAAAATTGGTTTTAAGGTGCATAGGATAAATAAAATTGATATGAATGTAGTAATGATTATTTTTATCAATAAGGTAGCCCAATTACATATCTCACAGTTTTTAATTCATTATTTTAATAGTAAAATGAAAGGTAAATGCCTTAGTTGTTCTTGTTAGGTTAGACTAAAATTATGATTGGAATTCTCATTTCAAAGACAGTTTTGTGACCATATTGTAAAGTAATAGGGCATGCCGTGGGAGGGACTAAAGCTTAACATAGTATATCTATAAACAGGAGTCAAATTAATGCTCGCCCGAGGCTAGTGAAACTTTGCTTGCGCTAGTAAAAATCTAATTACTCTAGTCCGACAGGCGAGTACTTTTTCCAGAGTTCCCAGTTGCCGTTCAAAAAATCTCAATGTTTCGCAACAATAACTTAACGAGTTTCCAGTAGTAGTGCACTACCTAGTATGAAAAATCGTTGTAAATATGCAAACAAAATAAAAAATCGCATAATTTAGGCTAATATTATTAATATTACGGTTAAAATTCGTTTCCGGTCGCTCCCTAGTCCACCCTACACATAAGTCAAACCCGGCAAATATTGTGACTTAAAACATTCACATATACCCTATTATTGTTTTACATCAATATAACCTATTTGATTGCCAACTGTAAAAATGCTCTTGGGCTAGAGGACTATTGTTGCCATTAGCCCGAAGTGCTAGTTGCAAAAAAAGTTAATTTCGACCCCTGGCTATAAATAGTAATAATTGCAAGGGATTTTGGAAAATGCTAGATGTAGTATTGCTGCCATTTTGCTGTCATTTATAAACATCAATAGTAAACACGCGCACGTAAACACATGAAAATAAACTAACAATAATAATCTTAATTTATAATTTACCATAAAGATGCCATTAATCTAAAATGAACTACGAGGAAGTATAAACTTTATGAAAAGTAAAGAAAATTTAAATTTCCCAATTTTTCCGGAAAAAAACGGGAAAATATCCGTTTTTTTCCTCGACTTCAATTTTTCCGGAAAATTTCGAACCCTAACTATGATTCAGTTATCACTTATCACGATCAATATAGCCCTACACTAGTACTAGTATAAATCTGTCACTGTCACTTGTACACCACTAAGTTAGATTAAAATAAAGTTGATGTTAGACACTAAGTTTAAGTAGGAATATCCTCCTGTTAGATTCTCTAGACCTGTAGGAGGTTATCAGGGCCTAATTTAAGTGCATATATCATGGTACCAATCTACAGGCAAATAAAACATACTAGATTCAGGGTACATCTAGATACATTTTTAACTTCACATTAAAAATAATTTTGAGTTTAATATTGTAGGTTCTTATAGGCTATGGGCCGAATGTTGGAAAAAGTATGTAGCCTACCCCCTACTATACAATACATATGGTAGACAGCCTACCATAAGTGGCCACAAAACAAATAGGCCTACTAGTTAACAAATTTAGCTTACATGTTAATATAATCAAATATGTATCGTTGGCTATCACAAGCAGTTCCATTGTTGAGGACATGGATACATGACAGTCCTGTAGCCATGTTTGTGATGTATTATCAACCTCACGAGAATAGGATATCCCCTCGTACGGCCACATGTTCACATTGTCAAAACCACCCTCCTCCTCATCTGCAACATAAATGTAGGCATGAGTCAAGATGGCGGACAGCGGTCATCGCGATGGGTCACACGTAGGTAGGTGTGCCTTCAGGCTGTGAAAGATAATGGGATTCCACGAGAAAGGAAATTGTGCTACATTGGTTTCACAATAAATGTGTATGTGACTAATAGAAAGTGGTACCTACAACCTAGTGTAACAAGACTTGAAGATAAGACAAAACAAGCATTGGCAATGTCAACAGGCCCTAGTAGTAAAGAGTGGCCTTCTCCTAGGCCTATCCCATACAAAGAAAGTCAAAGGGGGCTAGTGTGACATACAACATATAGCCTACGTTGAATGCACCGCCACAGTAGGGAGAGCAGTAGGCCTATATAGGCTAGTGGATTGCGGTCTATAGTGGGTATGTGAGCTTTCTGCTTCAAGTCCATGTTTTAAAAATCTTTAAAAAAAAATATGTTTAGGTAGGCCTAGGTAGGGCCTACTATAAAGTATTTAGGCCTACCATTCCTATTATTGTTTAAATATAGACATTCCATTGAAAATATTTAAGATAAGCTAAAGTGATATGCATTAACTTCAATTCTATAACTTTTGTGGTTCTCAGTATTTTTAAAATATCTGGAGGTAATCAAAATAATTTGATAAAAAAGTAAAAACAGAACAAATGAGATTGTCAGTTTATTTGGCACTCACTTGGTATTGTGTCTTACTCATGAAGAGAGCCCAACTCACATATAAAAAATACCTAGTATCTATTGCATGTGGATGGTCTAGCTCTAGGCTATGCCTACAGGGTCACTCTTTTGTGGTCTATAATGGGTCATGAATGACCAACAAACCAAGTTAAACAAAGGTCATATCAACAAAGGTCATCAATAAACTTGTTCATTAACAAGACCCCCCCCCCAAAAAAAAAAATGTAGAAATTCAGTGAAAACATTTTATTAGACAATCACAACTAGGCCTACTACATCAATTCCATTCGAGTTTCGGGAGGCCAGGAAAACACAATTATTTTGAACGAAGCCTCGAAAATATCCTTTCCGGCTAGGCCTACATACTTGCGCCAGGAGTGACACGGCCTACGCCAACATGGCAGACAAAGGTTTTAAAGGTTCATTTGGTGTCCGTGAACATCAATGTCAGCTGCACGGCGCACTGCACATATTATAATACTGTTACAACCTAATCAAGAGTGTTTGTATAGGTATTACTTAATCATGCAAGTGGACCACTAGGCCTACGCCAATAAATATCTTAACACTAGGAAAACACTAAAGTCCCGCCGCATTGATGGATGAGCTTTTTTGTAAGTTTTTAGTTTGCGTGAGACCACTTTTCCTTTGCAAGTGCTTTGTGAATGCATTTGTAGGTGATTGTTATCAAGTTTCTATTGTTACTTGTTACCATAATTGTTATAAACATAAAAAACTCATATTAAAACCTTTATATCTATGGATTCTGGATAACTTTTTCAACTTTTTCTTTCAAAAGGTACTACATCACCATAACCTTAATGTCCGTGTGAAATATGAACGTTGTAGCCCCACCCGTTTGGTCAGAATCGGCCCAAATGTCACGAAAATATTGCACTAAAAATCGAAAAAATCGTAAAAGTACGATATTTATGAGAAATATTTCTTCGATTGTACCCAAAAACGTAGCAAGTCTAAGTTCAGAGATTTCGAAGGTCCCCTGAAATTTTCATCAAGATCGCATATGCCGTTTGCCCGGTAGAGAGCGAACAAACAGACAGAAAAACAAACAAACAACAAACAAACAAAAAAACACCAGAGCTAAATTGTTTAGGGCCGGTCGGTGAAATTGAAGTCTTCGCTTTGCTCATCCAATGACCCACTATATACCATTATGGTGTCCCATTATTGACCGTGGTTGGTATTTAGTGGGTCAAATTTTTCATTCTATTTTGTGTCGATACTAGAGCCAAATCAAAGTAAAATACCTAGGCCTAATATCTGAAGTTAGCTAACATAGGCCTACCTCCCTTAGTTTTAAAATAATTTGAAAAAATAATTGAATAAACCACAAATATCTTCACATGACCACTAGGCCTAGGCCTATATACCATGGTTACCCACTGGCATACAGTGGGTCGAGTGGTCATTTAAACATTCATTTCTCTATTGGTTAGGTAGTAGCGGCATAAGAAGAACAAATTAGTCGTGACTAAAGAGACAATAATTATTATCTGCAAAACTGTTTGCCGAGGGGCAGCAAGATAGCCGAGCGGGCCGCTTAGCCTAGCTAATGTGGGCTTTGGGGAGAACACTTGACTAGGCCTAGGCCCAACCGTAAGTTGCCCGCCGGTCCAACATAAAAGAGGCCAAATCTGAACGATGCACAATAGCCCAGGAGTGAGGTCCCGCACTGGTAGGCCTAATATGAGCTGTGATCTAACATTGCCCGGTACCGGTAACTAGGTACTACAACGGTAACGGGAAGCTATTGCCGGGCTATTGTAGAGCGGCCCATACACTCAGCTAATACCAGGCTAGGCATAGGGTTAGGCCTACTATTGTTCAAGTCAAATAAAATTAAGCTGCATAGGTAGCCCTAGCCCAGACCCAGAGTGCCATAATAATCAGTTAGGCCCTAGGCCTACCAATTTCCAACTCCCTAGGTTAGGCCTAGGGCCTAGGCCTACTAGCCCTATTAGGTAACAAGATGCCTTGGCATAGGCCTAGTAGGTAGGCTAGGCCCTATGCCTACAAAATTTAGACGACCAAAGCCCACTCAAAGTAGGGCCTAGGCCCTAACCAAAACACCAAGGCCTCTAGGTAGGCCTACTATTGGCCTAGGGCCTAGGCCCCTACCTTACCTGTCGAATCATCAGCGATGGATATTCGAGGCGCCAGCTGTTTTATTATGACGGCGGTGTCATTAATGCGTGCAATGGCATTGATCATGCACGCCATCGTAATCAAAATATAATTTGAACTAGCTACTTTAAAATAAATTCTAGGCCTCTCATCTCAAATGTTGACAGTTCACAGTGGTTCTCTTGTGTTGTCCTCGACTCGACAGCTTAGCTCGACCTGTGCTCGACAATCCTCGAACAAGGAAGTGGATAGAGTGCGGTGCGCACCTAGGCCTAGGCCTACTTCCTGTGTTCAAATTCAAAATCTTCTTCAAGTAATGCCGGAAACAATCCCGAAAAACTAGAATGCAAGTCAATGTCATATTGGTGATTATCTTTATTGCTATGCATGTTGCACTTTCGGTAATAGTGCAGTATAGCGGACGTGGGTATGGCTAATACTCCACCTACAAAACCTTTAACGTCGCTATTTTAAATATAAAGGACTTTCAACGGAAAAGTACTTTCGCTTAAAATAGCGACGTTAAATGTTTAGAAGGTACTTTAGATTTAAAACAGCGACGTTAAAGGTTTTGTAGGTGGAGTATTAGCCGCTATAATACCCACGTCCGCTATACTGCACTATTACTGCACTTTCAAATGATACATATTATCAATATCATACAAATTTTACGAAAACCATATTAACCGTGTCGCAACGTGCGTACTTTTCGTTTCGTTGTCTATGGGCTCTATTACCCCAAAAATTATTTTTTGCCACCTCATAATCTATAGCATAATACTACACTAAAATGACCACTTAAAAAATTTATATCTTGTTACTGTGACTTTATACGAATTTTTCAATTTTTCTGATTCAGAATTTTGAGAAAATTGGCGTTTTAGGAAATTTCTCAAATCGGCTTAAACCTGGTTCTTTTTTGTTCGACATAGATACTAGAACACCAGACCAATTTAAGATTGCCCTTTATAACATCGAGTCTTGAATATGTGCACAAATATACTCTCAAAAACGCAAAAATATACATTCCATAATCACACCCCTTATTGGTAATCAGCATTTTGACCGAATCACTTGCCCAAATTACAAAACAAAATATAGAGGATTTACAGAAAAGGCTGCCGAGTACGTCAATAATGGTAAATTTATTTAGAAATCAAAATCCTCCAAGGTCACGGGGCATAAATATCGTCCCCATGTTATTTCTTATGTAAGATTTTTGCCGATGGAACCTAGCTCGAAAAATAGCAAGTTTGACAATTTTTTTCCGGTCATGGAGGATCCAATAATTTTTCTGTTAATTTCTAAATTCATAACTAGTTAGCCTGAATGAAATATATTTTTTGAGCGGGTTTATCCCCCTTAAAAAAAAGTAATATGTTACAAGATAGAAGCGCGCTACTGAACATTAGGGCCTACTGCAAAAAGGTAATACATTATTGTTTTTTCTTGTATTGTGAGCTCTAATATCTTCATTTGGTATTGTTGACAACCATATTTTGTAATTGTCATTTTTATTAGCTCATATTATAAAGGCATGACAGTTGGCAGGGTTAAAATGTTTGCCTATACTCAAAACCAGCCAATATGCGATTTCCCCCAGATTTTTATACCATATCTTAAAATTGACTCGAATTCAATTCCAAGCATCCGCGGGCTATTCACTTCGTCAATCCTACTTGCTAAGATTGTTGTTGTAAAAGCTATCATGACTTCTGACGATGAAAGCAAACATTTGATAAAAAATACTAAAAAAATTAGGATTTTGATTCGGGGGGAATTTCGGGGTTTATATTAAGAAATTTGCAGAACTGCCCAGGAAACTATCATTTCGGGAAAAGTACGTATCATGATACAATGGGGGGATGGGGGGGTGTCTGAAGGGGGGTTCCCCCCAGATAGTGCGGGTCTGAGGCGCATAGCCCCAGTCAGAAAAGAAATAGCATTGCAAATAGTAACATTTTACTACTTTTTAGAGTGCTTTTGTCAATTTATAAAATAGTGGAAATCCCCATACTGTCAGTTTACAAAATCTTGCCAGATGTAGGGTTTACATATTATGTGCACCACATAGTTAAGTATTATTATAACCATTCTTCTTATTTTAGGGGGGATCGGACACCCTGATCCCCCCTTCCTCGTCGCCCCCGCCCATACACAACCACTAGTCCATGGTATCCCGTAATTTCACCTCCATAGTTTCCTGGAAATGGCATTACATTATACTTTATTTCCATACGTGCATTATTGATTGTTAGGTAGACATTTTGATATGCGGTGGGTGGCTGCATCACGATGTGACGTTGTCATGGTAACGTGGTTTGGCTCTAGAAAAACAAGTTGTCTAATGTCTGTAAACAGCGCTCACACGAAATCGTAATCTGCCGAATTTGAAGATTAAGAATACAGTATAATTATCGTCTATTATGTCGAGTACAGATGGCTCCGTTGTCTTACCGGAGGACGACGATGCTACAGCAAAGGTTTCAAGAGAAATAGAAGAAGAAAAGTTTAACTCAGGAGACTACATATCAAAAGTGTTTTACAGTGAAGGTTGTACTTTGCCATCCGGTGTCCTCGAGTTTGAGTATCCTTCTTGTTACACTATCTAGATAATGTTTTATTTAGAGTGCGTAAAAATACTGCGGAAGCGGATTCTGAGTATGCTTTGAAGTTGTATTATAATGTTAGCCGGCGAGTTAGTTAAAAAGTAATCCCGGGGCGCACTTAGTTTGTTAGGAAAAACTCTTGTGAATATCCTTCGGTCTACAAGAGGAGATATTACGATAGTCCAACAACATGTTGTTACATTTACTTACATTTACATTACATTTTGCTGCCACTCTTACAATCACATGTTTGTACACTAGGAAAACTCTAAAGTCCCGTCGCGTTGTTGAGCGAGCACCGGTACGTGCAACACGACCCGAGTACGACATTCCCATAATGTTACATGCCAATAAGTCTCTAAGGTCTTGACCGATTTAGCTGAAAATTTGTAAAATAGGAGAGAATGGATAATCCACCGCCATCTAGAGGACCTTGACATCATTTCTTTGGGAAAACTATTTGAACTCTTTGATAATAACAAATAATACACTGCTTCCTCGATAGTATTTTGATTACTTCTAGGTGGCAGTGCATAGTGACCAGAATTCTCGTGCGACTTTTCGTTGCCATGGTAACGTTACTTTTGTTAAAATGTAATTTCTATCTACACTACTTAAGGTCTTGACCGATTTAGCTGAAAATTTGTAAAATTTGGAGAGAATGGTGTACTTATGGACCCTGCAAATTTTCACAACGATCGGAACATTTTTATTTTTTTATTTTATTTTTTTATTTTTTATAACCAGCGATCGGATTTTGTTCAAAAACTATACAGCAACCCGCATGTGTGCAAAATTTCAGGTCGATCAGAGAAACGGTGCGACCTGTACCGAAACAGTAACAGGAAAAAAAAAAAGCAAACAAAAAAACCCCCAAAAAACAGACATTTGAGCCATATGAGTCAAGTGGAGACGCTCGCTACGCTCGCTCAATAAATAAAATAAATATCATTGTTGAGATTTAATTAAGACTTAATTTGAGAAATTTTGAAGTTCAGAACATTTTTTTAACAGCTTGATTGCCTCTATGGTGTTGTTTAATTTATAATAGCCTAGAGATTGAACTAGACAGTATCTTGGTCCCAGAACGATAAATACTTTTCATACCACTATCTGCAGAAAAACAAGAGTGAGACAGATATTAAAACTATACACTTAACTTATTATTAGATTGGGAATCGAAAACGGGTACTGACAAGTTACGGTTAGATTGAATAGACTAGAAGATTGGGTGCAATTTGTTTGATTTTATGGGTAAGTAAAGGCCTGCAAATGCAATAAATAATATGCGTTTTCTACTTTTTCCGAAATGTTACCATTTACAAAAATATGAAATTTAAGGCTTCGTGACATTTTTTATTGACCCATTATATTAAAATATCCTACCTGCATAACTAAAAATAATTTGAAAAGTACGAAAAATATTTTTCATATTTTATCATAACTAAAAATAAAATAAAAAATACAAAAGGTATAAGTTTTGCTGTACATGGATGCATTGGTGGTATGTCATACTCATATTGTTACACTGAATTAATCATGTATTCGTTACAAAAACGACGTAGTGCCCAAAGTTAGGAAGGTAACTTGAAAATACATAAATGTATCACTCTTAACTGCCACAACAGATACTCATATGGCTACGACTGCAGTAGGAGTTTCAATCTCTGTGTAGTCGATGAGAACACGCTGGTATTTCCATCAGGAAATATAATACATATCTTCAACGTTCTGACCAGAGAAGTGAAGTTCCGTAGAAGTGCTGGTGGAGGTGGCATCGGTCACATTACGGTAAGAACATGCTTAAACAGTACATGATCAAGATATTGTCCTGCCTTGTCTAAAGTAACATTGCCATCCTTGATTTCAGAAGAACCCTCATAGGCCCCATGTTACAGTTGGTGAAAGTGGCGTCAATGCCCTGGATCATAATATATCAATGGCCAACTTGGGAAATCTACCGCATTTTGAAAACAGAGGATTCTGGGAGCTGCTCGAGGCTATCTTACAGGTGTTAGTTTTAAAGTTAGTAGAGTTCATTATAGCTAATATTTAAAACAGTGAAAAAACTCTATTTTATTATATTTAAATAACAACGTTTCGGAAATGACTTAAACTTATTCCGTCTTCAGGTTTCTTGTTAAAAACAGGTTACAGGTGTTGATAGTATTTTATTATGTTATCCTATAGACTATCGTCAGACCAAAAAATGCACAAAGCCAAATTTTCATGTACAATAAGATCTTACAAGACTAATTTTCACAATAATTTTATGTTTGAATATTATTATTTATTAATGTTAGCCACAGTGGTGCCTCAAGCATATATCTCGAGACTCCGTGGTTCGGGGAGTCCCGAGTTCTAATTCCGCAGAGACCAGCAATCCTGAGTGATGGTTTTCCCGACGTCCTCAGTCGTTAATATGGGATTTAGGCTGCGGATTTCCCTTCACATTGCACTTACTCTAAAATATCTAGTTGGATCTTTGTAGAGGGGCATTCACGGCGGAAACCTGGGTAAGTTTCTTGCGATACATTAAAAAACATACACATTTTTTAATAATGTTAAAATCAATTAATATACTAAGCAAAAATTAGCGTTTTCATGACAGTAAAAACAATTTACAACAGTAATTGGCAATCTCAGTAAAAATAAATAATAATTACTCGGTCTAAACAGTAATTGGTATTATTGGTACAAAATGGCGGCTGCGTTTTACGCAGTATCTAATTGTCCATTTTTCTATCTATACGAAAGTCTTTCAATGCCACGAAAACAAGCAGTAATAAATTACAAACCTACAAGTTATCATTGTGAACCTTGGATCGTACCGATATACTGCACTTTCTCAGTTCTTATTTAATTGTTTACGCTGACTTACTCACTATACTAACTCAATCTTACGAGGACGTTCTGGTCAAAGGTTTCTAAAATATACATCACACGCAACTTGTTTCGAGTAATATTGCAAACTATGTGCGAGAACATCGAAAAATAATTATATATCTACTAACTTTACAGCATGCATGTCAATTTATCGCAAATACATGCATATTTTCAATACACCCTCATTACGGTATATTCAGTGAAAACGACGATTTCTCAATATCGTCAAAATAATAAACTTTCCTGTCTTGCACATCAAATTTTTCGTTTATACCCTAAAACAAAGTTGGTTAAAGTTCATGAGAGAGAAAATATCACACATTGGTTAAAGATAACGCAGGAATTATTAAACATTTATGACTGAGAAATATGTAATAAACCTAGATCAAAATAAACATATTTAATGTTTTTAAAATCATAAAGAGTAAATTACGCAAAGAAGAAGCAAGAAAGCAGAACGAAAGCTTGCATATAAACATCTAATCTCCCCCTCTTCCAGCCCGGACGAGACATTACTGTGTTCCCACGGTGGACCTCCTCACTACAAGCTGACCGTATGGGACTGGGAGAAGGCTCAACAGATATTCCAGATCAAAGCGTATGAAAGCAACGTCTTAAATTCGTTATTTTCATCATACGTGCCTGGGCAATTCGTCTCCAGTGGTAACTATATTCAAAAATTACGTTTATATCTTGTTTATCATTGAATAAGTGTTGTATAATATTATGTTATGTATTTTCTATTATTTTGCAGGAAGTGGATACATACAGTTCTGGAAAATAGCCAGAACGTTCACCGGGCACAAACTTACTGGGGAGCTGGGACGATTTGGTAAAACCCAATCTTCGGACATTATGGGGATTCTTCCGATGCCAGATGAAAAGGTTTTGATCATTTTGTTACTTTCAATACATTCATAACATGTTTAAACTGAAAATTCATAATTATTATATTATTCTATAAAATGAGCTTTTTGGCCCGGAACAATATTAAAACGTGAATTAATTGTTATGTTAGTTAATCCAATAAAGATAGTACTGTAGTTCGGGAATCTACTCAATAAAAAAAATGTTGGTGCACACCCTTCAGGTGTCACTCTCTCGTCGGTCACTTGAACTTTAGTTTAGGTACATTTCTCCACTCTTCGGCAGATGGCGCACGCCTGCTTGTTCTGGCCTCTAGCTGACCCAGATTCCGGAGAGTGGAGGGTGTCTTTGTGTCGGTCAACAGCCCCCGACAGACAAGTGCGGACTCTCGAGGCTCAGGGTACGGCCACACGCACGGGTTTCACGGCTCGCTACGGCCAAACCTGTACACCACGTACATAATTCTAGTTTACCTAATTGTTAGTTGTTTCGTCTTTCGTGTTATTCATATACTTGTGTACTACTGTGCTACGTATCATTCAATAATATTTCAGTTCGTTAAGCTTCACCAATCTAGTGATTTTACCTCCCTATGGATTTACTAATTAGTTCGTAATTTATTCCTGGTCCTCCGATTATTATAAGTTAAGTTTTAAGTTTTATTTTAAGTATTTTATTATTAGAAAGCCACTCGGGCCCAAACATTGGTCCCCACCGGGCCGGTTTTGGGTGAAGTAATTTGGGTTTATCTCGAACATTGAGTTGATTTTATTTGCGCGTCGCGTTGTAAAAAACTTCCCGACAGGACAGTACCAAAGATTAGTCTTTGACAGCCGCTAGCTTGCGGGCTCCGCTGCGTGCAACACCGGTTTTTTGCTCACGGCTTCACGGGGGGAAGCCAGCCGTCCCCAGAGCAGTGCGCGAAAAACAAGGACCGTCGCTGGTACGCGCCCCTTTTCGTCACACGGGGAGCTGAGCTGAGCGCCGCCCCCCTGCAGCCGTCACCCAGGTCTCCAGTTCGACCACCGCCTTTGACACTGCCGTTGATATATCAGGTCGATTTTTTCCTTGTTCTTTTCCTTGTTTCCCATTTGGCATTTTCTTGGCATAATGGACCCAGCACACAAAAAGTTTTTACTCAAAAAGAGAGGTTTAGTCAAGGCGACAATCACACGTATTGAAACCTTCTTTTGAAAAATAGACGCCGCACTGATGACACAATCAATAGGTCTAGTTTAAAAACGGGTTTCTTAATTTTTGGGAATTTTACAATGAAGTGAAATATGTTTTAGAATTAAAGATGAAAGAGAACTCATTGATCGTGAAAATTTGAAAATGCTTTTACCATCCGTAAGGGCCCCAAAAAACACGACGCTATTAGAACCTGAAAACTATGAGGTTGTAGCCGGCCCTGGAAGCAAGGAGGTTGCAGTCATGCACCCAGTGACGGATGCGTGTACAGCTACCCCCATTAAATTGCCTCCCTTCAGTGGCAATACAGCAGGGGTAATTTTTAAGGTTTTTTGATAGTCAGTTATCAATAACAAGGTTATAAAGTGACAGAAACTTCTTTATTTTTTGTTTTCCTTGTCGGGCGGGCCCATTCAATGATCAATCGTCCCATTTTGCGATTAAAAATTACATTTGCTGGGACATTTTGCGGGAAAAGATACCAAAACAATAACTTTTGCAATCGCCATGTAAAGGGAAATTTATTGAATTTAAAAAGGGTTTAGTCGAGAATCAGCACTGATTTTACGCGTTCCCCTTAACCAGCTGAAAGGCAACGTGAATCCCATTGAAGCTTTAAAAATGAAAACCCCAGTTCACGATTACGTTGTCTCAGCTAATGTTAGATAAGCAATTCGTTTTCCCCGAAAATCAATGGGAAATTAGCCACATACGGCCGTATCCCTAGTTTGAATCACTCTTTTCATTTTTGAACAGAGATGCCAAGCACTGGAGGTCTTTCAGTAGGTAAAAAGAATAAGCCTAATAGCAGTGCTCAGTCTACCCAGAAGGAACAAAGGGAAAGGGAAGGACAAGTTACGTCTCTCCCACGGCCCCCCATGTGGTCTGTAAAGGGACAAGTCACCGCATTCATAAATGTTCAATTTCATTAACTTGATTTTAAACAACCTGTGACTTTGAAAGCAAGAAAGAATTTGTGCCGCCAACTGTCTCCAAGACGGACACCTAGTGACACATGCCAAGCCTCAAGTTGCAAAAGTGTGCTAAGGCACATTAGCTTCGCATTTTGGAGGGCAGGTGGGAACAGGAACGACCGATCACGAAAACCCTTTGTCGACTGATAAGGGAAAACGGACCACCGGCTACACCACAGCCAGGGAACGAACAATTATTGTTCTTGAAGTACAGCCCACGTAGATTCTTTGCCACTGCCTCGTACGGGGCGGACAACCAGGGCCAATCAACATGTGAGGCTGCTTGACTCGGCATACAATCCCACTTTGTGTCCGAGTCGGCACGTTTCTGCGCTTGAAAAAGACCACAATCATTTTCCCATTCATGGTTTTAAATGTTCACTCTGAAAACAAATTTTGTGTCACTTTTGAGGCCAATTACGGTTGGTGATTACAACGCCCCCTTTAGTTTTCGGTTTTCCCTCGAATAACGGGCAACACACCAGCCACAAAGATCAATCCTGATGCATGGGGTCTACCATCGGAATCACCCTTGCGGATCCAACTTTGACCAACCTGGCAAATTAAACCTTCTCATCGGAGTGAGATTTCTTCGACCTACTCTTCCTCAGCAAAGATCGAGCCCCGGGAAACTACCCTAGCCCAAAACACAAGTTAGGGGGATTCTATCGGCCCCGCATTCACAACGCAGGTAGAAGAGCCACCCCACCCCCAGCACCCCGCAAGTTTTCCTACGTAACGACGACTTGCTTCAACGTTTTGGGGGAATTTTGAAGAAATGACCCCCCCATTTGAACCAATGACGAACGGCGGTGTGGATTTTTTTCATTGAAAACACTCCCAGGGGACGCAACAGGCGCTTTGTGCCCCGTTTCCCTCCAACCCAAGACCCGGCGATGCTTGGGCATCATACTGTACATCCCGTACAGATTAAACCAAATCGAGAGACGTCTTATCGTGAAAATACCTTGATACCAGTACAGTCTATTCATGGTTTGAGTATGAGGATCTCGGTCATATGAAGGCAGTCAGGCCCCTAGAAAAACCCTTTCAGCCCCTTGTATTTTACCACAACCGGTATCAAGGAATCAAGTACTACTACAAAATGAGAGTAGTATTTGATGTTTTCACCCAAAACCCAGCAACGGCACATCGCTAAATGACATGCCCCGGGTTTGGCCTACAACCAACAAGACCCATGAGCATTGTTTTTAAGGTTTGGGGTTGCATCAGTTTGTCTTTAGGCAGACATTTAAAAAGATGTACCGGCAAATTCAGATGAACCCTGCTGACTATGATTGCAACGATCTTGGGGAAGAAACGCAGATGGTACCCCTCGAGGTTTAGTCACGACATCACCTATGGTCCCGCCTCACCCCCGTTCATAGAAACCGGTGTCTCCATCAATGGGAGTGAACGAGACCGCTTCCCCAAGGGGGCAGAAATTGAAGCGCGACATGAATAGACGACGTCCTCTTGGAGGTGACCCCATCGGAGGTCTTGAACTTAAAGACCAAATGTAGATTTTCCAACAATGGTGGTTTTCCCTTCGGAAGGGTGTGCGAACACCCGCTTCTTGAAGGCAATCCCAGAAGAGGGGCGCGAATCACAGTTTTCCTCTGCAGTTTGACAACGAAGATCACGCAAAACGTTTGGTCTACTGTGGCACCCAGGCTCCGACCCGTTTCAGATTGTGAACAGCCACAAGTCAGTACCACAATTCCCATCGAGGTCCCGTAGCAAACGGCAGGTTTCGCCACCACGCATCGTCTTCGACCATGGGGTAGTCAGCCCAGTGGTTTTTCCATGTAAAAACTTTTTACAAGCCTTATGGCAAGGAAAAACCTTTGGGTTGGGACGAAGCCCTTTCCCGAAAGTTTAAAGCAACAATGGCATATATCCAGGACTCTCTCCCCAAAGTCAACCTAATCAGATCGACAGTTTTGGGGTTAGCCCCTGGTCTTCCGGCAGAATACAACTCCCCGGTTTTTCGATGCTTCTGAACAAGGTAGGAGCCTGGGGTTTTCTTCGTCAACAAAAAGAGGCGGTCAAGCACCACAAAGTTACTTTTCCCCCAAAATCGAAAAGGTAGCCCGCCCCAAGAAAAAATCCATTCCGCGGTGGAGCTATGTGGGCATTGCTGCTAACCCGACTCTTTACGAAGGTGATTGCCCCCCCAATCTTCAATCAGTGCAGCAACAGATACTATGGACTGACTCTACGGTTGTTCTCCCTGGTTTAAAAGCAAGCCCTCGAGATGGAAGACGTTCGTTGCCCCAATCGTGTGGCCCAAAAAATTTAAGAAGCTACGGAACAACCGAATGGGTATGTCAGATCCCAGGACAACCCTGCTGATCATATCTCTCGGGGAGTCATAAAAAGGAATACATGATCTAACAATTTGGTGGAATGGACCAAATGGTTACAACACTCTGTTCTTGGCCAAATGAAATTTGTGTCCGGAGCTCCATTAAGCACAGCAAGAGTTGATTCAGGGCCCAAAACAACAGCAAAGCCCATGGCAAGGTTTCTGTCCTGCGGCACAATCAGTGCCAGAAAAGGTCGTTGAGAGATTCTCCAAACGGGATTGTCAACGAGTAGTTGCATACTGCTCACGCTTTGTGAACAACTCCCTAAAACCCCCAAATCCAGACAGTTCATGCTACCTGTAAGGAGTTACGGCAGGCGCTGAAACATGCATACGAGCTGTACAGCAGGGATGTTTCGCAACAGAGCTCAAGTGTATTTCCACTTCGACCCCATTGCCTCCAAAAAGTACACCAAGAAAATTAAACCCATTCCTTGACCAACACCAAATACTCCGCGTAGGCAGCGCTTGCACCTGCCCAAACCTCTCCTACGACAACAAGTATCCATGATCTTGCCCCTAACATCACTTAACTAAGCTGATTATATAGCAGAACATCAGCGCCCGCTGCACGCAAATCAGCAACTTTTAATCTCCTCCCGCGACAACACTACTGGAACCCCGCTTTTGTCGTACGGTGAAAGAGTGTCATCCACAAATGCCCTTTTCCCGTTTTTAAACTAAAGCCTGAAACATCCAAAAAACAGATGGGCTCTTTCCCGTGCATAGGGGAACACCAGACGTCCTTCTAATGTGGAGTTTACATGTGGCCCTTCCAACTCAAATGTGGTAATCCACGGAGTAAGACACTGTGAAGGCTTTTCATCGAGTGTTTGTGTTTTTTTGCAACGAAGGCAATTTACTTAGAATTGTTTTGTAGTTTAAGCACTAAGCATTTATCGCAGCCTCCGAAGATTCGTTAGCCGTCGAGGGAAAGAGCGCACCACTTTCGCGCAACGGTACAAACTTTTGGGGCAGATCGTGAATGAAGAGCTTCAAACCCTACTGAGAAATCAAGAAAAAATCAATCTCATGTAGGAATCATGCAGGGGAAAAGGTTTCACGTGGCACTTCATCCTCCAGGTTTCCCCATTGGAGGATTTTTGGGGGGGAGAGTGAAGTCTCTTTAAATACCATTTGAGAGATTGCTGGAAACCGTCGTTACTTTCGAGGAAAGTCCACAATGTTTTGCCAAGTTTAAGCATGCCCCAACTCCGCCCCCCTTTTTCACCCATGACAGCTGACCCTTTTTTCCACAACTTTTCTGTCCCTGGACACTTCCTTTTCGGGGAAACCCCCTTTTCATCCCTTTCCCGACCCTGATTGTCTGACTCAGGGTCAAAAGGCTGGACGTGGCAGTCATCCAGAGAGCGAACAGCAGCTGTGGGACCGATGTCGACAGATTACCCCATGGACTCCTCGCGATCCCCAAATGGACGATCCTATCATGACCTGGTGCCAGGCACATGGTACTGGTCAAAGAAGATAGCCCCCCTCTTCAATGGAAGACCGCCCTGGTCAGGAGGCCCCCCCCGGTCCTGATGGACGATGCGAGTGGGGAGTTTGATCGGCCCGGCACTATCGCCGACCCATCCACAAACGTGCCCTTTCCCAGTAACATTCGCCCGATATTTGGCACCCCCCTGTGTAATTTTTTGTTAGTGTTTATGTGTTGCTCCTTCAGAGTTATATTTTGAAAAGGTTTTGCCAGCCCTTTTTCCCCCGGGAGAAGTTGGTGCACACCCTTCAGGTGTCACTCTCTCGTCGGTCATTGAAAAATTTAGTTTTTGGGACTTTCCCATTTCGGGAGATGGCGCAGCCTGCTTTTTTTCCTCTAGCTGACCCAGATTCGGGGAGTGGGGGGTGTTTTTTTTTGTCGGTCAAAGCCCCCGACAGACCCAAATGCGACTCCGGGCTCAGGGTACGGCCCCACGCACGGGTTCACGGTCCTACGGGCCCAAAACCTGTACACCACGACATAATTTTAGTTTTCCTAATTTTTAGTTGTTTCGTTTTTTTCGTGTTATTATATACTTTTGGTACTACTGTGCACGATCACAATAAAATTCGTTCGTTAAGCTTCACCAAACTAGGGGTTTTACCTCCCTATGGATTTTCAATTAGTTCGTAATTTATTCCGGTCCTCCGATTATTATAAGTTAAGTTTAAGTTTTATTTTAAGATTTTATTATTTGAAAGCCACTGGGCCCAAACAAATAATATTAATAATAAAAAAAATAAAAAAAATAAAAAAACAATAGTTACATCAAGTCTGATGTTTGTAGTATTGGTGAAAATTGCATAATATTATGATCTATTGAAGTTTTATTAATCAATAATATAATAATAGTAGGCCTATGTGTAGTTGGAGAAATTCTATATGGCTCACTACCGGATTTTATTTTATTTATTTATTTATTTATTTATTTATTTATTTATTTATTTATTTATTATGTCATATTACATGAAAAAGATTTCGTACACAATATCAACATATTGAAAACAACAAAGGAGAAACAATAATTTAAATCCCTGACATTTTATAAAACGCACCTAGTACTATAGGTATTCCTTTAAAACTGTGATTAAACGATTTTAAGAATTCAATACTTTTAATATCCAACTGTTACTTATTAAAAGTCTTTCACTGAGATTATTGGACTTGGTTTTAAAACATCAAGATTCAAGATTAAATCTCTTGAGTTCTATGTACATGTAGATTATGAGTAAACATAGTCATTGTAGATTATGAGTGAACATAGTCATTGAAAGTAAAACATTGTCTAGTATTCACCCATAAAACCGAATTTAAAATAAACTAAGAATGTATATTAAAAATACAAAACTTGATAAAAATCGTATAAAATTGATGTTCGTTGGTCTACTCTACTCCCAGCATTGCCCTCACAACTGTCTTCGGAGCTTTTTATACTCTGTCCACATATCGACCCCCCCTTCCTCCAAGTATTGCGCATACTTGAGTACCGAATAAACGTAACCATAATTAAAATTTAAAAGTGATTGCAAGTCACAGATCTGTCTAAAAGCATTGCAAATAGAATTAACTTTGCAACAGTCATACCTATAATACCAGCTGTTATAATGCACAAAGTGCCAGGCCCAAACCCCGAACTTGTGAACGACACTTTATTCCATCAATGTAATATTGTGATATTATGTCGCTGCTGACTTGGAACAGTCTTAGCCTATTCCACACTTCGGGAAGGAACTTTTTTTTATAAAAGAACGAGTTTCATTTTTACGGAACTTTTTAAGGAACTTGATCCCTTTTAGTGTTGAGGATTTAGTGATCAAGTTCTTACTTTCAAGAAACTTTTTAGAAAGTTTCTTAAACGTTCCAGTTACAATTAATGAGTCTATTTTGTACTTAGCACCACTTTTCAGGATGCGTTAGCAAACAACCTTGCGGTTACGTATCATTTATAATTTTCATATCATATTTATCATCATGGTTCATGACCCTACCGCTCACCGTGTTCTTTGACAGCCGTAAGCATGCTTGCAAGTTGCACGTCAGTCACTCTGCAGTCGCATTAAACAAACTTAAAAATAAAAGGGAACTTTTTAAAGGAACTTTAGTTCCTTTTTATGAGGAACTTGAAGTTTTTGGAGGTAAGGGTGTAAAAAGGGAACATTAACTTTATAAAAGTTATTTTTTTAATTGATGAACTGAATCTTCCCCAAGTATGGCCTATTCAGATATAGCTGCTATAGTCTCACTGATACCTGGCTATTGCATGCGATTGACTGGTTACAAAATATACACAAACAAAGCCCCAGTTGATTTAGTTAGCATGTTTTTTCAAGGTCAAAAGACGAGCTGTGCAAATAAATCGATATTTCGATACGATATCGATGTCGGAATATTTTTGTATCTATATTTGGACTCAATATCAAAATATTGAAATTTTAAATGCAAGTATCAACAATTATTTTTTTTAACCGTGAAGAATTGGAACAAGCATAGGAAATATATGAATATGTGTAAGCTGTTTATGCTTTAAATGCCAAAATAATGGGTTTATTTATTTATTTTTATTTCGGTTCGCGTTCTTATTGGTGGAGGTGCCGGGTAGCCAAGTAAACTCGTACTGACTTTTAGATAGTATGGTGGAGGTGCCGGGTCATTTAACTTGAGTGTGAGATCGTAAAAATCTAAACCTTATCCACCCTTTTCAACCACACATGTTTAATTGCAGGCCAGCCCTACTCTTTTGATATTGTATATGTATTTAGTTTTTCATGTTGACGGCTTTTGCACACATACTAAAATGTTGATGTATTGATATTGGAATTTTAGTGTGATATCGATAGTTCTATATTATGTCATAGCCCAGCCATAGTCAAAATGCGTTTCTGTGATCGAGTGAGACTAGTTACTAATAACAACAGGTGGGTGTAAAGTATGAATATAAAATAATCTGTGAATGCCCAAGATCTTTTAAGCACTAGATAACAGAATCCACCCTTTGACCACTGAAATTCTCGGAAAAACTTCAGTCATGATTGCCGGAGGTTGCTATCAAATCGACGACTAGACCCTCTATCGTGTGGCTTGTAACGTTTTGAGCCACCTCTATCGAATGCTCACTTCAGCAGGTTGTGTCCGGGTGTGAATGGGGCAACATACTGTTGTGGGAAGATGGTCTTATCAAAGTGGAAGTATCAAGAAGGAACAACAAACCATGTCACACGGCCCCCATAAGTCAGATTGAATATTACGACGGAGAGTTGACTACGGTAGGTGAGTATATGCACATATTCTACCGTTGTACGTGTATTCTTGTGTAAATACAATACATACTGTATCAATACCGGCAGACTTAACAATCAACATATTTCATTATCTGCATCAAAATTACTCATTGCATTGTCGAAGACTAGGCCGCTTCGCGAACGCTTTTTTTAGTCGCGTTGATGGATGAGCTTTTTTGTAAGTTTTTAGTTTACGGGGGATCTCTTTATTTTTGCAAGTGCTTTTTGAAATCATTGTAGGTGATTGCTATCAAGTTTCTATTCTTGTTAATTGTTTTTATATAACTCAAAAACTTATATTAAAACCTTAATTTCTATGGATTCTTACTAACTTTTCCAATTTTTTCTTTCAAAAGGTACTACATCACCTTAACAGTTATGTCCATGTAAAATATGAACGTTGTAGCCCCACCGTTTGGTCAGAATCGGCCCAAATGTCACGAAAATATCGCACTAAAAATCGGAAAAAATCGTAAAAGTACGATATTTATGAGAAATATATCTTCGATTGTACCCAAAAACGTGGCAGGTCTGAGTTCAGAGATTTCGAAGTCCCCTTCAATTTTCATCAAGATCGAATATGCCGTTTGCCCGGTAGAGAGCAAACAAACAGACAAAAGAAACAAAAAAAACACCCGAGTTAATTTTTTTGGGGGGGGTCAGTGAAATTGAAGTCTTCACTTCGCTCAACCAACAAATTATTAACCATTATTAAAAAATACTTATTTAATTATGAATTTATCAAAACTTATAATTACAAAGAATGGACAAATATATCAATGGTGGGTGTTTAGCTACTAATAAAATAATCAACAATCAAAATCGTATTCTTTTTGCGGGAAGTAATTTTTCATAGAAGCTCCAACTATTGGACGTATGCATCAACCAAAAAACAAATAAAGAATTTTTTAGTATTCTCATAAGACTGTAAAGCTGACGTGCTTAGTGCGTGAATATACTATTTTATGCAAACTTCCGAGATTGTATTTTTTCGCGATAGATTCCCAGCCCTTTGACATTCCCTTCCCAATTACCCTAAAACCCTAATTACCCATGCAGTTAGTCACCAGCAGAAGGTAACACATGGTAAAAGTGAGGTGTGCCCTACAGCGGTCATTATAGAGAAAAATGGCATAATACTGAAATGCATTGAAATTGAAATTTTGCTTTTTCTTAACTTTCCAGGAAATCATGTCATGTGCCTTAACTAGTTCTTATGTAATCATTAGCCAATTTTTTTTTTTTTAATACATTAATTCAATAAATGTTTCGATATACGGAATTTTCGGGGGGTACAATGGTAAACACTCGCATATTGTGAATTTCATTTGTTTTAAAAAGAGCACGTTTTCGTAAGTTTACAGATAGCTAAAATAATTTTTCAAGGGATTTTTCTCTTTTCATAATTAATGTGCAAACCTGTCATTGTGAGACATTAAGAATTGCAACTGTTCCACAGGCATGGATGGAATAGTTAAATACTGGTACTTTGAAACTATCGACCAAGCGGACCTGCCAGATGATAACCACATCCTTGAGCTGGAGGCCATGTACGAGTTCAGGATAGGCTTCCCGCATGAGCCCGCACGTCTGATGGGGATCCGAAGAAGAAAGCCGGATGATCTGGACGATGCCATCTGGTTTGCTCAGGTATGTTAATAACTAGCCTCATGAGCTGGAGGCCATGTACGAGTTCAGGATAGCAGGCACGCAAGAACCAGCACCATGAGCTGGGGCCATGTACGAGTTCAGGATAGGCTTCCCGCATGAGCCCGCACGTCTGATGGGGATCCGAAGAAGAAAGCCGGATGATCTGGACGATGCCATCTGGTTTGCTCAGGTATTTTAAGCGTCTCATTTTACTATTTACTTAAAATCACGGTCCTGGAGTGATGGTTTGTCAAATAATATAGTTCTTGAATTTTACAAGCCACAACATTGACACACACAAAGTTAGAGCGATGTTTTATTGTTTGATTCGTTTTCAAGGAAATTCAAACACATTGCATATTCAGCTTGTGGTTTTCTCGCACTTAAAGGCCTTACCATAATGGACTCAAAAATAGATCTTCTCTTATGTCAAATTCCTCAGCTGAACATCATTTTCATTTATATGATTGTGTGGGTAGACGCTAAATAAAAATAAACTGGTATGATTGTATTATCATCATCAACTTTATTAAAGGTTACAGAAAATATTTACAACTATTGTCTATATGAGAGATTCTTTTGAATACAACACTGTCGGCAGACCTGTATAGGTGTATGTTTGTATTAGGATGGTAACGGCGGCATCTGGAGGATACAGTTGGACCTGAACGCAGATGCACCTTGCCACGAACAGCTGTTCTTCTGCCACTCAGGACCTGTCAAGGACATGGCAGCCTCTCCCCAAGGAACTTACTTAACCTCGCTTGGCATCGACGGCAAGATTTGCATCTATAACTACGCTGAAAATAAGCTTCTAATAAGGAAGAGATTCTCCGGAGAAGGATGTTGCATTTTATGGCTTCCCATTGAAGTAAGAGAAATTTAAGAATATCTCAATGTTTCATCTTAGAACTTTGCAAAAAATACCATGCATGCCTTAGGTTAGAAACAGATTCGCATTGCCTAGTGACCTTGAGAGTTCGATGTAGGCTGATGTTGCAGGGAGACGGTAGCGTGCTGGTGACGGGGTGGTCAGACGGGGTGCTGCGTGTCGGAGCAGTGACCTTGGATGACATCATCCTCATTCAAGCCATCAAGCCACATGTCGGGTCTATCACGGCACTCTCTGTGAATAGCAACAACGATCTTGTTGTTTCTGGCAGTGAAGACAGCACGATCTTCATATGCTTGGTGCAACCCAAGGACAAGTATGTCCAGCTGTGTCCAGTTGGGTTTGTGAACACGCCAAGCGTCGTCACGTTTATCAACTGGAAACCGAACAAGGTATACTACCTATTGATGATTTTGTACTCATCCTTATCATAGGAAGTGAAGTAACCGTTTAGCATTTGTGTTGCCATTAACATATTTTCATCCTTGAATGATGAGTTGTAGAATTCAGAAGTGTTGAATTCCTCACTTTTTGAATGTCTTTTTATTTTGCATATTAAATAATTGAATAGGGCTCGTAGTCGTGTTGTGTTAACGAGTTCGTAGTTAGATTCGATTTGACTATATTTTTCAAAACTGAGTTTCAATAAGATTAGAAGACAAGCACTTAGTCAGGCGCGTAGGAACGTTATGAAAGTTGGGGGGGGGGCAAATTTGTTTGTAGAACTTGTGGGCGGAAACCAGTGTCTGGGGCGAAACCCCAGCCCCTGGTCGCCGAAGGCAATTTTTTTTTCACCATACTACAGTTATTTCGTCATGTTTTAACTGCACTCGGGCTCTGTAAACGATGTTTTACACTTTACAGCAACTATCTGCGATCTATAAACTAAAAAATGAACTTGATGTGGTCCATTTTAGTAAATTTAAACCTAATTTTTTATGTAATGACGAAGCATACAGGCAAACATATTCGTTTTACCAAGGTGACTGTCAAATTGTGTAAGTGTATGTGTATATTTACTACGGGAATTCTGGGATTAATATTTAACTCACGTTAGTTTTGCCCCCTGCCCCCACTGGGCCAGCCAAACTTGGGGGGCATTGCCCCCCCCTTCCCCCCGGTTCCTACGCCACGGCATAGTTATGCAAGTCCATGTCAAGTATAGAATGTTTTTTAGTGCACCATTACTCGCAGGCAGATCTGAGCGGCGACGCTTTTCAGTAGATTCACATTGTCGATGTCGGTAATAAATAATTAAGTCATAAAAGGTTTTGATTTGAGATTAGAAAATTTTCGATCAAAAAGCAAATTCTTTTTACCAACCCTTTCCAATCCTACTTTTTTTCTAAGGCAGCGGAACGGATTCACATCCGAATAAAGATGAACGTTTACATATTTTGTGTGGCTTAATTATGATGTACCATTACATTTTTTTATAGTGAGTGAGTGTGTACCGCTAAATGTGCATATCGAACTACAGTTGACTTTGGATTGGAGAAGGCGCCTTTTTGAAGTTTGAACACTGAACACATTTTTAGTCGATGGATGGATGCTAGATGGCGATTTTAGTGGGCTAAGATAAAGCCATGCGGAACTCAAACTCATGGTAATTTGTTCTATTACGTCCAAAATACAATCGGTGAAATTTGAACCACAATGGACGGCTAAAATAACAAAACGATAGAACAATGTATTTTATTCTTTTATTTTTGTACTGTGGAATGGTGTGTTGTGTTGTGCGTTTTTCTATATTTTGTATATGTTATGTTTTGTGATGTTTGGTGTGTTTTTTTATTATTGAGGGACATACTCAAACACGAAACTACAAATCGAGACAAAACCTTTACCATATTTTAAATTGAATTGGAATTGGATATTGCTTAACGCCTCATATTTATGCACTTTGGCTAATCGAGACGATGAGTGGTGATAGATGAGGATGAAGTATGAACAGAAGGGAGGAGGGGAAACCCGGTACCGGCACATAGCCTACTCCTTTCGAAAAGTACCAAGGAGACCAAACGGCTTAACGTCCCATCCGAAAGGACGGTGTAACTTGACAGTCATATAGGTTCCTCCACTAACCCGGACTGCCGAGCAGACGTCGAGGAGAACGAAGCCGTTACACTAGCTTTCGAACCCTCCATCTGCTCTAACCAGCGGTATACGTGAGTTTCAGGGCAGAGTGGTCACCCACTCCACCTATGACCGCACCCAATTCTGCTTAACTTCGGTGTTCGAGTGGGAACCGGTTAAACGAGCTCGGCTAAATCACTGGCTCCATATTTTAAAAGTCGATATTTTATTTACAGTACATAAAATGTAAACTATTTATTTTGGTGTGTTTTAGCAAACGACGGCGTTGATTAGTTGCGAGGATTCTTACTTGATGGAAATAGAACTGCCAGAAACACCGTCGACTCTAGATGCTGTTTCATATGAGCTCACTAATGTTGCACACATAACTCGCCAATTGAAAGGTATGTCAAAACAAAGATTGAGTCGAAAGGAGAAACTCCCGGGAAGAGGGAGGGATAGTCGCGAAATTAAAACCGCGCGAAATTACAGTTTTTCGTGATATCTCGAGAACGATGCAAAATATCTAAAAACTGATTGCAGACAGCTCTTTGGTTTTGTTAGGACAATATAATGCAAGAAAAAACATTCAAATATAATAATTGTTACGGTCTGCTTAAGATATGCATTAAATTAATTTAATATATCAAATAAAAAACTTTACTACCATCACATAACAATATTTTTTCGTACAGGCTATAGTTCTCCCAAAACGACAGAGCTGTCTGCAATCAGTTTTTAGATATTTTGCATCGTTCTCGAGATATCACGAAAACACTGTAGTTTCGCGTGGTTTTTATTTCGCGACTGGAGTTATTATGTTGCAGGAAGCATTGATTAAAGAAGGCTACAGCCTTCTTTAATCAATGCAGGAAGTCAATACAAAAATATACAACACAGATTCAACTAACGTATAGTTGGTGCAAAACACTGTTATTTTGTTGTTGAAGTTCTTGACATATGGCAGAAGATGTGTTGCGCTCTCAAACAAGGGTGACTATAGAATGTGTTATTATTGACGTCTGTATAATCAAAGCAACTGCGCGTGTACGTTTTGTTCAAAGTTATTTTATTCTTGAAATCATGTAAAATTAAATTTTTCTTAGATGCACCTTTACGTATAGGGCTAACCTTAAAAAAAACGTGTTGGTAAATTTATCATCCGTCTACATAGTACACAATCTGTTATTTATTTGTTTATTTATTTATTTAACGTCTATCCTATTCAGTAAAACAACTGATTTACAAAGGAGATCAAGTAATCTGTTACCTACTATACGAGTTTTGAATAAGCACGGGTACCGGGTACGGGTGTGCCCAAGATCGTCGAAGGACATGCACACAAATATAATTGTATCCAGTGTTGAAATCTCTGAGAGGAGGTGCCGAGTACACAACATAATCCTTTTTAAGAGCTAGTCGCCCTCCCTCCCTGAGCCACAGGGCCATCTTCAAGGTCAATGTCAACAACAAAACAACCGTATGTCAATCGAAGGTCATGTTCGGTTTTTATCGTGACCACAGGACGTACGGACAGAAAAGTTATGCTAATAATGCATCGCCCTCTAAACGATATTTTAAAATCAAAGGAAAGTGACTGCAATCGTAGCTAAATCAATAAGTCTTTAAAATATCAGGAACATTCAATTTTAATTTTTGGGGGGCGGGACGTGACGTGCCTGTCGTCCATTATATGCAAATTTAAGGGACATAAGTGGAAACACTGAGTCAGGCGCTACACTTAATTTCAATCAACGATTTTTTTTAAATATTGTTTCTACGCATAATTGTCTTCCACCTCCTTATAAGGAAAAACGATTTTCTGAAATAACGTTCGATGTACGATTTTTTTGGCAGACGGAACAATTTTGTATGCCTGCGGAGACACATGTGTGGAAACAATATTGAAACTAGGCCGCTTCGCTCACGCTTTTTCCAGTCGCGTTGATGGATGAGATTTTATGGTGGATTCTCGGCCCAAGTTTCACGAAAATATCGTATTAAAAATCGAGGAAAAAATCGTACAAGTACGATTTCTATGAGAAATATTAAAAATCTCTAAAATCATAACATATATAATTTCAGTGATTTTAAACGTCCCCATAAAGTTTCATCAAGATCGGAGTAGCCGTTTGCCAAATATCACGAAAATATCTCATTAAATATCGAAAAAAATCGTAACAGTACGATACTCATAAGAAATATTTGATCGATTGTACCCAAAAACGTGGCAAGTTCAGAGATTTCGATGGTCCCCTCAAATTTTTATCAAGATTGCATGTGCCGTTTGCCTGGTAAAGCGAACAAACAAACAAAAAAAATTCTTGATCTAATTTATTTATTTATTTTTTATTTTGGGGGGTTGGGGGGGGTTAGTGAAATTGAAGTCTTCGCTTCGCTCATCCAAAAATCATCACTGGAAATTAAGTGTAGCACCTAACTAAGTGTTTCCACTATTATCCCAAAATTTGCATATAATGGCCGACAGGGACGTGACGTCCCTCCCTTAAAAACTAAAACATATATTTCCCTCTCAAACTCAAGACCCTCTGTCATTTAGCTAAGGTTTTAGTCATCTTCCATTGACTTTTAAGATATCGGTTAGAGGGCGATACTGTAGCCAATACTAACAAGACAAAAAGTTTAGCCTTGTTGAGTTGTTCCCAAATAGTCTTCAACCGGAAGAATAGACGGAAGAATTGATGATCGGACGATCCCAGCCGCTGGCAATCCTGACTGGGGGCTCTCTCAGTCATAGCAAAAATTGGTTTTTCAACACAACACTAGCTACACTTTAAGTTGGTAGGTTGTACGCACTTGGGGAAGTTCCTTTTAAAAGATTCTGTTCATCAATTAAAAGAATAACTTTTATAAAGTTCAAGTTCCTTTTTACACCCTAACCTCTAAAAAGTTCAAGTTCCTCATAAAAAGGAAATAAAGTTCCTTTAAAAAGTTCCCTTTTACTTTTTTGTGTATGCGTAAGGCTGTCAAAGAGAACGGTGAGCGGTAGGGTCATGAATCATGATGATACGTATGATATGAAAATTATTGTTATTATTATGGATATTGCTTAACGTCTCATATTTATAATAATAATTATTATAAATGATACATAATGGCTATGTGGTTTGCTAACGAATACTGAAAAGTGGTTCTAAGTACAAAATTGGCTACTTAATTGTAACTGGCGTTTTAAGGAACTTTCTAAAAAGTTCCTTGAAAATTTGAACTTTATCACTTAAAAGTTCCTCAACCAAAAAAGGGATCAAGTTCCTTCAAAAGTTCCGACAAAATGGAACTCGTTCCCTGGCACTCGTACTTTTAAAAAGTTCCTTCCCCAAGTATGGTTGTACGGTTGTACTCTAGAGCGGGCAAAGGGAATCTTCAAAGAGTCGTTGTGCTTTGTTAAAGATGAACATGCGCATGGAGACGACTGTGGGTCTTCCCCTCCAGTGGTGTTTGCTGCGTACACAGATAGCGGGACGGTTTGGATATCCATGGGTGGCTGCAAATCTGGCTTCTTATACGAATGTAATATGGACCAAGGAGGTGATTTAAGCTGTTCCAAGGTCCCAGACGCAGAGGGCATCGTGATAAACACGTATGCATTCTGGTAAGTGACCATTCCACTCTTGCATTACCCGACAACAGAAGCACTGAAGCAGAGTTCAGTTAACCTTGGCATGGCTGCCTGACATCACAGAATGTAGTAAGCGTTGCACATTAGTTTATTATGATGCATACAGTCAGGATGCAGGATGCAGACACACGAATCGTTCTAGTATAGTAAAAATATGGCCGCGTTAATACCAAATAATATAATACTAGGCATTATGTTAAAGGGGTATTCACCCGCTAAACTAAAAAATATATTTCATTTGGGCTAACTAGTTTTGAATTTAAAAATAAGCAGAGAAATTATAGGGTCACCATGACCCCCCCCCCTCAAAAAAATAAAAATAAAAATGTCAAACTTGTTTATTTTGGAGCTAGGTCCCATCGGCAAAAATCTCCCATAAGAAATAACATGGGGACGATCTTTATGCCCCGTGACCTTGGCGGATTTTGATCCAAAAAATTATTGTCCATTATTGACGTACTCGACAACCTTTCCTGTAAATCCTCTATATTTTGTGTGTGTGTTTTATGTGTGATTTGAGCAAGTGGTTCGGTCAAAATATGTTTATTACCAAGAAATGATGTGATTTTGAAATGCATATTTTTGCGTGTTTGAGTGTATATTTGTGCACAGTTACAAGACATGATGTTACAAAGAGCCATTTCAGATTAGTATGGTGCTCTAGTATCTAGGTGGAACAAAAAATATACAGGTAAAAGCCGATTTAAGAAATTAAATAAAACGAAAATTATCACAAATTTCTGGATCAACAAAATTGAAAAATTCGTGTAAAATCAGTTACAAGATATAATTTTTTAAACTGCAATTTAAGTGTAGTATTATGCTAAAGATTATGTGGTAAAAAATATTTGTTGGGGTTAATTGCCCCTGAGAAAGGAAGGATGTGAAAAAACATCAACGCCAGGAAGTAACTACAAGATCAATTTATTACTTGAAATACCGAATGTTGCCATGTGATCAGAATAATATACATAATGTTACTTTCAAATCAACGGGAAAACAGCGGAGTTTTTTTATTATGGTTATTATATAACGTAGTATTATGCTTATTAAAGATCATCAAAATTTAAGTGACAACCATAGTGTGTTTAAAGCTTCAAAGAGACGATAAACATTAATTTGTGCAAATAAACAAATAATGTGCTAGAACAAAATATCCATGTCATCTTCGTGCTGTTGCACTTTTGTTGTAGTATCTTCGTTGAACAATGCTGCTAACGTCTGGAAAATAAATTATTGTTATTATTAATATGTTTACGACATCGCCATTTTCTATCAAACTAGCCTGAATCTATTTTCCACTTGAGGAGAAATTGTGTTAAGGGGATACATTGTAGGACATGCGTTTAAGCAAGTCCCTGTTCGCTCGGCCGACTGACATCACAGTTGTTTACAATTTTAAGTAGTGGTCACGGAAGCGGAAATATGGGGCTCTGCACTAACACTTTGCAAGGATTATCTTTAAAAATAAAAATAAATAAAACAACTGATTTTCAGTTTTTGCATTTTGTTTAAATTCCAAAATTGACCATATTCGTGGATTGATCCTGGCCAATAAACAATAAATATTGAATATCAAGGACTGTTGGGCTGTCCAATTATGCTATATTAACAACTATGTAAAGTTTCATGATATATCGTATTCATTCAGGCCAAGAGAATAGTTATGTGCCTGTTCCCGCTTAAGAAAAAGGATTTACATTGGAAAATCGAAATCTGTATAATGTAAGATTTTTTTCGTAAGGTAAGATATAATTTAGGCTTTTATGCCTCGTAGATGAGTCCTGAGTGATCATTGGAGTGGGCTGTTGCGTCGTGTCGATGAGGCTCTGTATTCGACGTATCGCAGCTCTTCAAGATTAGTAATTTGTTCACGAAAGTACGAGTCACTGCCATGAACATGCGAATACTTGATATTTAAATACAATTTGCAGTTACATATTGGGGTCACCATAAGCATGTTGAGTATAGTAATGCATGAAAATATATAACTAGGCCGCTTACGTGCACGCTGTTTCCAGTCGCGTTGATGGATGAGCTCTTTTGGTTGACTATTTCTGTCCAATGATTTCTGTTTTGTGTCGTCATTGTTGGCGTGTTTCATTTAGAGTATGCTACACGTTATGTACAGACAGGAGCAAGAGTGAACCACGTCTGCCTTCAACAATGCGAGGCGACCGACTGTAAGCCGAGTCCGAGTCCGAGAGAGATCGAGAACCGACACGCGCCTCGTTGTGACAGCCATGAAAAGGTGCGGGGCAGCGAGGTCATACTGACCAATCGTTGCCCTAAAAGTACGATTTAAGAGAAATATTTTTTCGATTGTACCCAACATGTCTAGGTTCAGTCATTTTGAACTATCCCATAGTTTCATCAAGATCGGAATGGCCGTTTACCCGGTCGAGGGCCAAAAGTCACGAAATTATCGTACTAAGAACCGAAAAAAATCGTTGTAGTAAATTTATGAAAAATTTTTCAATTGTACTAAAAAACTTGGCAGATTTAAAGATTTCGAAGGTGGTCAACAATTTTCATCAAGATCGCATATGCCATTTGGCCGGTAGAGAGCGAACAAAACGACAAAAAACAACAAACAAAACAAAAAAACAAAAAAAACACATGAGTTATTTTATCAGGTGAGACAAACTGAAGTCTTCGTCACGCTCATCCAATAATAGGGCCATGCCAACCATCACCTAATGGACATAGATATTCGTTTGAAATATGTACATGATCAGGTTTCAGATGATTGCAGCTAAACGGTTACTTATTATCAAATTTCGAAAGAACGAAAAGGCGTTCTACTGCTATTCACACTCGGTTGCAAATAAGCCCAGAAAGTCGGAACAATGGAAAATCCGAAACAAAATTCAAATTCGTGATATAAGCCTTTTAAAAAATGTACTTTTTCTTCTTGTGAACTCGTATTTATTTGTTGTGTGTGTACCAATATTATTTATTGGCTAGTTATTCACTCGCTTTTTCAGGAGAGGGAACACCCATACCATGTAAGTATCTGTAAATAAACTCTGAATCTGAAATGCTCTCTTACCTGAAGTTATAAGCCAAAAATTCCATAATATAATATGGTCTCGATATTAGTGGCGACCGCGATGTCCTAGCCCGAAGCCATGATGTCCGTAACCTTGTGCGGGACCGTGTCCGTGTCCGTGTCCTTGTCCAGGTCCGAATCCGTGTCCGTGTCCTTGTCCGTGTCCGTGTCCTTGTCCAGGTCCGTGTCCGTGTCCGTTCCCTTGTCCGTGTCCTCCATCCCCATGGTGGGGTGGGCGCGGACGTCCAGTACTCGCAGCTGTAGTTGCATCATCAGTTTCATCTCCATCAGTTGTAGTGGTTGCAGCTGTAGTTGTGGTGGTAGTTGCAGCTGTAGTAGTAGTGGTAGTTGCAGCTGTAGTTGTGCTGGGAGTTGTAGACTCAGTCTGGCATCGTGCTGGCAATATTTGTGCCTGTAAACGAAAGATCCAATAATGTTCATAAAAGTGAGAAAACCGGGCTACATATTAGGATTTTCGTGATAGACGCATAGCATTATTTAAAACGTTAGGTAAGATCTGTGGTTAGATGGGCATGGGGGGGGGGAAAGGGTGAACATTGGGGTTGGATATTGACAAATAACGATCTATACCAAATAAATTATCCAATACTATTGGGACTATTTAACAACGTGAGACTTATCAATCTCACCAGATTATGTGAGTTTTTACCTCAAATAACTTAGCCTAATATTTCCAGAAGTAGTGTGTATTTTATAGATTGTGAGCATGAAGTGTCAACTAAGTGTCATGTTACGTCCCAATGTCAAATTATTACTTCAACATTTACACACTGACTAAAAATAGACACGACATTTATTGTCCAAAATATAAAATCAGTATCAATTTCTCGTTTTCAAAGCATCGCATACACTTGAGGCTAGATTATTAAAAAATATGCTTTTCTCGTTCTCTGTCAGTGTTTTTGGTGGCAAAGTATTAAGTGTAAGCAGCCAATCATATAAGGCTGTGTGAACTTGGTGTATTAAGTCTATGTCGTAGGCACTAGATCTGGTCTTGGGTATTAAATTTTCACTCATTCGCCAGTGAACAGTTTCCCCTTCCCTACTCGAGGTACAGAGGTCTACAAACAGGGCACTTCTAAATTATTACATTATTATATAATTTTTAATCCTAGACAATTTGTTTATATACATATTATTTTAGGGAGATCAAAATGACACATAACAGTTTTATAATGCTTACAGGCTAATTAAATACATATATCCACAAATTCAAATTCAAACATATTTTTGTCAATATGCACTTTAACAGAAAGGAACATTAATGAAACGATGAAACGAAGGATGTAGCTCATTGCTCCATTTATGTAGCAATGTAATAATCTGTTAGACAAATATACGAATTCACAATGGCGCCAATAACCAAAGACTTGCTCACATAATACAGTCTATATCTCTCAACCCAGACATGCGGTGAATTAAAATTTCTTGAGTAGTTGGCCCCCCCCCCCCCTACCCCAAAGCCATGTGACTACACCAACCAGCCATTGAGGGTATATTTTAAAGCTATATTTACAAACAAAGAATGTATTTCACCAGAAAACTGAATTTTCTACAAAGAAAATCCCATAACAGTAGCGTATTCATAGTGTACTAAATTAATTTCATGCTTACGGCTGTATCCATCCAAACGAGGCATATTTTTTATCATACTATATCTTACAACACCAAAGAGATCGGAATGGTCGAACAACTTTTTATCCTTTATCGACAATCTGTTGATATTGTGTAGCTTCACTCCCTGTTCTGTTTACCAGAGTGCATGTCCAAAATATACAGTTTACACAAACACCAACAACTTCAAGAGAGTTACCTAAGAGAAAATATTAGAGTAAAAAAAATGTTAGTCTTACCAGAGCAACGCAAAGCAACACTGCTACTATGATCTTCATGGTTGGATGGGATCGATCTGCGAGAACGGTTGAACTTGAGAAGAAGAGATAAGCTTATATACCCCCAACACTTGGATGTTGCGTGACTCACGTCAGGTGGAAATACTAAAAAATGTACCAACATCTGTTGATTTCTTTAGTGTCACCTTGAAAGATCTGAACGCACCTTTGTAAACATGTATTGATAAGGGAAGTATTGAATGGTGTTAGAATGTAACTACATAACTTTGTAATTAAGATATATAAATAGGTGATATAATATTGTGAACAAAAGGTTATATCATGTAACAATATGATTAAAGCTACTTTGTATCGCATATATTTGTCAACAGTATCGTATGTTCATTGGAGCTTAATGGCGCCGCATTTACACAACGTGGTGCTACATGATAATATAGACAATACATGGTTTAATTATGTTATGTCATTGAATAAATTCAATAAGAACATATTTTACTCTAGTGACGAAACGCCAGCGATAAAAAAATAAAACAAACGACTCCTTTTTTTCACCTTCAAGTCACATAAACTTTCTTGGTATCATACTGGATGAAAACCATAATGGTCAAAGCACGGCAATAGCTTGATACCAAAAATAAACTCGGCCTGTTTCGCCATAAGATCAGTAAAGGCTCACTCAAGCTTAAGGACAGCAAAACTGGTGTACTACTCCAATTTTAAATCCCAAATAAGATATGGTGTTACCTTTTGAAGATTGTCACCTGACACAAAAAATATATTTATTATAAAAAAAAAATGCCCTAAGAGCAATGTGTGGCCTCAGATCACCAAAAAATAAACCCAGACCACACTGTAGAGAATTCTTTATTAAACATAACATTTTGACTTTCTATAGCATATATATTCTTGAAGCATCCATCCTTGTAAAAAGAAAAACCGGTTCTAATGCACCATCTCTCAACAACCATATCCATACCCACAACATGTAACTCAGCACAAGACAAATTTGCCACAAAACAACTCAATGTACATAAATTATAAGATTTTTAATAAGTTACCTATACAGATCTGACCAACATAAAAAATACTGACACATTCCGCACTAAGCTAAAACAATTACTGAATGAAAAAGCATGCTACTCGCTCGAAGAATTCTTTGAAGATACATTATCCTAGTCGAAGTCTATAAGCTGAAAAAAAGAAAAATCTTGTATCTACCAGGCCAATATCTTAATTACAAATTTTAATTACAATTAAATTGTATTCTCTAAATGTGTAAAGTTGAAAAAATATGGTCTACTAGTTTCTGGTTTTAATTTTTTTTAAATTATATATAATTTAATAATATTAACTATCATTAAATTGCTATTAAAAGACTTTGTAAACTTAATAGTATAGTTAGTATAGAATAGTATAGTTTCACGACTGTTATTTTAATTGCAATTATAAATCTACTATCCACATACCTTTCAAACCAAGGATCAAGATCATTACTTGTATGTCCTGTGTATACAATGTAAATCATGGAAATAAAGATTTCAATCAATCAATCATTGTAATACTGTTCACATGATAATGAAACTAATAACAAACAAGTTTTTTGTAGCAAAAATATAATTAGGGAGCTGTGGTGTATTCAAAGTTCAAACCTCCCGCTTACTTGCCTCGCCACATTTACAAGGCGGTGTATAAAAGAGTATGGCGTCGCTTCCTTCTGACAATCTCATGCACAATATCATGTAGTAGATTTAGTACAAGTTTTATAATAAATGATGCTTTAAAGCTTACCAGATAATCATGGCTATGCATTATTACGAGCCTTACCTACACCCACATACATACATAACAAAACTGGCGACGAAGATATGGATTTGGTAAGGTAGATTTACATTACAGTTTACAATGCCTGAAACTAGTCCGAGCGTTTCTCAACCACGTGGTAATGCAAGTGGGCTAGTTGCTTCGATCGGACCGTTTAGGCCCGGGGAAGAGCCATGGGATGTTTACGTCGAAAGGATCGAAATTGCATTCGACGCCTTCGATGTGGCTGAAGCTAAGAAGAAGAATGTGTTTTTCTCTGTGCTTGGAAGCGAAACATTTGTGGTGCTACGCAACTTGGCTACACCAAGGACACTCACTGATCTGTCGTTCACAGAGGCAAAGGACCTGCTTACAAGTAGGTACAGCCCTAAGCCTAGCAAACGTACACAAAGGTTTAGATTTCGCAAGCGTCTACAGCTAGAGAAACGAAAACTATACCGAGTACCTACAGGAGCTCAGAAGTCTCAGTAAGCATTGCGAGTTCACAGACCTAGATGAGAATCTGTTAGACCAACTCATTGCAGGAGTTCGGGACAAGATGTTGCAAACCAAGCTGCTGGCGGAGGGAGATGCCATTACCTTCCAGAGAGCAGTTGAGATTGCTACGGCAGCGGAGACGTCGCAGCGAGATGTCCAAGTCTTACGCGGAGGAAATGCAAGGGCAGGCGGCCAAGTACACAAGGTCGTGGCTACCCAAGGTACATCGTACAAGGCAGGCAGAGGTAAGCCTAAGAATAATTTTGATTCTAGGCCTAGGCCTACTACAGAGGCAAATTCTGCCAAAGGCATGTGCTATCGCTGTGGCAATGCAAACCACAAGGCCGATGCATGCAGTGCTAAGAACCTGACATGTCACAAATGTCAGAAACAGGCCATATTTCTAAGGTATGCATGTCCAAGTCTGGGAACAATACCAAGTTAGGGCCTAAGACCTCGGGTACCAATCTGCTTACATCAGAGGTGGAAGACTCATATCTGTTCTGTCTCAAGGTGGAGAAAGATAGACATGAGGGCTCTTTCAAGGTGGCTGTTGAGTTGAATGGAGTAGACTTAACAATGGAAGTGGACACAGGATCAAAACATTCAATCATTGGCATAGACGCGTTTAGATGTCTATGGCCTACCGATCCTCCGCCACTAGCGCCATCAAAGTTCAAACTGCGAACCTGGTCACAACAGGAGTTAGCAGTACTGGGAGTGGCAACGGTAACCGTGCAGTATGGGAAAAAATTATGCCAGTTACCACTATACGTGATGCAGACAGATGGGCCTAGCCTACTCGGCAGAGACTGGTTTCATCACTTGGGGCTGGCTGTGACCAGCGTGTGAACCAGTTAGGTGTAAGTGATGGCAATCTTCCTAAAGAATTGCATGGCCTAGAAAACGTTTTTGCAGGCGGTTTAGGTTGTTACAAAGGGGAACCGGTTCACGTGGAACTAGATCCAAATGCTACACCTGTCTTTCGCAAACATCGAAGCCCACCCTACGCATTGAAAGAGAAGTCTGACCAGGCCCTAGAACAAATGCAACGTGACGGGGTAGTCGAGACTATAGCACAAGGGGAATGGGGTACACCTGCTGTTTTTGTTGCCAAGCGCGACAACACTGTGCGAATTTGTGGTGATTATTCGGGGACAGTCAACCCTGTGTTGAAGGTTGATATTTATCCTCTACCTACAAATACAGAAGTGTTTACAGCACTCTCTGGAGGATGCTTTTTCACACGGTTGGACCTCGATAGGGCTTACACCCAAGTACGAGTGGATGACGAGTCATCACGGGTACTTGCACTGAATACACAGCAAGGCCTACTACGAATGCTGCGTCTTCCATTTGGGCTGGCGTCCGCACCAGCATACTTTCAAAGACTGATGGAAAATCTTCTTAAAGGACTAGAAGGTGTAGTAATTTTCCTTGATGACTTACTCGTTTCAGGAAAGACAAAGGAGGAATGCTGGGCGAGAACGAGAGCTGTGTTGGAAAGATTTGATACTGCTGGTTTACGTCTCAAAACTGTCTAAATGCGAATTTATTTTGCCATCAGTAGAGTTTCTAGGGTTTTTGATTGATAGCAAAGGAATCCACCCTACGGAGGATAAAGTACAGGCTATTCGATCGGCACCCGCACCTACAAATCTGCAGCAGTTGGAGTCATTCCTGGGATTTTTACATACTACGAGCGCTACATTCCGAATATGGCTACCAAACGTACGCCACTCTACGAGCTTACACGCAAGGGGCAACAATGGACCTGGAGCCAGAAGCATGAGCAGTGTTTCAACGATGCCAAACAGCAAGTCACATCTGATCAGGTACTGGTTCATTACAGTTTGACTAAACCATTAGTAATGTCTTGTGATGCATCGCCGTACGGGGTTGGAGCGGTACTGTCACATTCCGAGCCAGATGGTTCCGAACCTCCAATCGCCTTCAAGTCTCGTACGCTACAAACGGCAGAGAAAAATTATTCTCAGCTAGATAAGGAATTTTTATCAATCATGTTCGGGTTAAAGAAATTCCACCGTTTTATTTATGGTCGAAAATTTGTCATATATACTGACCATAAACCATTAGTAGGTCTGCTTCGGCCAGGGCGAGTGTTACCTGATGTATTATCCCCACGTATGATGCGTTGGAAATTGACTTTAGGATGTTATCTGTATGATATCAAGTACCGTCCAGGTAAAGAGAATTCAAATGCAGACTTGTGCAGCCCGATTACCGATCCCAGGACCGGATACACCAGAGTACCCGGAACCAGCGGATGTGTGGTTACTACAAGGACAGCCTGCAGAACTTCCAATCTCGGCTGACACCATACGTCTGGAGACGAAGAAGGACATCATTCTTTCTAAAGTTTTAGCTGGTGTGCTACATGGCTGGGAACCATCGAAGTTACCGGTTGAGTTTCAACCCTACCTTCGGAATACAACGGGGTTATCGGTGGAAGGTGGGTGTCTTCTCTATGCCAACAGAGTAGTGATTCCCGAGAGTCTACGAGTCGATGTTCTGAAAATGTTACATGCAGTTCATCAGGGAATCGTTGCGACAAAGGCAAAGGCCAGGAGTTATGTTTGGTGGCCAAACATGGACCGAGCAATCGAAGAAATGATTGGCCAGTGTACATCTTGTGCTGCAAAACAAGCGTGCACCCACAACATCGAACGTGATTCCATGGAGTGTCCCCAGTCGACCGATGTCGCGTATACACATTGACTTTGCAGGGCCTACGGAAGGACATACATTCTTCATAGCTGTGGACGCTTACTCTAAGTGGCCAGTTGTGAAGAACACCCGGGGGTCACTTACGGCAAAGACAGCGATTGACGTTCTCCGAGACATGTTCACGGACTACGGGATTCCCGATGAGATCGTTTCAGATAATGCGGCAGCATTCAAAGGAGAGGAGTTTCAAGACTTTCTTTACAAAAACCAGATTAAACACATAACCTCAGCACCTTACTCGCCTGCATCTAACGGTTTGGCAGAACGTTATGTTCAGACGGTTAAACAACACTTACGAAAGTTCACGGCGGATAAGTGGCGTTTGGAGTTGGGAAACATTTTGTTAGTCTGAGGACTACACCCAGTACCAGTACCGGGGTGACTCCGGCAGAAATGCTAATGGGCCGAAAAATCCACACAATGCTCGATAAATTACATCCCAACAACAAGACTTCTGTGGAGAGGGAGAGTGTGGCTGTTCAAGCTCAACAATCAGACTTTCCTAGCCGACAATTTGCAGAAGAGGACTCAGTGATGTACCGCAACTATGGTCCTGGACCAAAGTGGCTGCCTGGGAAAAATATCGGAAGTACACGGGCCCAGGAACTTCACCGTCGAAGATGCCAGTGGAGCAGTACGACGGGTACATCTAGACCAAGTTTTACGCAGAAGTTCGGTTGGTACCAGTGGTAGCAAGGGCGACTCTTCCCGAAGCTTTCCCAAGTCCCGAATAGTGCTGTGATGCCACCAGATGCTGGCAACTCCAGTGCTGTTATACAAAATGATAATTCTTTACAAGAACGTTGTACAGATTCCCAGGAACTATCTACGTTTAGGGTTCATTCTCCTGTTGAGTTGACACCTTCAAAATCCCTAATTGGACTGAGTAACTCAAACTCAACTAGTCGTCACTCTTCAAGGGCTACAAGGCCACCATCCTATTTGAAGGATTATCATTGTTAGTTTTTGGATCATGATGCTTTTGTTGATTCAATTATCAAATCTTTAAGTTTAGGTTAATTTCATTCCAGTTTTACAAGGTTGCATAGTATGTTCCTAAAAAAACTGATTCCTGTATTACAATCTTAGTTAGTTACTGTTTTGGAATATTGTGCTACAAGTACCAAATCATTTCATTATTTTCATTTCATTATTGGTACCTAAGCTCACGTATGACTTTGCAATCTACTTTTATGCATTGTAGGTATACTGTTGAGGGGGAGAATTGTGGTGTATTCAAAGTTCAAACCTCCCGCTTACTTGCCTCGCCACATTTACAAGGCGGTGTATAAAAGAGTTATGGCGTCGCTTCCTTCTGACAATCTCATGCACAATATCATGTAGTAGATTTAGTACAAGTTTTTATAATAAATGATGCTTTAAAGCTTACCAGATAATCATGGCTATGCATTATACGAGCCTTACCTACACCCACATACATACATAACAGGAGCGAAGCTCGTCTATGTATCACTTTTCTGCCCGTCTGTGTGTGTGTCACGCCTCACGATAAAACCTAAACAATTGGCATCGTTTTTATTGGCTAACTACCTCTCTACTCTTTCTCTCCGTCTAGCCACAACAAGAGCTACCTGGCATTGGGCATGCAAGACGGACATATTCGCGTGGTGCGAGTTAACCCTGACAATGCCCGCGACGTGACAGACTACTTGTCTCTGGCAATGCACGACAATGCGAATGGCAAGATAAACAGCATCTGCTTCAGTACAGATGAGCGCTATATGTTCTCTTGTGGGGATGATGGAAATATTTTTTCCTTCCGAATCCATCCAGAAGAGGGTTATCAAGTTCAGGAGACACTACAAGTTGTCTTGGCATCGACAAAGGTAAGATTATCCTCGTAATACATTGTTTACATTAGGAAATCGCTTAAGTCCCGCCGCGTTGATGGATGAGCTTTTTGTAAGTTTTTAGTTTGTGTATGACCAGTTTTCCTTGCTAGTTCTATTTGAATGCATAGTAGGTGATTGTTGTCAAGTTTCTATTGTTACTTGTTCATTGTTAATATAAACCTAAAAAAACTCATATTAAAACCTTTATTCTCCGGATTCTGGCTAACTTTTTCAACTTTTTCTTTCAGAAAGCAATACATCACCATTACTTTAATGTCCATGTAAAATATGAACGTTGTAGCCCCACTAGTTTGGTCAGAATCGGCCCAAAGTCACAAAATATCACTTTTAAAATCGTAAAAAATCGTAAAAGTAAGATATTCATTAGAAATATTTATTCGAATGCTTCCAAAAACATATCATATCTAACTTTAGTGATTTCAAACGTTCCCATAAAGTTTCATCAAGATCGGATTAGCCGTTGACCTGGACTCGGACCAAATATCACGAAAATATCGCATTAAAAATCGAAAAAAATCGTAAAAGTACGATATTCATGAGAAATATTTCTTCGATTGTACCCAAAAACGTGGCAAGTCTAAGTTTAGAGATTTCGAAGGTCCCCTCCAATTTTCATCAAGATCGCATATGCCGTTTGCCCGGTAGAGCGCAAACAGTCAGAAAAACAATCACAAAAAAAAACACATTAGAGCTAAATTTTTTGAGGGGTCAGTGAAATTGAAGTCTTCGCTTCGCTCATCCAATTTAAAATATTTTCTGCGTATCGGCTTGAGAAATCCTTCCAACGATTATTCTTCCGTAAAGCGTTTGAAACAAATTCCTGTTTGCAGGCTTTGACTTGACAGATGACCGAGACTTTTCACTGTTCCTTTATTACTAAGTATTTAGCTAGAAATTAGCATTTGAGCTTAATTTAGAAATTGCGTTCCTTACACAACATTTTTATAAGTTAGAAAATAACTATTCACAAAGAATGTGGCTGAAATGAATGTAAATTAAATGATTACTGGTTCCGTTATTACGTAGTGATTACACTATCTGCTCATACAATAAGATGAACAGAATGAAAATAAAATGGACATGTTTTTTGTGTCTTATGAGTTCTGGCAAACAGGATTTGATCCAGACTTATGGGTTTAATCTGGATAGCGTTGAAGCTCTACCGATTGCCCTATGGAGTTATGGTTAGCACCATTATGTGCGTGTAGCCTATTCTCTAACAGATTACATTTTAATAATATTTTTTTTTTTTTTGGTTAGCATATATAAAGCAGTAAATTTGTTGTAATTTTCTAAAATTTAATGACAAGGGAAGTCGATTTTAGCAAATTTCTGTTCGTTCGCCCGATTGGCATCAGAGTTGTTAGAAATTTTCCGCAAATGTCACGGAAGTGGAATTGTTGGGTGGTGGTTTTAGGTGAACGTTACAAAAATAAATATTTTTTTTACCATTTTCGTGATTTGTTTCTGGCTAAGAAGCAAACAATATTGATAATCTGCGACTGTAGGGCTGTCCATGTACGCTTCCTTGACAACTATGTGAAGTTTAAAATACATCGGGTGCTTCCTGGCCAAGCGAACAGCAATTTTCTAAGTGCCAAATGTGGCCTATTTCCCTCTTAAGCTAAAACTAAAAAAATCATGTATGTAAGTAAATATCAATACAGCACTTAAATTCGGAATATTTAGCATTTATTTTTTTCAAATTTAGCAATTTGTAGCATTCACCAAGAGGGAGATTCTTGCGCTTTTAATTATAAGTATTTTGTAGCGTTTACGAAGAAATGTTCAGCGATTTAGCAGCAATAACCTTAAACGCTAAATTTACGTATCTCTAAATGCACAATCTAAGAACATGTAGGAGCAATTTATTTGAAATGGTTTTTGATAGATGCGCATATCCACAGTTATGTGGCTCCTTAAGGGGTATTCACCCACTAAACTCAAAAAAATATATATCATTCAGGCTTATTAGTTATGAATTTAGAAATCAACAGAAAAATTATTGGGTTCACCTTGACCCGGAAAAAAATGTCGAACTTGATATTTTTCGAGCTAGGTCCCATCGGAAAAAACTCTCCCATAAGAAATAACATGGGGACGACCTTTATGCCTCGTGACCTTGGAGGATTTTGATCCGAAAAAATATTGACCATTATTGACGTACTCCACAGTCTTTTATGTAAATCCTCTATACTAGGAAAACGCTAAAGTCCCGCCGCGTTGATGGATGAGCTTTTTAAAGTTTTAAGTTTGCTTGGGATATCTTTACTTTTGCAAGTGCTTTGTTTTGCTGCCTACCCATTTTAGGTGTATGCAGGGTCCACTAGATACTTATGCTAAGCTGCTGTAAGCTAGCAGCTGTTAGGTATCTAGTGGACTCTGGGTGAATGTTGTCAAGTTTCTTTTGTTTCTTGTCAATTGGTATTATTAACCGTAAAAAATTTATATTAAAAGCTTAATTTCTATGGATTCTGGCTAACTTTTTCAACTTTTTCTTTCAAAAGGTACTACATCACCACAACCTTAATGCCCATGTATAATATGAACGTTGTAACCCTACCCGTGTGGTCAGAATTGGCCCAAATGGCACGAAAATATCGTACAAAAAACCAAAAATCTTATATTAAAAGCTTTATTTCTATAGATTCTGGCTAACTTTTTCAACTTTTTCTTTCAAAATGTACTACATCACCATAACCTTAATGTCCATGTATAATATGAACGTTTTAGCTTCACCCGTTTGGTCAGAATTGACCCAAATGGCACGAAAATATCGCCCAAAAAATCGAAAAAAATCGTAAAAGTACGATATTCATGAGAAATATTTCTTCGATTGTACCCAAAAACGTGGCAAGTCTAAGTTCAGAGATTTCGAAGGTCCTGTCAAATTTTTATCCAGATCGCATATGCCGTTTGCCCGGTAGAGAGCGAACAAAACAGACAGAAAAAACAAACAAAAAAACAAAAAAAACAAAAAAACAAACAAAAAAAACACCCGAGCTAAATTTTTTGGGGGGTCGGTGAAATTGAAGTCTTCGCTTCGCTCATCCAATTATGTTTTGAAATTTGGGCAAGTGGTTCGGTCAAACTATGCTGATTACCAAGATGGGGTGTGATTATTGAATGCAAATTTTTGCGTGTTTGAGTGTATATTTGTGCACAGTTTTAAGGCACGATGAAATAAAGGGCCATTTTAGATTGGTATGATGCTCTAGTATCTAAGTGAAACAAAAACATAGCAAGCTAAAGCTGATTTGAGAAATTTCCCATAACGCCAATTTTCGCAAATATCATGATCAAACAAATTGAAAAGTTCGTGTAAAATCACAGTTACAAAATAAACTGTAATTTAAGTGTAGTACCGGTATGCTATAGATTATGTGGTAAAAAATATTATTTTGGGGTAATAGCCCCTTTACGTAAAAAAAAACATGGTTGATGATTGAAGGTTTTCATGTGATTTAAAAAATAAATACGTGAAATTGTGATTTTAAAATGATGATGTTACACTGTAAAGAAAGTGTTCACAAACTCGTCCAACAGTCTTAATTGTGACCATTAGTATTTTGTATGATTTGTTCATCAAACCCTGATTTCTTTTCTTTGATCTGAACTGGAACTTACAGAGGGGTTGTCAATCGAAATTCGAACTTCCACAACCTTTAAACCGAAACGAACTCGAAAAGAACTCGGTTACAATCCAAGGCCAAGCCTGGACGATTCATATATATTCTGTCAAGATTTAAATTTACGTGGTATAAATTTGTGAATTTTGCTTGAATATCGTGCATCGGCCATTGGCATTTTGAAAATAAGTTTTTAAATTTGATTTTCCTCTAAAATATTAAAATTATATTTCTAATGCTATGGAATTCCAGTCCTTAGTTCAAAGTTGTGTCAAATCTGGATAGCCTCCTCCAACAAGCAGTTATGTGATCTTGTATCTGAGCACACAAGTAATGGTAAGTGTGGACCGGCACCTCTACCAAGCCATTTGCAAAAAACTAAACCTGTAAATGAAGTTCAAATGAACAAGGGTTGTGTTTACGAGATTCCTTGCGGAAACTGTGATGCCGTATACATAGGAGAAACCGGACGTCCTATGCATGTTCGAGTTAATGAGCATAAAAAAAACATTGAGAAGTCAGATGGCTGTCATCTTATGTCATCAAAACTAGTAGAACATGCATGGGACAAGGTTCATAAATTCGACTTTCTAAAATCTAGGCGTTTACTTAAAGAGCCATGTTGGAAAAAAGGGGAATTGAAAGAGGCAGCTTTGATAACATTAAAAGACACTTGTATAAGCCAGCCGAGTACCTATTTTCCCCCCATGTGGATTCCTTTAGTAAATACTAAGAAATAGCCTTTTTGTTTGTATCACCTTGTTTTTGTCAACTTCCATGTGTAAATGTTAAATTTTATCGACCTTGGCTATGTCTTTGTTTGTTTTGATATACTTTTGATAATATGATTTTTTGGTTTTCACAAGAAACCTGAGGACGGAAAAAGTTTAAGTCATTTCCGAAACGTTGTTATTTAATATAAAGAGTTATTTCATCTAAAGTGTTTTAACTTTTAAATATTAAAATGAACTCTACTAACTTTAAAACTAATACCTCTACCAATTTTTCGAATTTTCCCCGATAATCGAGTACCCTTTATTGACAATCGGGACGACTCCCTTACACTCGACCAGACAAAAATCAACTTTCTTTTTCCGAAATCGAACTTTTTTCGAACTTGAACTTGGATCTTACTTCTTTTAAGTTCGAGTTTCGAACGTTCGCACAACCCTTGTGAGATTGAATATTTTGTCAGCCAATAATTTGTTGACATTCTTCTCTGAGGAGGGAGGTCGAGGGTTCGAATCCCGTTGATACCGGCAATCGTGACTGAAGTTTTTACCGAGGTTTTCCTCAGACGTAAATGCAGCTGCAAGGGGTTGAGTCCTCTTAAACAACCCTCGGACATCCCTTTCCCAACTACCGTGCACCCTGGGCAAGTTTCCCATGAGAAATTGAGAAATAATATGTTTTTAATATAATAATTGAAAATTTATTGCAAAATACATTCAATTAAAAAACTGTTTCAGCCAAGTTCAAGTGTCGCAGATATCACGGATACAGCTGTACTAAGTTTAGAGGAGACGAAAAAGAAATTGAAATATGACCGGGAAATCAATTTTACAAAAGAAAGAATAAGTGAAGTAGAAAACAAATTGTCTACTTTAGAAGAAAGATTCCGTCTTCTGATTGAGAGGTAAGTGAATAAGCCAACTAGTTTCTCACACCAGCCCATCAGCATGGACTTAGCTCGGGTCTTCCTCTTTCCTCAGAGCTACGAGGTCAAATTGATACATTCACTCACTGCATGTTTGATTCTGAGTACCTACTCATTGAGCACATTGCCCATGAGATGAAATGCCTATGTCGGCCTTTGATGACCATAAAATACGCCATGATTGGTGAAGCCGGTGGGGGACAACTCGAAATCTGGGGTGTCGCAGATAGCCTGGGGTCAGAGACGGGAGTTTGTTTGGGCAAAGCAGCCTTGGGTCTAAGTTGACGCTTTAGGAGGCATTTTGATATTAAAGAGTCATCTCGCGGAGCATACGCTCAAGTATTGTGATTACAGGATTAGGTGGAAGGTCAAGTATGTTGCTTTTATATGATGTTAAAGACGAGGGTCCAAACTTCAGGGGATGGCTCAGAGTGCGATTGACATTCATTTGTTGATGTGGGATGGTGAGGTTCGTAGTGTGATCTATCTTCATTGATTGATTGAATTGATTTTGCTTAACGTCTCATATTAATGCACTATGGCTATTGGCTTTAGATGAGGATGAAGTATGAACAGAAGGGAGGAGGGGAAACCCGGTACCGGCATGTAGCCTTCTTCTTTTGAAAAGTACCAAGGGGACCAACGGCTTAACGTCCCATCCGAAAGGACGGTGTAACTTTGACATTCATATAGGTTCCTCCACTAACCTGGACTGCCGAGCAGACGTCGAGTAGAACGAAGCCGTTACACTAGCTCTCGAACCCTCCATCTGCATCTAACCAGCGATATACGTGAGTTTCAGGGAAAAGCGGTCACCCACTCTACCCCTGACCATGTCCGAGTTTGCTTAACTTCGGTGTTCGAGTGGGAACTGGTTAAACTATCTCGGCTAAACCGCTGGCTTTCTATCTTGATGTGGGATGGGGAGGTTGGTAGTGTTCTCTATCTTGATGTGGGATGGGGAGGTTGGTAGTGTGTCCTATCTTGAGGTGGAGTAGGTTGGGAATTATTACAGTTTGATGAGGTAGCGGTGGATCACTCTTTGTTCAACTTATTTTGACAATGATAATTGTTTACCCACCCTGCCTAAATATGTGTACTGTAGGCCCCTAGCTAAAACATAAGGCACTCTTGTATTGCTTAATTCTTACCTTACGCATTACGATTTTGTTTTAAAGTATCATATTTTAATGATGTCTTTTATTTGTTTAACTGAATGGGAAAACTTATAATATTATTTAATTATTTTTGTATTTATTTATTTATTTATTTACTAACTTTTCTATATTATTCAGTAGTTTGTATCTATATACGTATCGTCTATCAAAGCATAAAAGTAAGTATTTGAGAACTGATTGTTAATATATTGGCTCTGCATGTACTTGTTTGTTATGTGCTTGTACATGTGATAGTGTTGTGTTTGCCTGATATCGCTTGTAATCTCAGGAACAAGGCACTCCCTGTGGGACAGCGTCTGACACCTCGCCAACTGGAGATAGACGCCCGCATAACAGCCTCGATCAACGATTCTCTGGAGGCAGAGATGGATTTAGTCAAACGCCAAATGGAATATCAAATACAAAGAAGTGACCTTGGTTTGAAGAAGATTTATAACTATTACCTCGATTTGTTGGAGACAATCAGCGTCAGTGTGCTAGCAATTGAGTGAGAAACATTTTATATGGCTACGAATATTACAATTAAATTTTATACAATACATAAATTATTTTTTATAAATATATGTATTATTATATAAATTAAATTAAATTTATAATATTTTTACAATACTCTACATATTGACATTGTCCTAGTACGAAGTTTAAATTTTGTTTTCAGCAAAGAATGGAGCGTATCCACATTTCGAAACAAAAAACTGTCGCCAGATTTTTTTGAAACCAAACAACAAGCTGAGAAAAACATAAAACGGAGCAAATCGAAAGGTAAATCAATTCTATACATTTGACTTCTAACATTTTCTATTGTAAAATTTGCCTTTGCACGTTCTTCTGCAGCCTTTAATAAAACATTACTAACGTTTTTCTTAAACGTAGCTTTCGAAATGAATCCTTTTTCACCACGAATGAATCGCGGGCGGCCATCACAATGTGACATTTTGATACAAACCGCCCCTTGAAGGGGCCCCTCGGGACGCTGTGATTACAGTGATGCCAGATCCTTTGTTGATAGTTTATACTATGAACCTAGTTGAAAACTCAACACCAATAATATTTATTTAATTTTAAAAGCTCTTATAAATACAATTTGTTGTTATTTGAAGCACTTAACCGTGTTTTGTTTTTTATTACGAAAAACAAAAATATGCGAGTCAAATCACAGCCTGTGAAAAATTACAATAACAAATCTTGTAATTTGTGAATATAATTTTTAAAGTAAGCTTCATTATTACTTAATTCATTTAAAATTCGTAAACTTAGTGTGTTTTATTTAATTGCGTGTGATATGTTTATTTTAAACTATATTAGTGATACCATCAAAATTAAGAAAGTCTCTAAAAAACTAGAGAGTATATTCGCTTGAGCTACCTTAATAACGGCCGAGCTAAGAGCTTTATTCTCGAGATGGGTCATGTAAAGATTGGCGACCACTGGGCTAAGAGGGCTATTATTATTATTATTATTATTATTATTATTATTATTATTATTATTATTATTATTATTATTATTATTATTATTATTATTATTATTATTATTATTATTATTATTATTATTATTATTATTATAATACTGTGCTCAAAATTCATGCATGTATATATACCACATTATTTGTTGCATGTGTGTTTATTTAGTTTATTCGCAATACTTAAAACCAATATTTTGATTTTTGTTACTGCTTTCTCAGAGATTGGCTGGGATTTAAACCAATATCGGTAAAGTATATTAACAACAAATAAATTATTTATTTGTTATAATAATTATTATTTATTCACACACTTTGCACTTTCCACCGTTGAACTATTAAGTTGTTACCGATTGTTTTTCTAGATACATATAATAATTATTATTGCAAGCACGCATTATCGTGATATCGATTGAATAGAGTTGAATTTAAGATAGTAGGTGTTTCAATTTTTCGTTTGCTTTCAATTAAACAACATTCACAAGATATCTTGATAATGTTCATGCAGTATGATTTGCATTATTAACTAAATAATTTATTTTATTTATAAATATTTGCAGTCTTATTAATTGTACAACATTTGAACATTTATGTAACATTCTAAAAATGAATGCAAGAATGACAGGAAGAGCATTTGCCCATAGAACGTGTGTATGTGTCACCCTCTTACAAAATATAATATAATACAATACAAAGTCCAAGTTAAGAACAGTATCAAATAAAACATCAATACATAATATTATAAATCACAACAAAACCTAAAATAAACGCCGAAATAACTAACAAAACATAACTACCACTTACAATAAACTTTGATGCTGCTATTCAAACTTCTGACTGTTTTAATTCAGTTGGAAGTGCATAAGAGTAAGACGGATCTATTGTAAAAACCATTTTGATATGCTAATGTTCTAGCCCTTGGAGAAATCAAGGGAATGCCATTATTATTTCGAAGTTGTTGTCTTTTGCTAATGGATATTGATCTACATGTCCACCTTACTAGACAGCATACACCTAAACAACTTAACATCAGCTTGCTTACAAAAATTTCTAATTGAAGGAATCTTACACAGATTGCGGTGTGCAGTAGCACTGGTGTTGAAACTAGCCTTACCTATAAAATCATTTTAGTGGCTCTATTCTGTATGCCTTTAAGTTTGCACGTAGCTGGAATGTCATATGTTAAAACATAAGTTATTTAAATAACATATTTATAACATATTTAAATAGGAGTAGTAAGGCAAGCAGTTTGAACTGTACGTTGCCTACTCCTACCGATACTCCTATTTACGAACCCAAGCAATGGAGCAGCTCTATAACGAACAAAATCGGTTTGCATATTCCATTTCATTCGTGATGTAAATGCCTAATAGTTTTTATAGAATTAAGAATGGGAATACAATAAAATAATCTTGCAGTCTATAATAACCGTCTTCGTAAACCATGCGGTTAGGGGGTAAGACGAGTTAACCTGCCTACCGCAACCGCATAAGGCAAAGTGATAAATAATCAAATATTTATTTATTTAGGGTTTCCTTCAAGCATCAGTACATAGATTAGTTGAAAAAAATTACATAGTTAAATACGTTGGTAGTAATGGTAGTACATTTTCACTAACTCCAGTTGACAAAAGATTTAATTTTTCACCTCATTTGGTCAAGATAATAATAATGTGTAGGCCCTATCGTTCGCTGCTCAATTAAAAAATTACATTTACGTTAATCTGTTTTCACAAACTATGGCATGCACTCATTATGCTTGTATCTTATGTAAATGTAACTAGCATTTTCATTCCGTTGTACCATTGAGTTAATAGTGTGGTTAGAGCGCCGACGCCAGTGCTGCTTGTCAACCGCGTTATACACAGCCAAGCACACGTTAGTCGGCTAGTACACTACCGTCATATGGTGAAACTTCTAGCGCAGAGCGCCGTCATTGGTCAGGACGACAATGTACTACCTGACTAGCGAATGTTCGGCAGTACGGCGCGGTAGACAACTAGGCATTGGGGCCGAGTCACTAATTACTTTCTTTTCCATTCAGAGTTCACGAAAGAGGGATCGCCACCGAGTCAACGGCGGCAGCTGGGAAGAAGTTTCACCAGACAGACGTTGTCTTGAAACGCTTGGATATGAAGTCCGTGGAGTTTCAAGATCACGTGGTGTTGAAGAGAATGATGGCTGGCTATCTGGATCGCCGGCAACGAGCGGAGGAGAGACAAGCGGAGGTATAGTGGTCCCAACGAAAGAATGTAGGTGGCTCGAAATTGTTTTCCCAACATAACAACTTTGTCAATTCTATTCACGCTAGCTCAGCGTGGATCTTGCACACGGAGGAACTCTGTGATCTAGCACAGATAATTTTTGCTTGCGTTGGTAAAATATATTTTTCATACACAAAGGCGACATTCCATTTACCGTACATTCATTATACCCCCACCACTACCAAGCATCTGCATTATTTCGTTGGGGCAAGTACACACTATACGATGTAACGAGAATCTTGTTGGAAAAAATGCCGTTAAAATTAGAATCTGTACTTATTATTGCATCACTCAGTAGACACACTTATCTTCATGGAAAGCGCTATTCCGATAGAAGTAAGCACGAGACTTATGTGATACCCAGTGTTGGGGAAGGAACTTTTAAAAGAACGCGTTCTCGTGAACGCGTTCTTTTTTGTGAACTTTTCAGTGAACTAACTCTTTTTTTAATGAATGAACTTGAACATTTAAAAGTTCTTTTTGAGAACGAACTTTTCAGTTTTAGAAAGTTCATTTGAAAGTTCTTTCCGTGCGTCGAGCAGCCGTCGACTCGCCGCCGTCGACGCTTAAAAACAATAACAAATCGTTGTTCCATTGTGGGCCTACGTTGACGCACCTTCAGCTGTTTATGATAAGGTCACGTACGATTCACGAAGTTAAATCGATGCACACCAACTTATTCGGAAAAAAATCTTGGAAGCCTAAAATGTGCTAAAATGCTAAGTATCTGCCATAATTTTACAAGCTGGTCGACGAGAATGTAGTACAAATCATCAACACGATCAAAGACAGCTTAACACTTTAAATAAATAAATAAATAAATAAAATAAATTGTATTAAGAGTCTACCCACTCAGTTATATAACTGATTTTCAGTGGGAGACAGTAAATCAAAGCGACCAAGCCAACCCAGTAGGCCCCGACGCAATCGAAGAGTGAACGATAACCAACCAAAGATCGATATTCGTAATAGGAAATATAGCAATAAGTGGTATGGACAGTGCGAACACACGCGATTCAACGCCAGAATCAACAAGGCCAATTCAGAACAACTCTGAATTTATTATGTGCTTGAATCGAACACTGGACCTTCTGCATTGGAAGCAGATACGCTAACAACTAGACTAACGAGCCACATATAAGACTCAAACTCGCGAGTAGTTTGGTACTCGAACACCCCTTATGTTTTTCCTCGTGTTTTTCTTCATTTTACGCCAGCCTTTAAAAAAATAGTTTTTTTTTACTTAAGAACTTTTAAAAGAACTTAATTCATATTTTAGAGTTTAGACGAACTTGAACTTTTTAATAGTTCATTATTTGAGCTGTGAACTGAACTTTTAAAAAGTTCATTTAAAAAAAGAACTGACCCAACACTGGTGATACCACGTTGGTTCAATATTCGCCAACGACGATTCTTAACGAAAAGTTTGCCCCGAGATTTTATTCGGTCGATCAAGTCAAAATTATTCAAAGACGATTGCTGAGATTGTGTTACTCTAGTCTCATTGTCACACCAGATACCTACTTAGACACATGAAAGGGGAAAGAATTGCCCATGTTCCAGGATTATGATTTTAACGTTAATCAAGACATGCAAAAAACGTGTTGCACAACAGAGGCTGAAAACAATAGTGGAGACTACAAGCTCAAACATGTTTTGTGTACTTGTTTCAGTGGTATAAAGTGAACAACACCCGGCCAGACCCCAATGCCAACGATCCTAGTGATGACCTAGCCATAGCAGAGGCCGAAAACAATACTGGAGACTACAAGCTGAAATCTGAAAGCAACTTCTGCGTTCCGAGGAGCATGCACACCAATGCCGTCAAGAAGTACTACGAGATCCTGGAGGTCAGAGCGAGAGTGAGTTACGAAATATACTCACACCACCGCTAGAAAGAGTTTTGCTAACGACGAGAGTCTATTAAATTTAAAACTCACTATAAACCTGCTTAGATTGTTTCATGAGTATATGATGGGCATACCTTAGTGATTTTACTGCAGATCTTCATAAAGTCCAGGTTTTTCCAGAACTTAGTAAAAAGAGCATGTAATAGTTTTGAAGTATTACGAGTTGGTCTAGATTTTCTTGAATTTCCTAATAACAGCTGTTTTGTTGTGTTTATTATAATTTGATTGATGTGTTACTAACTGTAGCATGTTTCGATTTTTCAAACCGGTGGCTGGGCTCGGATTGAACTGCATTGAATCGGAATATGAGGCTCGTATGCAAACGCTGGTCAATTCCTCTTGGTGTAATCGAACTGAATGCATTGCTTTTATAGAGTTTCGAAGCAAAAGAAGACTTCAACAAGAATGTGTTTTACTTGCGTGAGAAGAAGGTTATGCTCATTGAACAAATCAAAACCTACCTGAATACCATTGACATTCTGCTCAGTAAACAACCAGACTTGGTGAAATCGCGAATGCCGCATGGTATACCAACCATTAACGTGCAAGTAGAACTGGCAGATGAAGAGTTTAAGGTAATTAAAGTGCATGTGCGTTTACTGTATATGCATATGTGTGTGCTTGATTAAATTTGGTTCGGATCGTTCGTGCTGTTAGCTTAGAACTGTTATGATAGTATACCCGCTTATCAATAGTTAATTGATGTGTGTGTGTGTGTTTAGATGTGTACAAAGGAAAATGTACTGGCTGAATACAAAAGGAAAACTTCGGAAAACTTGGAACCAATGGAAGCTCAAGAATCGGAGAAAAGTCCCGAGCAAGAATGGAATGTTCGCTCTGTTGCCAAGTCGATCCAGAACGTAAGCTCTGTTTCCAAGTTGATCCAAAGCGAGGAGTGTGATCTGGCATCAGTGTCGACGGACACACTCACTAGACTAAACAAAGAAGACATCGATGACACTCTCTGGGAAACCGAAGCGAATAAGCTGAATACTCTCCAGTCCACATCCCAGTATGAGCAACTCTGCACCACGGTTGACCGAAAAGTAGCTGAGTTCGACAAGGCTGTGCAGTCCCTGTCTCGCCGCAGACTAGTCGTTGAAACAAGAAACAAATACCTTGACCTCCACCTAATGAAACTAAACATGGAGTTGATCATTCTCAGAAAATGTGAAGCAGGGGAAGAATATTTGACTAGGAAACTCTCTGAAAGATTCAAACAAGTTAAGGAACAAACTGAAAAGGTATGGTTAATATATTATAGGCCTGAGTACCTTCACTGATACCGATTTTAAAGGGCAAATTAAGTCGTTAGTTCAAATGCAAGATATTGAGTCCTCTAAACAGACCTTGGACATTACTTCACAATTAAGACACCAGGAAGAGGGACACGTATGAGCAGGTTTCCCGATACGAATATTTTTTCATGTTTTGATAACGTAACTTAAACATTAATAGTTCCATTTTTACAAGTTACTAACTTGCATTCTTTTTTTTCCTTTTGTTCCTAACTTGTACAGTATGACACAGTTCCCTGACGGGTTTAGGATATACACTCGTCATGTTTTGCTTTACTGTTCGTACCTAGGTGCTATTTTTTTTATTTTCATACCAATTAATGTTTTAATAATTTACCTTTGAATATATTGATGTTCAAAGTCATATCTGTGGTATAAGAATTAATTTTTCGTGGAAGCTTGCCCAAGGGTGCAGTGCAATGTATGTTTCTCTACAGGTGTCTAACCAAATGTATTAGAGTGAAGGGAATGGGATGTCCGAGTGCTGTTCAAGAGAACGCAATCTCTTGCATTCGCATGAACGACTGAGTTTTAGCTTGACAGCTTTTACATCCTGCTTACATTTATTTTCTATTTATTTAATATCCACTCACAACATTTACTTTTAAACATTCCAACACTTTTGATCTCTCTCAAATCTCTATGGAACCTAACATATTATATTATCTTAATCCTAAATAAAATAATATTGATTTTTGCCATCGTTTTGAATTACAATATCTTAAGTACATATTATTGCCTCTAGCACTCCTTGTACCAATTTTGTGAACCTTATTTATATAATCAATTTTTCCTAATAAATAACTTGGCAACATGCCATTAGATATTTTATGTATGAAAACCATGTATAATAAGCTATTATTGTCTTCGACTGACAACCAATTAAGTGCACTTAACAAAACTCTAATAGGAACAGTCTTTCTACATTTCAGAATACATCTCATAGCTTTGTTTTGTATAATTTGAAGTCTGTTTGTTTATTGTTTGTTAATTGATCCACAAAATTCGAAGTGAGGTTTAATCACTGTGTTGTATACCATACGCCTGGTCCATAACGAGAGATATTCACTTATTCTTCTTAAGTATCCCACCTTTTTTCCTATTTTTTTAATAGTATAATTGATATGGTCCTTAAAATTTAGCTCATTATCTATATATATTCCTAAATATTTGTATGATTAACCATTTCAAGCTGTTCACCATTAATTGTAATACCATGGCCATTATAACATACATAATTTACATATTAACCAACCCCTAGAAACATACTTTTAGATTTGTTTACATTTCCATATTGCAACATTTTCCAGTACACTGTTCATTTCCCTTAACATCTCATCCACATCAACTCCTTTTACAGATGAACACATGTCATCTGCATTCAGATTTACAAAACAATTATTAGCACAAGCCATCACATCATTGATATAGATTAAGAACAACAGAGGGCCTAATACCGATCCCTGAGGTACACCACTATCACAACTTTTACTATCAGATAGAGATCCACCAAACATTACCCTCCGTTTTCTTTCAGAAAGAAAACCGGCCTTCAATCCACTGAATAGCCAAATCTTCTACACCATACATGTCTAAGTTTATCTAGTAGTCTCTTAATGCACACTGTTTCAAACGCCCGTTTGAGATCAAGAAACACTACAATTTTGTCGAATAATTTTATTGTCCATATCTTTAAGCCACTTGCTTACCACATTTTGGATGATTGAGATGTTTGGATATCCTTGCGATCATGGGGGATTTTTGGGGTAGATTTTGGGTAGATTTTTGTTTAAAATGTCTTTATGCTCGACACCTCCGACAAAGATTTCAATGCAGCTAATATTTTATTTGTGTTCTTCGGCTCTGGGTCGTCGTCGGGGAACCCCTTCCCTTTGACTACCTCCCCGACGGCGACGACAAAGACAACACGGACGGATGATGACACAGACGGAGACGACCACGACGTGGGGGAACCCCTGCCCTCCCCATATGCTTGTGGCTGGTTCTGACCAGCACAGGCCTGTCCACCCCTTGTCCCCCCGCGTCATCCCTTACGTCCCTCCCTTTGTCTCGATTAGCCAAGTCGCATAAATATGAGACGTAAAGCAATATCCAATCCAATCGACAATCTGTTGACTAAGTAGCCTCTCTCTGTATTTTGGGTATTTCCGTACCCGTGATTATTGTCTTCTTAAAAACAATTGCAGTTAATGGTTATTAAATACAAAATCTGAAGTCTGAACAAATAGATGCTTTTGGTTCTAGGTTGTGTTACTGGAAGAAAACATTGCTCAGGTAAACAGAGAGATAAATAAACTCGTCGAGAAGCAGCAAGAACTTCTGATTACACTCACAGAAGCAACTGCAGAGAGCAAATTTGCGGCTTACCTACGGAAAATCTATAAAAAGAGTTACAAACCCCCTGTTCAGAAAAGTGGTAATGGTGAGTAAATTGAAGCTATTTTCATACTCAAAATTTGTATTATAATCTAATTTCCTTCTTGCTGTTGGTTTGTTGTCTGTAGCATAGGCCAAATCGGGCTTAATGCACCACATCAAGAATTAATAATCAAAAGTAGGCCTAATACTGGGTATCTTGGTAATTGTTGAGCGAGCGTAGCGAGCGTCTCCACTTGACTCTTGTGGCTCGAATGTCTGGGTTTTTTTCTGTTACTGCTTCGGTACAGGTCGCACCGTTTCTCTGATCGACCTGAAATTTTGCACACATGTACATATCACCTATGCGGGTTGCTGTATAGTTTTTTTAACAAAATCCGATCATTGGTTATAAAAAATAAAATTAAAAAATTAAAAAATAAAAATGTTTCGATCGTTATGAAATTTTGCAGGGTCAATAAGTTCACCATTCTCTCCTATTTAACAAATTTTCAGCTAAATCGGTCAAGACCTTAAAGACTTATTGGTAATCATAATTCGAAAAATGATGTTAAAAAATCAAGGAGGCAGTGAAGATTCAACATTGAAAGTTTTTGTTTTCAAGTATTTTGAAGGTATGCCTATGTTGGTATGTAACATTATGGCAATGTCGTACTCGGGTCGTGTTGCACGTACCGGTGCTCGCTCAACAACGCGACGGGACTTTAGCGTTTTCCTAGTATAATTATTGAGCGAGCGTAGCGAGCGTCTCCACTTGACTCTTATGGCTCGAATGTCTGTTTTTTTTTTTGTTTTTGTTTGTTTGTTTTTTTCTTTTCTGTTACTGCTTCGGTACAGGTCGCACCGTTTCTCTGATCGACCTGAAATTTTGCACACATGTACATACCACCTATGCGGGTTGCTGTATAGTTTTTGAACAAAATCCGATCGTTGGTTATAAAAAAAAAAAAATGTTCCGATCGTTATGAAATTTTGCATGGTCAATAAGTACAACATTCTCTCCTATTTTACAAATTTTCAGCTAAATCGGTCAAGACCTTAAGTAGTGTAGATAGTAATTACATTTTAACAAAAGTAACGTTACCATGGCAACGGAAAGTCTCACTATGCACTGCCACCTAGAAGTAATCAAAATACTGTCGAGGAAGCAATGTATTATTTGTTATCAAAAAGTTAAAATAGTTTTCACAAAGAAATGATGTCAAGGTCCTCTAGATGGCGGTGGATTTTATCCATTCTTTTTTTTTTACAAATTTTATACATTTTTTTTAATTTTACAAATTTTCTTGTTATGTAACATTATGGGAATGTCGTACTCGGGTCGTGTTGCACGTACCGGTGCTCGCTCAACAACGCAACGGGACTTAAGCGTTTTCCTAGTATTGTTATATGGTTGTATAAAAAGTTTGCCTTAATATAACATAACTACCACTATTAACAGGTGAACAAGGGTACAATGCACGTATACCTTACGTTAGTATTACGTTATACATCATAAATAACATCGAGAGTGAGAGAGAGAAGAGAGATTTTTTAAATAACGCGCCCCAAGAGACTACAGGTGTCAAGGATAAAGGCAACGCATAAAGATAACGGTCCCAACACAGGCGCGGGGGGGGATCTTTAGGCAGTACTAGGAAAACGCTATAAAGTCCCGTCGCGTTGTTGAGCGAGTACCGGTACGTGCAACAACGACCCAAGTACGACATTCCCATAATGTTACATACCAATAAGTCTTTAAGGTCTTGACCGATTTAGATGAAAATTTGTAAAATAGGAGAGAATGTTGTACTTATTGACCCTGCAAAATTTCATAACGATCGGAACATTTTTATTTTTTTATTTTTTTATTTTATTTTTTTTATTTTTTTATTTTTTTATAACCAACGATCGGATTTTGTTCAAAAACTATACAGCAACCCGCCTAGGTGGTATGTACATGTGTGAAAAATTTCAGGTCGATCAGAGAAACGGTGCGACCTGTATCGAAGCAGTACCTAACAGAAAAAAAACAAAAAAAACAGACACTCGAGCCATAGTCAAGTGGGGACGCTCGCTCAACAAGACAGCGCACTTGTACCCTTTTAGGCAGTATGAGAAAAATCTTAGGCAGTACAAGAACAAAACCCTTTTTTGGGCACCGAAGCGTGTATCGGTTTTAAAACAAATCTTTAGCCAACAACTAAAAAGTAGCATTTTTGTCGAATTGCATTATTTTTAGAGGAGGGGGGGATGGAGCCAGTCATTTAAAACGTAATACCTGGCCGTACAAAGCATTTGGTGCATAGTTTGATAGGAAAAAAACTCGTAAATATTCTTGGTCTACAAGAGGAGATATAAGCATAGGTTTGCAACTTGTTAAGGTGGCAACGAGAGCGCCCGCTCGGATGTCTCCGGCGAGTCAGAAGACGAGGACAGCTGGTCTAGTAGTGATAGCGACTCCTCAGATGAAGGCTCCGGCACAGTTAAGATGGATGAAAGCAAATGTCCAGATGACTGCGAGGTTGGGCTCTACGACTTGGCTTTCACTCTCCGAGAGGACAGGTAGTTAAGTTGCTTGGCCGATCATTTGGCAGTCGAAGAAACATGGCTGAAAAGTTTTCTGAATATATCAGAACATAGGCGCCGACTACGGGGGGGCTCGGGGGCTAGAGCCCCCCCTGAAAAATCTCAGAGGGGGCTCAGCTACCCCTGAGGTTTTTCAAAATTTGATCTTGATTGTTTAAAAAAAATTATCTGGTGACAATATCCCGATTTAGGCACCCGGTCATAATTTTCTGAATGAAATCACTATTTTAGTAAGGGCTCGATCTTAGCTCGATATAGTGGTAGAATAGGCTTTTTTAAAATGTGTTACTTATTTTTTCTTTAGTGGAAATATCAGTAATTTTCCGCTCTTTCTTTTAAAATTTTCCTGAAAAAAAATGACGGTGTCTTAAGGCGGACGGGCTTCCCAAAAATTGATAAACGAGCAGAAGAACAGTGTTAAATGGAACTAGAAATTTTTTAAATTTTCAGCTTTTTCCTAAAAACATCACTTTGAAACAATTGAACGGTAACTTTGGGTTCCTGGCCTGTCCAAAGTTGGGATAAGTTCAAATTATAATATAATTTGAGCTTTTCCTATGGGAGCCTATGGTCAGTCTATTGGAGATTTTTCGCTCTTTCATAAAAACACCATCTTTAAAAATCTTATAGTTACTTTGGGCCCCAGGTCTTTCGAAATTGTGTTAATATATAAAAGAACAGTGTAAATTGTGATAAGAATGGTTTCTTTGGTAGAGTTATTAGAAGTTGGAGTATCTTTCACGTGAATAAAATTTTCAAAACGTTTGAATTATGGTGTATATATATGGTATTTGTTTGGACTTAAACAATAGTAAATGTTCTGCTCTGTCATACAATCACAATTTTTTTTTAAATAGAGCGGTAATTTTGAGCCCCATGGATATACGTATCTAAAGTGGGGAAAATTAAAACTGACATCTTAGCAGTAATGCTGCAACTAGGATAAGACTAATCGGAAATTTTTCGCTCTTAAACAAAAACACCATCTTAAAAAAATGGTCGGTAATTTAGGCACTAGGGCTATCCAAAATAGGAAATGAAGCTTATCTGACTTTGGATAGCCATGTGGCCAAAAATACATTAATCAAAACAAAACTTCATGTCCTGAGTTTTTTATGGAATTAGTGATTTTTGAGCCCCCCCTGAGATTTTAAGAAGTCGGCGCCTATGTATCAGAAATAAATATATCAGAAAAAAAATTGGGGCGTGACATAACCTCGCAATTGGCCATTAAATGTCGTTTATTTAACTATAGTGTAGCTTGCACATCTAGCGCAAAATTAAATTTTAAGAATCGGTTTTCTGGATAGTTTCTGAACACCTTTAGCTGCAGCTTCAGCTATAAAAACAAATATACTTCTAATATAACAGTTGGATGTACGTTTTTTTGCCAAACTGTACAAATACGAGTTTTTTTACTTTTGTATCGTCTGACAAAAAATTTGTACACCAACTGTTATTTGAGAAATCTATTTGTCCTTATAGCTGAAGCTGAAGCTAAAGGTGTTTAGAAACTATATCCAAAACACCGATTCTCAAAACTTGATTTTGCACTAGATGTGCTGGCTACACTATTGTTAAATAAACGACATTAAATGGCCGATAGTGAGGTTATATCCTGCCCCCCAAAAAATTGCTTTTTTTATTAAAGGTACTCTTTCATATAGCCAACTTTCATGGACTTTTAAGGTTTTGACCCTAGCCTAGGGTGATTAAAATAGCCTTAACTAGCACTTGCTTGCATTGTTAAACGAGGGAGCGGAGCGACCGAGTGTTCTCCATTCAACTCGAACGGCCCTCATTCTGTGATTCTGTCTGTCTGTCTGTACGTCAAAAATCAGCCGAACCGCTGAACAGATTGGGCTGAAATTTCAAACAGACATCCGGTACGAGTTTACTGAGAACTGCTAACAAAATCAGCTAGATCCATTGCGATTTAATCCCAAAATAAATAAAAATGTGATTTTTTAAATATTGATATGCATTTGTTAAGTAGCAGCTAGCGAGACGATAACTTCGTGGCTTGCATGGCCTATTGGTATGCATTTAGCCTACCGCACGGAGGGTTGGGGTTCGATACCCGTTCGCTCGAACTTTTTTATATTTTTACACATACATATAATTTTTGAGGGGTGTTAAATGGGAAATAAAAATTCGGTGATTTTGTTTTATCTTGGAAATTTGTCAATGTTTCACGCTGATACATTTTGAACATGATTCGCATTTTAAATGTTCAATTTAAATAACTAGGGAAACGAAAAAGTCGTTAAACGAGTGAGTGAGCCATGTGTTGAGTACCCGGTATCATTCCTCATACTGGGCTAGATCCAGCCTTAGGTATAGAGGAGGAAAGGGGATGTTCCCGGGTACTCAACACTTGGCTCACTCACTCGTTTAACAACGACTTTGGCGTTTCCCTAGTTAAACGAGGGAGCGGAGCGACTGAGTGTCTCCATTCAACTCAAACGGCCCTCATTCTGTGATTCTGTCTGTCTGTCTGTACGTCGAAAATCAGCCGAACCGCTGAACAGATTGGGCTGAAATTTTAAACAGATATCCGGTACGAGTTTACTGAGAACTGTTAACAAAATCAGGTAGATCCATTGCGATTTAATCCTATAATAAATAAAAATGTGATTTTTATAATATCGATAGCATTTGTTTAGTAGCAGCTAGCTGGACGTGATCTACGTTAGCTTGAATGGCATATGGTAAGAATTTAGCCTACCGCGCGGAGGGTTGGGGTTCGATACCCGTTAGTTCAAACTTTTTTTATATTTTACCACCCACATATTATTTTTTGAGGGGTGTTAAATGGGAAAAAAAAATTATGTGATTTTGTTTTATCTAGGAAATTTATTGTTTCACGCTTATACGTTTTGAACACGATTCGCATTTTGAATGTTCAATTTTAACTAGGGAAACGCCAAAGTCGATGTAAAACGAGTGAGTGAGCCAAGTGTTGAGTACCCGGGAACATCCCCTTTCCTCCCATAGGTTACCTAAGGCTGGATCTAGCCCAGTATGGGGAATGATACCAGGTACTATGTCACATGGCTCACTCACTCGTTTAATAACGACTTTGGCGTTTCCCTAGTTAATTAAACGAGGGAGCGGAGCGACCGAGTGTCTCCATTCAACTCGAACGGCTCTCATTGTGATTCTGTCTGTCTGTCTGTACGTCGAAAATCAGCCGAACCGCTGAACAGATTGGGCTGAAATTTTAAACAGACATCCGGTACGAAATTATTGAGAACTGCTAACAAAATCAACTAGATCCATTGCGATTTAATCCCACAATAAATAAAAATGTAGTTTTTTTAAATGTCGATAGCATTTGTTTAGTAGCAGCTATCGGGACCACCCCTACGGGGTTTGCATGGCCTTTTGGAAAGCTTAGCCTACCACCGGAGGGTTGAGGTTCGATACCCGTTAGTCGAACTTTTTTTATTTTTTACCCCCACATATTTTTTGGGGGGTGTTAAATGGAAATAAAATTTAGGGTTTTTTTGTTTTATTTTGGGAAATTTGTTAATGTTTCACCTAAACGTTTTAAACACGATTCGCCACAGTGTCGAGTCATTGTTGGGACCGAGGGTCGTGTATTCAAAGTGCCGTGTACACCGTCTAAGATTGGCTGCACAGAGATGAACACCCGAATATGCTTCGTTATACGAGTTTTATTATTCTTACATATACACTCATTCTTTTAATTTTATTAAGATTGTGGGCCAATGAGTAAAACCGCACGAATATGCTTCGATACTGTGAGTGTTATTATTCTACCTTTACATACTTTTCATAAATTATTTTCATTTTTTTTTTTTTCCCCTTTTTTTTTTTTTTTTTTTTCCCCTTTTTTCTATTAGTATTAAAAATTTACCAGTCTCACCCCCAAAATTGGTTTGTAAAATTGACCTTGCCCTTATCATCGAAGTTACTTTCGTACAAACAAGTGCATTGCGCCTCATCATGCCAACCTACCCCAAAACTTGAATCGAAAAACTAGCCAAAACTCAGTGTCTCACCCCCGGGAATGAAAAGGGCCCCTAAAACCTTTCAAAAAAAACATTAAACCAAAGTATAGGGGTACGGGGTTAAAATTACCAACCCCTTTACCATCATTTTCAAATCGATTGGGGGGGGGGGGGGGGGGGGTTTGGGGGTTTTTTTGAAAAAAAATAACCCCCGATCGACCACTCCCTCCAGACCAGGGACCCACTCCCACAAAGGGGTAAGGGAAACTACCGCTTTAGTACAACAGAAGATGTTGATCCCTACAAAACGCTTAAAATTTAAAGCAACAGGGCTCTCCCACCTCTAAAAATATCTCAATGCGAGCCTCAAAATCGGAAAACCCCCTTACTCTTTTCCCAAAAGATTTGCGCCTCTTCACCAGCCAAAAAATGTTGGAAAAAGTACCAAAACCACACTGAGATGAAAGTGACGATTCAAAACCCTGAAACCATGGACGATGGCGAAGGGGCGGGTGGGCCCTTGACCAAAGCTCGATTTGCGTCGGTGCTGTCGAATCACTGCCAAATGTTCTGCCACACCTCACCACGAAATCCACTCGTCCCCAACGCACACCGCATCAACCTCCACCAATCACCTCCCCTTACTGTCTATGGTTTTCCTACCTACAACCACCTACTCACCCCTCAGAAGGCCACAACGGCAAATTTTCAAAAATCATCCCCACCGCCCTTTTTAAGGGAAGAGCGACTCCGACATTACGATCAAATAGTCAACATTCCTCAAAGAGGAATCATTTTCACCCTTCCCCACCGACGAAATTCGCAAAAAAACTGTCCTCCGTGGCCCCCTCGGGAAAGGTCCCGCTGAAGAAAACTCGCCGACCTCAAGAAAACCGGGAGTCAATGTCCAAGCTTCCGCCAGCTCCTCCAAGGGAGTATCCCGGGTTTCCCCGACCGATGCCTCTGTTTGTTATTACCACACCCTTGCCGAACAAGACACCCCATCCACCTCATCGAAAAGGTATGTTACCACAAAGGGGACGATAGAGGTTACCGTGGGCCCCAAGGGGCCACGGGAGTGCTTTAATTGGCAACAGTTTGGGCCCCTCTTCCGTCTTTTTTAATCTAAAGCCCGTCTGCTTCAATGCGCCCCTTCTCACCATCGAAGGAATGTACAAAATCCCGGGAGTTCCAGCCACATGCATTAACTGCATCAGAACCATCCCGCATCATATAGGCGATGCCCATCATACTCAAAGCACTTGATGCACAACCCTCTCGTGAAATCTCGCAAGACCGTAGAAACAACAAGAAATCTCCGATTCCGAGCCAGCAGACACAACTTTTGCTCAAGTCTCACCGCATGACTCGTACGCGAATTATTTAAATAATCGACCAGTACTTCAACCGGGTACTCCAAACCTCCGCAGACCCATCCTCCGACTCCGAGGAACACAACTTTGCATAGCCCTAACGACCCATCTACCTCATCTCAAGTATGGTCCATAATATCACCTTTGCTGCTAGCCTTACGTCCTTATCCAAGAATCCAATTATAGCCACACTGGCAGTTTTTCTCCAAGCCATGTTTTCTGTCAAATATCCCCAAAAACCATTACGAACACTCGCCTAAACGCAAACAGTAAATAAAAAACAAAATACCGGGAACTACTTCTTCTTCTTCCCTTTAATCAAATCACTATATATCTATTGACCTTACCATATTGAATAAAAACGCACCTCCTTCATCCACCGCTGGCATGTCCCAGGGGGCACTGCAATTATCTATGCCATCTACCTCGTGATACTCAAAACTTCTTGCACCGCTCCTGCGATTGCAGCAACCTCCATATCCACTGCCTCTGCTACAGGTGTCCTCCGTGTTGTTGCTGCCTACTCTCCGCCAAGGAAACTTTCGACTATTTAACCCAAACCAAAACTTATATTTTTTAAACAATATACCAACAGTCATTGTACATAGCATTGTTTCTTTCATCGAACAGAATGTCTGTCAACTCTACATTCTTAATGCCTCACACCCACTCTGTCAACATGACCCAAAACGCGTTTTTTCTCCCCTGGTTATACAATCATACTACATTTGAGGGGTTTTTGACCCGGTATTGTTATATTTAAGCAAGAATTGTTCGTTCATTGCATAATTCTAAGTTTAAGTCTAAGTCTAACACGATTCGCATTTCAAATATTAAATTTAAATATCTAGGGAAACGCTAAAGTCGTTGTTTAACGAGTATTGAGCCATGGTTGAGTACCCGGTATCATTCCTCATACTGGGCTAGATCCTAGGTTATAGGGAGGAAAGGGGATGTTCCCGGGTACTCAACACTTGGCTCACTCACTCACTCGTTTAACAACGGGCTTTGGCGTTTCCCTAGTTAAACGAGGAGCGGAGCGACTGAGTGTCTCCATTCAAATCAAACGGCTCTCATTCTGTGATTCGTCTGTCTGTACGTCGAAAATCAGCCGAACCGCTGAACAATTGCGCTGAAATTTTAAACAGACATCCGACACGAGTTTACTGAGAAAAATGTTAACAAAATCAGCTAGATCCATTACGATTTAATCCCTGATATTTTAAAATATCGATACCATTTGTTTAGTAGCAGCTAGCGGGACGAACTCTACGTGTCTGCCATGGCATAGTGGTAAGCATAGAGCTTACCGCACGGAGGTATGGGGTTCGATACTCGTTAGTTTTGAACTTTTTTATATGTTTACACCTACATATCATTTTTGAGGGGTGTGAAATGGGAAATAAAAATTAGGTGATTTTGTTTTATCTTGGAAATTTGTTAATGTTTCACTCTAATACGTTTTGAACACGATTCGCAAATTGAATGTTCAATTTAAACTAGAAAAACGCCAAAGTCGATGTTAAACGAGTGTGTGAGCCAAGTGTTGAGTACCTGGGAACATCGCCTTTTCTCCCATATACCTAAGGCACGATCTAGCCCAGTATGGGGAATGATACCGGGTACTATACACATGTTTCACTCACTCGCTTAACAACGACTTTGGCGTTTCCCTAGTGTAGAATGTCATTGTTATATTATTTTTCAATATTAATGAGTATGTTCAAAAATGACAAACTTAAAATTATGTTTTTATCCCTCTAAGCCCGTACATAAACTCAGAAGCCAAAGGTGATTTTTTATGTCTGCTTAAAGCAAAAACTATGCTTTTAAACAAATATGTAGAGAACAAAATGGAGAAACATACCGGTAAAAGGGATAATTTGTTGAAAGGACTAACACATAAAAAAAATCACATAAAATAAATATTAAATAAAATATCATAAGTAATTAGAACAGATAAATAAAAATGCAAGTTTCGATTGTTGCGATTAAAACACTGTAATTTCTAAAAAATTGTTGCGATACAATCTTATTGTAAGGAAGGTGGAACTAGACGACTTATGTGATTATTATGAAACGGAATTTAATTAGACTGCACTAATATGATGAAAACAACAAGTTAAAGAAAAGAGTGCATGAAGTAAAAATGTTAAAAGGAAACGGTGTTTAGTTAATTTTGAAAAGTGTATGCAAAAGAAAATCGTAAATAAAACTTGTGTTCTACTACTTCAATGCGGAACCTCTGGCGCGAGGGAAGTCTATCCATCTCGCAGGGCGCGGCGCCTCCTGATGATCTCGCGCTCGCGTCGCCTCCTGATGATCTCGCGCTCGCGTCGCCATTCCACACTCAGAGGTCGGTAGGGATTCTCCAGCGGTTGCCAGAATGAAGGGTCCCGGAAGGTGTCATCGGCCTGGATGGCATTGCAGTGGGTGTACGAACACACAACCTTCTGCCACCAGTTCAATTCGCCTTTGGTGGTGAGGAGGGCCAAGGCGTTATCTCGGTGATCTGTCACAACTGAAACAAACGGTGAAAGGTCTCCTAACATGTTATATCTCTCTTCTCCGCTGGAGTTGGGCTCATACTTGTACAAAGTGCATGTTTGTTGTTATTATTACATATATATACACACACTCAGAAGCGGACTGGGGAGGGGCCCCGAACGAAAACTTGTGGGGAATTTTTCCGCATTAGTATTTTATCCTCGAGGCAGCTTTTACAGTATTGTTGTAAATAATGTAGCTAATTTGAGTTTGAAAAAATACCACATTAAGAATCAACACGTCGTCACCTCAGAACTTATTTGTGCCATTATCCGCTTTTACCAAAGAGGAGAAAATGAGGTTTGAATGTTTGATTCCCCGCCAAACCGTGATTTATGGTTGAATTTGAGAAATTTTTGTTGCAATATTCTTACAATAATAAATATGATTGATTTAAAATCTTTATCATTATTTTTACCCGCAGGGTATACGTAATGTAAGCACTTTCTGTTGGATATGGCACAAAGATTTTTAACTTATTGGATAACTTGATTAAAATTTGTGTGCCATATCCACTGATATTCGTTTTAAGTAGAGATAAGTTTGTGGAATAGAGAATAACACAAACCATTAATGTTCTCAACTATTATATGATTGAATTATTGTGGGGTTTAAATAAATAATTATTTCAATGAAGACTCAAATAGACAAAAAATATTTTATTGTTTATGCTTGGATTTAAGCAATTTTTGCTGCAATTATCTTCAAATGGTTAGATGAAAGGTATTTCATTGCTTTTACTTGTATGACATGCGAAAAATAGCACTTCCTATTGATATAGAACAAAAATTTCATCAAACTAGATCATTGTAAAACATCTAACTCCAAAAAAAGCGAAAAGTGGATATGGCACAAATAAGTTCTGAGGTGACGACGTGTATTTCGTAGTGGATATTTTTTACATATTTTTTTTCACCGTGTAAGAAAGCTGTAGGCTGCATAGAGATGTGTTTTATTTGTTTATATTATTATACGTTATAGAAAAATATTGATATAGGAAAGCTTTAGGGTGAATAAAAAGCACTTTGTTACGTTATCAAAATGCGTTTCACTTGTAAAGCAGCTGTAACAATGATATTAAATTATATGGATGACTGGAGATCATAAATTTTGTTTAGTTTCATAACATTTCTTAGAGATAACGTGTTTACTCATGTGTTATAAGTAGGGATACGTTTCGTTTTAACCGAGCAATTTATAGCCTTTTTAACATCAATTTTTTTACCAACATAAACAACTTGTGTATATGTTCCTTGCACTTTGATTTTAAAATAAAATTGTTGTAAAGATTAAATTAAATTTTACTGAAGTAAATAGTGTATGCAAATATAATACTACTAAGTTAGAGCAATAAAAATCGATATGGACAAACTTTGTTGTTACTTAAGTAAAATAAATGTACCTCTTTATATTCATGTACTGGCAATATTAAGCGGCGCTTCGTTAACAAAGTGAAATTAATGAAATTGTGAGTTTGGCATATTTACTTTCGTCCTCTCCCTTACTCTAGCTCCACTAGTCTTTGTAAAGTATTGACTGACATGACTGCCAAATGACGAAAGGCCCCACCCGCCCCCAGATACAACCAACATATTATTAGATTTTCTTACCTTTACGTTTTACATAGAGTGATTAGCCTTAGATGTGCTTGTGAAAGCCTTTGCAATTTTAGGACAAATATCTTGAGGGAACACTTTTTATAATTTTCAGGGGGTGGGTGGGTTGTGGGTATAAGTGCCCCCAACGGGGTGGGGGTGGGGGGGCAGACTTCCCACTTCCCAAACGTGGTCCGCAGACACTAAACAGGTGGAAAAGTGGAGAACTTATTCTTCATTTGAAGCCGGCTAATATAATATGCATTGATATTTTAACATCTCTAGTAGGCTAGCAAATTGAAGCGCCAATTTGACCTATTCAAGATGTCGATTTGGCGTTTCAATTTATGCTTGCCATTATGTTTTAGATGCGATTTAGTATTTTTCTGGATTGTTTTGATGTGATTTTAGTTTGTGTGCAGCATGGGAATGGACAAACAGAAACAATAAGAAGTTATTGCAAGATGGAATTTAGAAATCATTTGGTGTTAATGGCTAATATGCTCACCTGTCAACCTGACAGTCATATTGAAAAACATTTGAGCTACAAATCGCTACAACCATACAAAGTGACCTTTTCAAGATGGCTGCAAATTGTCACGCCAGTGGACCAATGGGGATCTAGCCTATACTTGGTAATATGTGATATCGTCTTACCTTGATAGACCTCCCGAGAGAATCCCTCCAGTTTGCCTGTAATGGGTGCTGTAACGCCTCGGCCGACGATCTTGAAGTAGAGGTCATAAGGGCGGTTGTTCTTCAGAAAGACGGACTTCACGATTTGATGATCGTCCTCAACGTGGTCGAAGATCTGGACCACCCAAACCGAGTTGTTGGTGGGCAACGTATAGATGGTTTGGGCTGAAAGAAGAAGGTCGGAACATAAAAAGAAATACCGTTCAAGAGTATAATATTAATGATATGTCTACATCTTATCGATTTTACTGTAGCATGTGATAACAAGTTGGACATGAAAATGCAGGCTAACGTGAAGAAAAATAAAATGATTTTTCTTGTGGGAAACCTGGCCAATGACAATTGGATGGCTCTCTTCAAGTGTCCAACTTAGTATTTTTGGCGTTGGGTAATTGTGGCGGGAATGTCCAAGTTTAAGTGGATCTTATCTCTACTTTTAGAAATAACTTTCAGTCATGATTGCCGGCGGCAGGATTCATAACAATGCGATTGCCAGAATTGAGCTCTAAACACGACACTGACAACCATCCGCATCTTACTATAATGAAAGGCTTTCGCAATAATATAGGAACAAGGTCATCTTTGCCTCTATTCAGGTGCATGACCACTCAATGTTAGGATCAGAGGTAAATATATTGTGACCAAGGCGTTTTACGAGAAAGTTTATTTTGTGCACTCGATTTGTATCGCCCTGTGAATCTCAACGATCGACGTAAATAAAAACATGGGTGCTACCGCCAAATATAAATTCATTATTCACCAGAGGAAATATCAAGCCTACAAGAAATATAATGTGAAACGTAAAGAGAGCATTCGATATCGATACCTAGGCCTGGACACAGCATTAAGACTAGGCCTTAGTTCTTACCTTTGCGTTAGTTTCTAATTTATTTCAATTAATTCTATCTAAACTGTCCAGCGGTTTCTAACCACAGTTAGTTTTCAGATGTTTGTTTTTATAAAATGGTATTTTTCTTCTAACTGCCTTTTAGATACTGACTATTTTGTCGACCAAAAGTCTATAGGGGGGGGGGGGGGGGGGCTTCCATTGATCGATAATGCAGTTCACAAGGCGATGCAAATCACATGTCGGCGAAAGAGGTATCTTCCAGAATTATGTTCACGCCTAGTACACCATGCACTATTTAAATTTCAATTTCTCACGGGAAACCTGCTCACGGTGCAATGCTATGCTAGGTAATATTGGAGCTGGGACAATAATTATTGTGAAGGGATGTCCGAGGCTGTCGAACAGGACTCAATCCCTTGCATTCGCAGGGGAAAAACGTCAGTCAGGAATCAGGATTGTCGGTCTTGACGGGATTTGTACCCGAAACCTCCTGAATCAGAGTCGCGCGCTTAACTCTCGAGGCAACCCTGTCGGTTAGTCCAAGATAGAGGTCTAATAGATGTTGGGTCTCAAGTCACAAAAATAATGTATAATACGGGAGTTTAGTAAAGAGCCTCTGCTCAGGCATGCCATCAGGTAGGCCCTACTAAGGTTGCGTTCCGTAGAAGCGACTGATCGACTACACTGGTCGTCGATAGGTCGTGACGTCACCCGTCGTTGGCATCGAAGCTCGATGGTCGTTGGTCAAGGTCCCTGTATCTACTCCTAGCGGAGGTCTTACGAAGCCGTAAAGTAAGGTCATCCAGACGCGAAATTAGAAGCCATCTTGGATCACAAACCACCTTGTTTCGTCATGGCGCCCACTACTCTGCGTTGTATTTGGTGTTGTGTTTTTATTTATATTTGAGCATATTCTCTCATTCAAATGACGGGGTGTGTAGCACCAAATTGTTCGGAAAGCTCCAGGGAAGGTGTTAGACTATTTAGATTTCCTTCTTCTCCGAGAAGAAGAGCTAAATGGGTCTAAAATTGCAGGCGTGATGGACAGCATTGACAGCTCCAGATTGAGTGAGGTATGTAGCTAACCTAGCGAATTGCAATTATATTTTTATGTTCTGTATTTAGACTGGTATGGACTCTTGGCCCTCAGCAAGAGTTTAGAGTTTAACATATTTAATTAGGCCTAGGTGGGCATATCCTTTGGCAGGCTAGAGGAGAGGCCTAGCCCTAGGCCTAGGCCCACTTTGGCAGGCTAGGGGCTAGGCCCCAAATACTAGCCGCCTTAGGCTTAGGCCTATATTTATTGCATGGCAAATTCATAATGAGTACTTTACTAAATCAAGGGATAGGGCCTAGGCCTACACTAAACCAAGGGATAGGGCCTAGGCCTAACCCTAGGCTTTGTGTGATCCCTTCTCCATAGGCCTAGCCCTAGGCTAAGGCCTACTAGGACCTTGGCCAAGTGATTTACACAAAGACCTGGTCATAAAGGGTTTAGGTAGGCCTACAAACAAAACAACCCCAATTCAACATAGGGCTAGCTAGGCTCTAGCAGATTAGTTAGGCCTAGCCTCTGAGGCTAACGGTACCAGTACCTAGCACTGGCCTTCAATAGGTTAATTGAACGTAGACCTAGGCCTACAAAACAAACTCCGTAGCTCCGGCTAAATTAGCAGGCCGTTAATCTATCTTGTTGTTGTTGTTGTCTCTCACTCCTGCAGTTGGTCAAGGACCGGTGGCATTTTCTAGGCGGCTGTATGTGGGGCGTAGATCTAGGGCCTAAGTCCCTAGCCTGCCGGTGTAAATCAATTCTGTAGGTCTAGGGCCTCCCTAGTCAATTAGTCAAGCCTACTGTAAAAATGGAACACGACGTAATTGTCCCTTAGGGCAACTTTACCCCGTTACCGTAGCTACGGTTAAAATAGCAGTCCTAAATTTACCGTCACAGGCCTAGCCCTAGTTTACAGCTAAAATTGATCATGTAAATTTTCCGTAGCTAACTGTTGAATAGCCGCAGGGTATTTTGTATGGCAATTTGCATGTGGGATGTAGGCCTACATGAAATACATGTGGTTTGTTTTGCTATCTTAAGCCCTACCCTAACAACCCTGGCCAAAACCCAGGGTTTTCTCTACCTCTATTTAAATTTGGCTATTGTGCCAAACAGCACTAGGCGTTTGGTAAAGTTGTTTAAACCAACATGTCCAATTAAAGATGTGGGCCCTGGGCCCACTATCCTACCAAATTAACTCCCGCACTCTTGCGCCCGCAATACCTAACCTAACCCTCTACAACTTTGCTTTATAAAAAATTAAATAAATAAATTTGATTTAGAGTCTACCCACTCAGTAAAACTGATTTTCAGGGGGACAAGTCCTTCCATATGTAAAGCGGGGGATGTCGTATGCGGCAAGTTTTAGCACAATCGTATTCTTACCATAAATTGACCTATGCTAGGGCTACGGATAAGCCTTAGGCTAGTTGTAGCCAGGGATTTGACTATTTGTATTTATTCTTTTTAAAGATTTAGATACATTTTTTTCCTTTTTGTCCACAGGAACACAACAAAAAGCCCCCACTCCATGCCACCCGTGCAAGAAAACCAGCCTCCAGTGCAAGAAAACCAGTTCAGTGTAACAACCAGCCACCAGGAAAGACAACCACCACCTGTGGGGAAAACCCATTTCCATGCAAGACAACCGCCACCCGTGTGACAACCCCACCCTGTAACAACCAGCCTCCAGTGTGACAACCAGCCTCCGTGTAACAACCACCCCCCTGTAGAAAACCCAGCCTCCATGCAAAAAACCAGCCCCAGGGGTAAAACCCCTATAAAGAAAACCAGCCCCCTGTGCGCAACCACCTCCTTCAAAAAACCAGTCCCATGTAGACGCCACCACCTGGCAATAAAAACCCCATCTGTGCTGCCAAACCCAGCCTTCATCTCACAGATAATGAGTAGGCCTACACTCTGTTACCCTGTGTTTCCGTGTAGAACGTTTGCCACCAAAGCAAAAACCAGCCTCACGTAGGAAAACCCACCATCTGTGCGGGAAAAACCAGCCTCCGTGCAGAAAACCAGCCTCACTGTAACAACCACCTTCGTGTAGGACAATGGGCCCCCAGTGAACATGAAAGATCGAACGCAAGTTTTTTTACTCCCTAGTGGGTTTGGGAACAAAAAATTGTTTTTTTTGTGGTTTGCTGTTCATAAAATTTTTACGGTCACTATACTGCTACTGAAACTGAAACTGGGCTTTTCCAAGCAGGTTCCTCTAATTCTACCATTTGGAATATCGGTTGCCGCCTGTCGGTTTGCTGGGTTTGAGAGTTGATAGGCCCTACTGCGGTGCGGTGGGCCTCCTTCGGGGGCCTTTCCCGGAAAAAATTTTAATAAATTCCCTGGGGGGGAATTTCTTTTTTACTCGTGTCATGTGCCAAATTAAAGAAAAACTTTTTGAAGACAATTCTCCAAAAAGTATTTTCAGGTAGGCCCGGCCTGGCTACTTACCTTCGCTGCACTTCCCTAAAAATTTTGGACATAATTTTCCTTTGAGGAATATTCTACCAATGAGAAAAACTTTTTTTTTTATTTTATCATCTCATTGAAAGTGGTAAAACTTTGCTTGGTATCTCTTTTAAGGAGTCTCAATTAAAAAATATTATTTGCAGCATTTTTTTAATTTTTAAAAAGTTTGATTTAGGCCAAATAATAATTACATTAAATTAATAACCAACTATAAAAACTTTCTCATTCTCATTCCCCATTGATAGGTTGGCCAATATATCAGCTTTTTAAAAACCCTGTCAAAAATGTTTTTTATAAATTTGTTTTTAATGTGCCCCCCTATGCTTGGACTTGTATTATAATTTATACAATCTTTTTTCGTTTTTACTAAGTTGCATTCATATCAATGAAGATCCCCGTTTTATCCTACACCCCATCTAGTTTACCGGTACCGGGGACTAGGCCTACCTATGCTTTTTATTGTAGGCAACTTAAATTAAATTAAAAGGACCTGTTACATTTATAAAAAAATCATGTTTTTTTTGTTTTAATTATAGCCTACTATAGTTTTATTCCCAAACCCTTTTATCTTGATTCCACCCTTTTGAAATTCCTTCAATTCGTATTTTTTTTTTTCCCTTGACAGGTCAAAATTGTACTAATATGGATGTGTCAAAACTTTAGCCGAAAGGAAAGCATATTTAAGTTCTAAGGTAGGGGCCCACAGATAATAAAGGGGCCTCCAAAAAAATATTAATTTAAAAAACACTGAGTATTGCTGACATTTTATTTTATTTTTTTTTGTAAAGTGGGACCCCTTGTAAACCCCATGCGTTTTTGGGTAGGCCATATTCATGTCAAAAACCCAAAAATATATCCTCGATCACCTAGGTACTCTTCCCCGCTTGTCCCCGCTTTAATGCACTGTTTCACCCAAAATAGTTTTATTGTTTTCCCCGCCCCCCCTTTAAAATCACATATAAACCCACCTGAAATTTGGGCTAAAATACAGGTTGAAGGATGCATATCCAAATTTTATTGGGGTTTGTTTTTTAAACCCGGGACCTGGCAGTGTCTTCTGTTTTGGATAAATTCATTTTATTTTAATAAATGGCCATTTCCCCTGCACCCCTTTTTATAAAATTTTCAAAATCATTGAAGTGGTAAGTTTGAAGTTACAAAATGGCCATTCCAGAAATTGGGGCTAGGAAAACGGTTTAGGGCCCGCCTTGTTCCCCGATCTGATACAAAAAAAAATATAGCCCTTTTTTTTCTTAGTAAAAAATTTTATTATATGGGCCAATATTACATGCAAATAGCTTTGAAGTTTCAAAGTAGGCCATTCCAATGATTTGGATTTGCCCCTTGGAAAAGTTTTTTGGGGCTACCCCATTGTTCCTGGTCTGTAAAAAAAAAAATATAGCCCATTATGTTTCTGTAATACAAGGCAATGTAGCATTTAATTAGGCCTATAATCTTATCATTCAAGTAGGCCTACAAGTTTGAAGTTACAAAATAAGGCCATTCCAGATGATTGGGATTGGATGTTTTTTCTTGGAAACATTACCTTATTGTTCCCTGATACAAATAAAATACAGTATAGCCTATTATTTTATGTAGCAAAAGGCTATGTAGCATTTCATTAAGCCTAAACAAGGTCTATATAGGCCAAAGGCAAAATATATGCCAGCATTATAATATTATTATTATCATTTTAATTTGATTTTAAATTATTTTGTTCAGATAATTAAGCCTATTTACGCGACGCTTAATGCTTATACTGATACAATAATTAATGCTGTGTTAATGCGCTTCAAATTGAGTATCTTCCCGTGGACAATGCATTCGCGGGCCACGGCCAAGTTTAAATTCGCCGCGAATTTACCCACAGTTGTGATCCATCATGGCGGCCCCATAGTGGAAGTGTATCGGACGACCTTACTTGGCCATCGGCCTGTGCGCGGCAGCGAAGCCTAGCGGAAATCCAGTGGACCTTGGTCGTTGGTCGCTTTGGTCGCGACCTACAACGGAACACTTCCGAACTAGAAACGTTCGAATTTGTCAGCGGGAAAATGGCGATGGAGTGTGCAAGATTTTCTGCTATTAATTGATTGGGACTAATACGACTGCCAGGCAATGTGTAGTCTTTGTGTATGCTCTAGGCCAAATAAATATTTGATGATTATGCCCTCTCGGCCCTAGGCTTTAGAACTACCCTCGACGAGCTTAGGCCTAGGCCTACAAGTAAAACAAGTACAGAAAATACACGAAAGCATGTTCCAGCGTTAATTAGGATGGGCCTACTCTTTTCGTAGAGAAACCAGACCACGGTATGTCTACTTGCTCCTCTCAGGTGCCTACCTAATCTAAGGGGTGTGGTCTAGGCCCTACTATAAGACTCGACTTCAGCTCGGGGAAAGTCTCCTGTTTGAAATTGCCGGTGGCGGCCCGGGTCGGATCTTCAACCGGCAACCTCTCGCATGTAGGCCCAGGCCTAGCGCATAGATCTAGTCTAGTGCATCTCTCGCATGTAGGCCCAGGCCTAGCGCATAGATCTAGTCTAGTGCATCTCTCGCATGTAGGCCCAGGCCTAGCGCATAGATCTAGTCTAGTGCATCTCTCACATGTAGGCCCAGGCCTAGCGCATAGATCTAGTGCATCTCTCGCATGTAGGCCCAGGCCTAGGCCTAGGCCTAGCGCATAGATCAGTTCATCTCTCGGTTACTAAAACTAAATATTAATCAGAACTAGGCCTAGTGTATTAATTGCTTTGAGGTACTCACCATACCGAGCCCACTTCAACTGCGATTCAGTAGGACACGGTGAGAAGACTGTCAGTCTCACTGGCGCGTTCTCGCCACGACCAGGACCCTCTACTCGAGCCAGTCGGTGCACAGACGCGAGATACTGGCGAATAAAGTCCAGGTCGGCTTCCGCTTGTTCAAAGGTGAAATCGACGTCCACGGAAAGGTACAATTTAACGGCCATTGTCCAATCGGATGTTGATACTAGACCGCTAGCCGGGATATTTGGGCAGGGAATCTAGTTAACTGTACCTATACGTCCACGCGCACTGAATTTCTAAAACACTGTTTAATTTACGATTTTTTGGGGGTGATTTATGTAATTTACTAAAATTTATTTCACCACGCACAGAAAACGTGACCTCCCCAGCTCAGATTTATCGCAACAATGAAAACAGAAGCTATGCGCATTGCGCAGCCAAAGATATTAGAAAGTAAAATAGATTGCGCGTGAGTCAAAGAGCTTAGAAAAGTAAAATAGAATGCGCGTATCCATAATGCCGTGAGTCAAAGAGCTTAAAAGTCTCCGTGATGGTGGAATGTAGATGTTGAGTGTTGTTGTTGTTGTTGTTGTTGTTGTACTTGTTTTTTCTATTGTATTTATCTAAACTATAACAAATTCATGACAAATCCTCGTTTTTGTTAAATATTATTTGAGGAGACACATGCGTTTTTCTGTATGTACTAGTTTTGATTTATTTATAATAATTATTGCTATGGGTAAATTTATTTTTTCGAAATAATGATTCTCGTTGTAAGGTTCACTAGTTTTACCTGATGAGACTTTCTTCAAGGCGACTTAACTAGATTATTATGGAACTGTTTTTTCTAAGTCTCATATGCTATAGGAACAACCTTCAGTCAGGATTGCAGCTGACTGGGATTCACCTAGGGCGGACCTCATGAACGTGATTTGTGCATGTATCGGCATTAAAATAATAATTACCTTTCTGTTTCTATTTTTGGCAAGTTATTAACAAAATTTACATGTATATAACATGCCGTTTTTTTTTTTTTTTTTAAATATTTCTAGATTAAGTACCTTAGTATGTTTTTTAATATAGTCTAGTCCAAAGCCTTGGCATAGTGTAGACCAGACCAACATATTATAGTTATACCACAAAAGGGTAAGAGAGTACCAAAAAGGGAGCGAAGCAACTTAATCAACAGATCGTTGGAGAAGAATACGAAATTTAAAAAATGTTTCTTTCCACCCTATCACTTTCGTTGTTGGTGGCGGTGCCGAGTTAGGAAGCATTTCTGTTCGTGCAATGGTCACCGTCGGGGGTTATAGGGCATTTCGTCAACTTTGACTCATGACTCCCATCACCCCTAGGGTCACCAATGTTTTCGTTTGGCGGTATTGTACCGATTTGTGACGCCAAACGAAAAAATTATCAGGAAAAACAATTGTTTTATAAAAAAAATCACTCAGTCAGCCTCTAGAAAACCAGTTGAAAATTAATGTCACAAAAACACAACTACCTACGTTGAATGGTGTGCTTGGGCGAATTGAACTTTGAAATAATTTTGAAGAGGCGATATTTGCCGTGTGCCTGATCAGAAAAAGTTGAAAAAATAGTTTTGATTTTCTAAAAAAAAAGACAGATTTAAAGCTCATCACTTTATTTTATTTTGACTTGCTAGCATATTTGGGGAAATATATAAACGCCTTCGAATAGCCTTAATACTCTTAACACATTTCATTTACTTATTCGTTGCAAAACACTTATCATTTATCAGATAACGTTTTGCTACAATGCATAGATATGTTAGAGACACAAACTATTCTTGTTCTTATAAATCAATGGATATTCCAATGAATTTATGTTGTTACTTGTACTCCCGCAGACATAGGAAAATGAAACATCTTTACTGTAACAGCTCTCGCGAAATTAATTATTTTCTACTCACAACCAAATCGATAAAAATAGGTTACGTTTAAGACGTGTAACAACAGTTAGCAGCCACATTGGATAATGAATAACTTTAAAAAAATATCTGCATAAAAGTTGTTAGAATAAAGCACCTAGTAGAAAATAGGTCTGACTTCAATTAGAAAAACGGATTCGGGTAAAACAAAAAAAATTGTGTCATACCGTATGGAAATACATTGCAAAACCACCTCTCCCCATATTCCCTAGGCTAGAGTGGCGCATTATGACCTAACCTTTGACGCGCCCTTAGACTTAATGAAAAATACGACCTCGACGTTGTAAACTCCATTCATCTCCCTATACCTGTGTCGGCCCGCTCACTCGTCCAAACGACTTTGGCGTTTTCCTAGTGAATACTCAATGAAGGTGTCTACTTTCTAGGTACCAGATAGAGTTCAAGACTGGCGAACTAAAATTACAAGAAGAACTTCTTGAGAGAAATCTGGATAGAAACTCAAGCAAATTGAAGGAATTAGAAGAAGCTTTGAGAGCCAATCAAAATGAGCTTGAAAGGTTTCAGGTAAATGTTTTTTAGAAAAAATATACTTAATTACAGTGAATTCGTTTCACATTCACAAACCACTTTAGTATTCGATTTCAATTTAATTTTAATTTATCATCAGTTCTGTGTTTTTTTCTGTTATAATTTAAATGTTTCATCGCTTCAACCAAAATCTATGTGCCCTTCACTCAGAAAACAAGGACTCACGTGCAAGGTGCAACTGTAATGTGTTTACATCGGAATGAGAAAGTGTGTGAAATTATTGCAAATTACTATTTCAGAGAGAAAAACAACGTGAGTTAAATGAAATCAATGTGTTGGTTGTTGTGAAATTGGATTCAATTGCCCGAGTCGTGGTCAGCAAGTTGGAGAACCTGGACAGTATGCTGTTGTTTTCCAATCATGTTCTGCAACAACTTAACGACAGAGAGAAGGAGCTGATTCGGGACATGGCACATCACACGGACAACCACAAGTAATACCTGAGTACACTTTTGCTGTGTCAGTCTTCTAGCTTCACACAGACAACCACAAGTAATACTTAGTACACTTTTACTGTAGTCTGTCTTCTATCTTCACACAGACAACCACAAGTAATACTTAGTACACTTTTACTGTAGTCGGTCTTCTAGCTTCACACGGACAACCACAAGTAATACTTAGTACACTTTTACTGTAGTCTGTCTTCTAGCTTCACACAGACAACCACAAGTAATACTTGAGTACACTTTTACTGTGTCAGTCTTCTAGCTTCACACAGACAACCACAAGTTATACTTGAGTACACTTTTACTCTAGTCTTGTCTTCTAACTTCACACGGACAGCTGTTACCAGTAATACTTGAGTTCATAGCATGATAATATTGCAGTCTGTCTAATTGGCCCATGCCAGGTCTATTGTGTCAACTTCGGCACTGGATGATGGCCGCACTTAACAACAATGTTTCAAAATAAAAAATTGAAGTTCCTCGTATATGTATCATTTGATTCATTGCAAACCAAGTCTTCTGATTTGTGTATTTAAATTTAAATGTCTTAAATGACACGAAATGTGTGTTCATTAATGAAAACAAAACAGGCCCATACCTCCTTTAATTTTTTGAAAAACATACATAAGAGGAATCGGTGCTGGGTCTACTGTTGGACGCTTTGCTCGCCTATGAAACCGTGGGTAGATCAGAATAAAACTAGATAGTTTGTTGTATAGAGTGCAGTACCTCCGTATTGTCTTATTACAATGTAAGCATATCAACATAGGCTAGTTTTGTTTGCAAGCTCTGTAAGATTTTAATTCTCTTTTTCACCTTCTTTTACCGTCAGTGTTTGCTCGAGGGGTGGTCAATTGGGTTCACATCCCGTCGAGGCCGATAATCCTGACTGGAGGTTTTTGTCGAGGTTTTCCTCAGTCGTTAATGCGAATGCGAGGGATTGAGTTCCCTTAAACAGCCCTCGGACATCCATTCACAATTGTCCTAGGTCCAATGTACCTATAGTTAGGCACTTGAAAAGGGGCATGCATTGCACCCTGGGAAGGTTTCACACGAAAAAATATATCAAATTCTTGTTAGATCCTTCTTTTTACTTAACCACCACCGGTTTTTTTTTGCGAGTAAAATTATGTTTTTTTAAGACACTTTTTTACCGATGTTCATATATTTGTTGTAACCCAACGGGACCATGATTCGAAAAACAAATCATATAAGAAGCTGTGAACCACCGATATGAGCATGGAGAATATCATTTTTACAGACGGAGTTATGGAGACACAAACCACCGGCTGCAATTCTGACAAATTTTAGCAGTTTTACCGTTCTTACTCTCTTATTCTCCATTCCAAGCCAAGTCATATATTATATCGTAGGCCTACTTTTTATTCTGTGTTCAATGTTCCGCCTATGGGAAATAGTTACTAAAAAAGAATGCTTGCATGATTTCGGTTCGATTATGTGCGTTCTCGTCTAATTTGATTCCCGTCCAGTCGAACATAATGCCGTTGCACTTGCCTAGTACTTTATAGTCTCAATCCAATATTTATCAAAATGTGATGTTACGCTCTACGATGAGGAAGAAACTCCGAAACCATATTGGATAACAAGATTATGTTCAGAATACTTTACGGTAAATGATTTCCGCCATAGCCTTGATTTACTTTCCTATTTGGGTCAAGTGTCCATAAACAGAACTAAATGACTGCAACGTGTCACAAAATACTTCTTATTGTATGATGTAGGTACCAAAATTGCTCGTACTGCCTGTACTATAAACAATCATTATGAGCCAACCTGCCACGATGGATAAGGGCTTATAGAAGGGATAAGAGGTACTTAAAAACCGCTTTCAGAGCAAATTTTGAATTTTGTAGCGCTGATTTTTCCCCCCATTATAATCCAAATGTGATGGGTTTCTTGCCCTTCTAATGGGAAATGACGTCATTATGTATAAGTACATTTAATAAACATCTTCATTATCTGTTGCCACGTCCAACTCTGCGTTGGGTCGGCATTGAAGACAAGCCTCTCCATCTTCTTCTGTCCTGCCACCACTCCTCTCCTTCCACCACACTCCAGTCTTTTCCTCGCTGTTCTACATCCTTTCTCACACTGTTCTGCCATTGTTGTCGTGGTCTGCCCCTTGGTCTCCTACCTAGAATTTCCAATTCCATCATCCTTCTTGGTAATCTCACTCCTTCCATCCTTTTGACATGTCCGAACCACTTTAATCTTCTCTCTCCAATTCGCTCCATTAAATTCCTCAATAAAAAACACAATTTAATTCGTGAAGCATTCATTTGTATAAGAACATTGCTAAAGGTAACCAATAGGCACGGAAACACTTTAAAATGCTAATTTTACGTACCTCTAAGGATTGTACACTCTCGAGCAGAACACAACTAGACTTATGGGCGAGGGTGTACACATACACGGACATAAGGTAATCTGGGACAGAGTCTTGTTGTCCTCAAACAAAGAAGAGCTGCGCATTTTATCTAACATGGCTGCAGAATTGTAATCATTAAGGTACTTAAATTAAAATTTTTAAAGTGGGAAACCTGTTATAGGGTGCAACCGCAACGTATTACTATACGAATACGATACGGATAGAACAAATTGTGAAGGGATGCCCAAGGGCTGTTTGATACCCTCGGAAGAAAACTTCGATCACGATTGCCGGTCTCGACGGGGTTCGACCTCTCGACCTCCCGGAACAGGCTTAGGACGGTTGTTCGAGCTCGAGCAAACTTTGTTACATTGTTAAAATGGCTATTAGAGAACTCGCTGGATCAGCAAATCCAGCTAATATCACATACAGAACCACTTTCTGACCTCCAATTTTCACCCTAAAAATTTGAATTTTTGTGACTATGTTAACAATTAAGAGATGAGTGCATGTTGCTATCAGAGCACATTTTCACATTTCAAATATTTTTTACCTACGCAAGCATGTGAAATTACAACAAATTACCTGTTTGGGGGCACATTTACGGTCAGTTACTAACAGAAGTGAGCAATTATTGAAAAATGTGGTCTGATAGCGCAATCCTTTCATTCTTACTTATTTTTTTATTTTTTTAACAAAATACACTTGTATTACTTAATTATAATTTTTCGTGGAAAGCCTGCCCAGGGTGCAATTCATGCGCCTCGTCTAACTAGGTATTTGGGATTTGGAAAATTGTGAAAGGATGTCAGGATATTTATGAGGACTCAATCCTCAGGAAAAAACTTCAGTCAGGATTGCCGGTCTTAATGGAATTTGAACCTGGGACCTCCCGAATCAGAGTCGCGCGTTTAAGGCTCAAACCAACACTGTCGGTTAACTTGCATTTGAACTGTTTGGTTATTCCAGGTTGCACCGGCATCACCTAAAGCGCATGAAACAAGACTGTAGATATATGAAGAATGTGATTCAAGCATTAAACAATGAGATAAGAGACTGGCAGATGAGAAAGTTTGGAATGGTAATATCACTGGATGAGCTGGAGGAAGCTGTACTTAAACGGTTGGTTACACAAATACGATCTCCAATTGTCAACTACAAAAAGGAACAAGAAAAAAAGATCTACGAACTGGAGGTAGGCAAATTCGTTATTTTCAATCCTATAGCACTTTCTAGCTGAATGTGTACGTACTACAAGTTTCATTTTTAAAAGTAAGCTAAACGTTTAACACGCGTTAGAAGATCTGTTCAAAGATAATAGTTATTTTGAAACATTTCCGAACATAGTTTTATAGCTAGACAATATACTTGAAACGCTATTCCTCGCCAGTAAAAATATTCAGATACCAGATAATATGATAATTACTCTAATGTTATTATATTAAGTGTATTGTTTTAAAATTACTTTATTTTTCACAGCAACTTATCTTCGAGCGACAGAAAACGTTATGCGGCACCATTCGCGACCACACGGACAAACTCAACACCATGCGTGCTTTGGAGAAAGACAAACAAAGCCTCTCAACAAAGCTCCTTCATCAACAAGATATGCTGGTAATTTTACTTAATTATTGGTGTATAATGTTGTTCAGTAATGAGTCATGCAATTCCATCCATCATTGAAAATAACTATTCATTTGTTTACAGCAAAGCTCACTTAAGAAAAACCCATACATAGAAGATAACAAGAAGCTGCAAGCACTTATAAGCCAACAATCGCTTCAAATTGTGAATTTACAGGAAGAGGTAAAAGCACTAAGTCATAAGACAAGACCTCTTGCCCCAGTCATTGGGATGCCTGGTATACCAATCTCTGGGCTGGATCAAACATGCGTTGGCATATCCTCTCAAATGCGTGCCAGTTTAAAAGATACTCAGGGTAAGGTGAAAAGAATCCAAACCCGAAAGTGTAGTGGCAGAAGTAAAAGAGGACGATGAGACTTGCATCCAGGCTTTGATAGAAGAAGTGATTCAAGCTTTGCCTGAGAGTGCGGAATGTAGGTTGTGGGAAACTGAAGGACAGACAGCAACAGCAAGTTTGAAACAATTGATGCAGAAGTTGCTGCTTATGGACGACCAGTATAGAGCCCAACAAATGATGAACGCAGTCATTGAGCTTCTTCCTATCAAATCCAGGGAAGAATTTCTTCAGATGGAGAAGCTTTTAGGAAAGACAAAATACAAAACGGAGCAAGAGGATATTTCAAGTGATGTTACTAACGCAGTAAAGAAAGTTCTTATTCAATTGTTGGACAGTCCAGTTGAAATGAAGGGAATATTAATTGACATAAGGAAAGAAATAAGACCCATGGAAGAGAAATATGGTATCGACCTCAAACATATGGTAGAACATACCATACACGAATTTAGTACAATTTACTTAGCAACCCCTGCCTGGGTTATTCAAGTTGCTAAATCTTTAAAGTCGCAATCTAAACTTCCGCCAAATTTGTCTAACGTAAGAGAGGTAACGATGGAGATTCTAAAATTGATTGTCAAGGAGAAAATTAAAACAAGTGTGAAAGAGGCAGTAAAACCACCATTGCTAGCTGGAGACTGCTTTGAGGAACAGGTGCAAAAAAAGACACAGGTAACATTTGTTGAAGGTAAGCGAGAGTCACAGAAACGACATAAGGTCGAATATGCCTTGGAAGCAGCACCTAGAGACAGCAGTGAATCAAACGAGGTGCTGGACGTAGAAGAAGTAGAAAGAATGGAAGCACATGTGGTGCCAGTAGTAAAAGTGGGAGACCCATTGATGGGAGCTGCAGGAGACAGCTGTGAGTCACTAGAACTGCAAGATGTGGGTGACACATTGATGGGAGCTGCAGGAGACAGCTGTGAGTCACCAGAACTGCAAGATGTGGGGGACACATTGATGGGAGCTGCAGGAGACAGCTGTGAGTCACCAGAACTGCAAGATGTGGGGGACACATTGATGGGAGTTGCAGGAGACAGCTGTGAGTCACCAGAACTGCAAGATGTGGGGGACACATTACAAGAAGATAGCAAGTTAACTGAGTATCCATGAGAAAGCAAGTCATATAAACAGCACACAGAAAAGAACCATTTATATGGGATACTGTAAGACATTGTAGCCAACTTCATAGGTGGAGTATAGGGCCAAAGAAATCATTATAATTTTGTATGTACTTCTTCTACATTCTGCACACACGAGCTTGACTTTTTGGGTATTAAACAAAATATAATCTAGCTCTCTTTCTCCCTCACCCATAGTCCCATAGTCAGTGTTGGGGAAGGAACTTTTAAAAAGAACGCGTTCTCGTGAACGCGTTCTTTTTTCGAGAACTTTTCAGTGAACTTACTCTTTTTTAAATGAATGAACTTGAACTTTTAAAAGTTCATTCAGAGAACGAACTTTTCAGTTTTAGAAAGTTCATTTGAAAGTTCTTTCCGTGTGTCGAGCAGCCGTCGTCTCACCGCCGTCGAGTTACGAGTTTTGTACCGTTTGACAAAACAATTCGTACACCAACTGTTATTTTCAGAAAACTATTTTAGCTATAGTCAAGTTGTAGCTAAAGGTGTTTAGAAACTATGTCCAGAAAACCGATTCTCAAAATTTAATTTTGAGCTAGTCTTGTATATCACACTTTTGTCCAAAAATCTAAATATAATTTCCAAAAGTGAGGTTCTGTCCCGCCCAAAAAAATTCACAATTTTTTTTCTGTTTTTTTAAAGGCCTTCTTTCATTCAGCAAACTTTTCAGACATGTTTCTTCGACTTTCAAATTATCGGCCAGAGGCGGTACAATAGCCTTAAAACAATAACAAATCGTTGTTTATCGTAGCAAAGCAGTCGCGTGCGCTTGGCTGCGGGCGAACGACTGTCGCCCTAGATGATGCAAAGGATTTAAAGGGATTCAGAAACAAACTTGTGATTGTGGGAGACCCAGAATTAAGTGAAAATGCAGAGGAAACGGGGACGCACGTTCAGCTGATTTTTACAGGGTCACGCACGATTCACAAAGTTAAAACGATGCACGCCAACTAATACGAAAAAAAAAAATCTTGGAAGCCTAAAATGCTATTTGCCATAATTTTACAAGCTGGTTGACGAGAATGTAGTACAAATCATCAACACGATCAAATACAGCTCAACATTTTCGTCCAACTCAAACTCGCGAGTAGTTTGGTGAAAAAAAAATGTTTTTCATCGTGTTTTCTTCATTTTACGCCAGCCTTTAATAAAATAGTGATTTGTTTTACAAAAGAACTTTTAAAAGAACTTAATTCATATTTTCGACGAACTTGAACTTTTCAAAATTTTAGGTTTTAAAAGAACTTGAACTTTTTAAAAGTTCATTATTTGAGCTGTGAACTGAACTTTTAAAAAGTTCATTTAAAAAAAGAACTGACCCAACACTGCCCATAGTTGGAACTTATGCCAGTCTCTGTCTAGTTGCCGAGTAAAGTTTTGCCACATATACACTTTTTTCTGTGTACACGTGTAGCCTGGTTTATTTGATATATCAGGTACATGTCATGTGATACATCATATCTTGTCACTCCAATGTAAGAAACCAATGAAATAAAAAAGTACAAACAGACTATGAGTAAAATGAAAGACAATAATGTATTAATACAATAAAAATTTAAAATTAAAAGACACCACAGTTGTCACTAAGTAGCGCATGACTTGACCGGATGAAAAGTCAACACCTAAAAAAAGAATAATTGGTTGGATCGTTTATTAAGTATTGAATCGCTCATCATTGCAATACCGAGCCCGTACAGTCAGATAATGTTTTAAGCTGAGTCTAAATTTGAAAGAGCATTGTCGATCTTGACCTTGGCACGTCTGTGCGAGCTCCAGCCTCCGAGGTAGGACATGCAGATCTCTGGTTCTTGTGTGATAACTGTGGACACTGTTGTTAGCCCTAAGACGTCCCACATCAGACTTTATGTGACAGGCAGCTTCTGGGAAATAGAAGGAAAGTATTTCTTCAAACCCTCCTGAAGACTGGTCAAGTGTTGAATTATATCTTTCTTGAACTGATCTTTAGATTTAAACATCCAACTTACTTGATGCATTCATTGCAGCTGAAATAATTGATATATCGCCTTTCTTTATTGCTGATGTCCACAAGACTAGTTTTTTCGAAAAGCAAAATTGGTAAGGTAGCACCAAAAATGCATAGTGATATTTACGTTTTCACACACGCGCGACCCGGCACCTCCACCAATTGTACGAATTGGGACGAATAGGCTGTAGGCTACCCGGCACCTCATAATAAGCTAGCCACAAGCCGCCATCTTGAGGTTAAGATTTACATCTTATTTGGAATCGCAATATTCCCGCCATATAATCGAGGGACGTCGATAATAGACCCATCGCTTTAGACCCATGTAGGCTTTAAGGTTACAGTATAGCCATAGGCGTGCGCAGAGATTTTACAATGGGGTGGCCACAGGCACGGGCGCCCGCAGGAATTTTGGCAGAGGGGGGTAAAATTTACAATTTGTACTATCGTTGGGCAAACGCAGGGGGATTGGGGGCAGAACTTCCCAACAACAGCGCCGCAGGCGAAAATTTTGAAAATCAGGTTATTAAAATGCGTTTGGTGGGTTTTAGAAAAAAGTAGTGAGCTGAATTCAATACCAAAATTATGAAATTTTTGTGCAGTCGATACTCGAAACGGAGGAAACGAAAAGGAATTGTAAAGGAAACCTTCAAAAGAAATTCCTCACACTTTTTAAATTTTTAAATTTTAGTTTCAACTGATTGATATAAATACTGAAATTTTTCTTTCATGTGCTTTGCCCATGGGAGTTTCATCACTTGCCCCCCGTCCTATGGGCGCTCATGGCCACAGGATTGCCATACCGAATGGGGAATGGTGGCCGCGGACCAGGGTTGGGGGGGGCATGGGGCTGGGGCGTAGCCCCAGTCTCCGGAGGCGACATTTTTTGGGGGAGGTCTTCAAACGTATTTGAGAGTAAGAATGGCTATTATTTACACTTAATACCATGTGGCATTTTTGTTATAAAACTTATTTGAAAGTGAGATGATGAGAGAAAAAGGTAGGTAGGCCTAAAAGATTCGGAAAACTAAGTAGGACCTAGACATTTTTCAAATTAATTAATTTTTTTATCAATTATTAAACGAGATTAGTTATTTTGATAACATTTGTAACACCCCCCCCCCCCCCTGCGCATACTATATAATGGCATGCGCCCTCCACGTAAGTATATATAGCTCAGTGACCTGTCCACGCCATGGGGTAATGCTGGGTTCGTCATCTAGAACAGTGGTTCTCAACCGGTGGTCCACGGAGCTTTTACAGGTGGTCCGCAGTGGTAGAGGACAGATAACATTTTTATGCATGTTATACATTATAAATTTATATACATTTTTAACATCCTGTTATTTTCATTTTCTCTTTGCGCGTAACTTGAAAAATACAAACAGAACGTAACATTGAACATTGTCAACTTAGCATAGCTCATAAATTCTGCTTTGTAATAGGTTTGATACACACATTGTATGGCACAGATGAAAAATGAAAACCCTCCTTGTGACAAACAACACCACGTATACCTCGTACCAATATTTACTATATCGTGGTTTTAGTTATTAAATAGTAGGTATTAGTTTGTTTCAAATAAAGAAAACATTAATAATAATCAATTCATTAAAGTTTTAACAAAAAGAAATAATGCGTTTGTATTCAAATGTGTTAAGAGAAGAGAATCGTCACTAAAGGGAGGGGAAGGGGCACATAGTTATCAGTAGTAAATAAATTATATAATCTGCTGATGAAAAACTAACAGGCGCTAAAATAAAATCAAATCCTGAATATATATCAAATAACTTTTCATTTCCCGTGGGAACAGCAAGCACCAAATCCTGAAAGTATGATGTTTTCAGGTGCCACCTTTTTTGTAATTATTCTTACTACGAAACCTGCAAAAATCATGAGGCATTAAGTTTGTAAAAGATGCATAAAAGATGCACAAAATAAATAGTTTCAATAAAAAACAAACCCGCACCTGTCTGCTCATAATAATTATTAATTAATTTCTCACCTACTGCTAAGTCAGGCTGCGGATAAAGTTTCGTATTTTCTTGTAAGGGTACGTTTATCAAAAAAAAATAGTTTACAATGGGGGTAATCCGAGAGAGTTTGAGGTTAAACTGCTATAAAAACACTGAGTTTTATAACTACAATAATTAATGATAGTCTCTCGATGTCCTACCCTACTTTAACAAGAAGATTATTGTTCTCTCCAATATATGCCCCCCCCCCCCCCCCCCCCCAATAACTATAGGGCCTAATTTTGAATGTGGTGGTCCGTCCGATTTATGAGATTGTGAAGGTGGTCCGTGTGCAATAAAAGGTTGAGAAACACTGATCTAGAAGGCCAAGGACGGGGTGTGCTCTCTTATACCATAGTGTAGGCTTACTCCAGCCCGTAAGCCCGTAGCCTTGTAAATGATTTCTGCGCTTATCATGCTATACTCACATAGATTATTTATTTTTTATTTTTGAGAATTATTTAAAACGAATAACCAAGATCAGCTCTGCAGTGCACCAGCAACGATGACACGCTATTTTAGTAGGCCTACTGCAACTAAAAAAAAAAAAAAAATAATAATAGCTTGTCAGGGAAATGAAACGAAATTTCTAGTTTTCATGACGCTGCTCTAAAACTCGCAAATAGATACTGAAATTGATAATTCCTCCCTCCCCCTCTCTTCCCACAGGATTTTCGCCCACAGTTCGGTTATCTGAGAGTGTTACTCACTGAACTTGATGTCACCAAACAATGTGCTCCAAGTCCAAGAAATGTGTTTCAACTAGTTGGGGAAATGGCCTCAATATTTGTTTGGTATTTTTGTAAAAACTAATCTTCTCATTAGTGCTATATATGCCTACATATTCCATTGTTAGCTTAAATTACAATTGCAATAACATAACACTCACGCTAATGCGTATTTTAGATAGTTTTTAAAATAAAATAAAACTAGCCAAAGTCTTCGAACATATTGAGAGTTACATAATATTATGTTTCAAAGCCTTGGCAAGTCCGATTAAAAATTGTCATTTGTATTTAGTAATTTAAGCGGCAGGCCAGCAGTGAGTAGTTCCCTTATTTTCCGCACAACTACAGGATTGGTGAACATTTTTTACTATCAAATAGTAGTCCAGTGGCTTGCAGTGTCGTAGAGATGTCAATTGAAACCCATAAGGCCGTATAAGTAGGCTTAGAAGTAGGCCGATGGAGAACTACTTGAAACCTTGTAGGTATAACAGTAGACACGCCTAGATTTACTATAAAAATAAGCATAGATTCATACCTATCTCTTTTGATAAGTATGTTAACAATTAAACAATAACACATAGCGAATATCATTATTCATTATATGTATTTTTTCTATTACAAAATACATCAAGTATGCAATTTTATACTTCCCTCATTATAACGTTTATTTAGTCTTGCCGATCTACACAAATACGACCTTTCATATCTCTTCGAATTTCTACTCGTCTCGGATTCTCCATGGAACACTAATAAATTGCAGCAAACCAAATATTTATTTAGTAGCATTAAACAAACAAAAATACAAAAACACGCCAAAAAGCGGCCAAGACCAAAACGCGGAAGATGAATCTAAAAGTGTAGCCAAGCCCATTGTTTGTTGTATATGCTAGGAAGCTTCGCAAAAGCTTTTTCAGGCGCGTTGTTGAATGAGCGTAATTTTTTTTAAGCAAAAAAGCGTAAAATTGCGATTTTTACGAGAAATAATTTTTCGATTGCGCTCAAATTTCACACGAATATTAATTCATAAAATTAAGTTTCTGTGAAAAAATAATTACAATCGGATAAAGCATTCCTTGAGAAATAAAGACAACTTATTATTATTATTATTATTATTATTATTATTATTATTATTGATTCATAGCAGTTGTCGAAAAAGTTTGCCCCGACTGGGGTTCGAACCCAGAACCAGAATATTCATTATTATTATTATTATTATTATTATTATTATAAGTCGAAGAAAATTTTTTTATGATAAATAATTTTTAGATTACGCTCAAATTTCACAGGAATATATAAATTCATAAAATTAAAGTTCTGTGAAAAAATCATTACAATCGAATATAGCATGTAGGTGTTATAAGTCGAAGACAATTTTAAAAAATCGTAAAATTGCGATTTTAATGAGAAATTATTTTTCGATTGCGCTCAAAAACGTGGCAGTTCAAAGTTCAGAGATTACGAAGGTCTCCACAAAATTTCATCGCAATTGGACTATCGGTTTAGCCGGAATCGTGTGAACAAACACACAAAAATACAAACAGAAAAATCAAGAAAAACGAAAAAAAAATCGTAAAATTACGATTTTCATGAGAAATAATTTTTTTGATTGCGGTTAAAAACGTGTCAGTTTTAAGTCCAGAGATTTTGACGGCCACCAGAAAATTTCATCGAAATTGGAGTATCGGTTTAGCCAGAATCGTTACCAAAAATACAAACAGAAAAAACAAGAAAATCGAAAGAATAAATCGTAAAATTGCGCTTTTCATGAGAAATAATTTTTCAATCAATTTTTCGAACCGTGCAGTTCTAAGTTCAGAGATTTCAAACGTCTCCAGAAAATTTCATCGCAATTGGAGTATCGGTATAGCCGGAATCGTGTTAACAAACAGACAAAAATACAAAAGAAAAAAAACATTCCGGATTTTTTTCTCCAGTGTAGTAGAATGGAATCTTCGCTTCGCTCGCTACGCTCATCCAATAAATGTTACATTATCAACTAACATACAAATTCATTGACCAAGCTGCACTCAAGCGTCACCGAAGGCTCGTAACTCGTAAGACGTTGTATTGACAACGCAGTTCTAGTTATCGCCGCTAGGTCGCAGCACCGTACGGTACGCCTGCAATGCAATTTGCAGGCAGCCCGCCGTACAGTACACGAAGCTTATTATTCATAATTTAAACACTCCAGCCGAAAGTATAAGACATTAAGGCAAAAGTCTTGACGAGCAGAAAGCAAGAAGGTTTATTGAATCAGTTATTTTGAAAAGGGGGTAAGTCACTAAAACATACTTCGGAGATAAACGAGAAAAACTTTTCTCATTATTAAATAATCGTAGTACATGCTTCAAACTGTACTTATTTTAAACACGTATAAATATGTATTAAAAATGAAATAACGTTAAGTTTACTATCTATAGTTTGACCAATAAAAAATAGTTTGTGTCCCCATGACTTAGCCCCCTTTCAAAATATATAGTTTTACCTTCATGTGAATGGGACTGTGACTGAATATTTTCATTAAAACATGGCAATTTATGTTATTTTGTACAGTTTTTTTATACTTTTTAAATTTTCATCAATAGTTAAGCCACCCAAAAAAAATTGTGTCTCCGACCTATCCCCTTTTCAAAACAAATGGTTTTATTACCATGTGAATGGGATTTTGAATTAAGATTTTGTCGTCAGGCTCATCACCTGAAAAATCCACCCCACACACCTCGAAAAATAATTTCAATTGCTCTCACCAGAACGCAGCGCCAAGCACGTTACAGACAGCGCGAGTTATTTTGCCCCTTTTCAAACAAACTCGCTTATAGGACCCCCCTCTAACGAGTCAGCGGTTCATCCGACTTGTTCCATTTTCACACATAATGTGTGTCTAGTGTAAAATAAGCAAGAATTTGATGCTAACTCATTTTCGTCAAAACAGTGACTTACCCCCTTTTCAAAATAACTGATTGTTTTCTTTTATTGTCATATACCTTACGCATACACAATTTTGTTCATTTATGTCCAAGTAATAAAACAAAACAAAAATAAGCTCATTCGGACAAGTGGTTTAGAAGAAGATAGGTTTTTAAGTTCCCAAAGTGTGCTAAAAGTATTATCCGGCAAAATGGTTTTAAAGATTCTTTACATGAAATTACCATAAATTTGTATTATTATTGTAATATTGTTCTCCCAGGTATGTAAGAACTGCCCTACTCCACAGGTATCATAAAATTAACTAAATCATTAATTCATTAAATTATCAATACATTGATTAAGTTATAGGCCCTACCTAACTAAATATATGTATAGAAAATTGCAACACAAAACCGCAATTTCGCGCGCGCAATGACTTAAAAAAATACTTTAAAAAAAATGAAGGTGTGTTAGCCCATTGATGTTAGTATAATAAAAAAAAAAACAGGCCAAATGGTAGGTAGTTTTGTCAGTATTTTCAGTGGTGATATCCCTAATTCCTATTAATGTGCCTTTTAAGGGTTGTCCATTAATGGTGTCACACATTTTTTTACCAAATTAGACCACCATTCCCTCATTTTCACAGTTTGTCCATACGCCCTTAAATGATGAAACATAACATAAATTCCACCCCCCACACATTGCCAGTCCCAATAAAGTTATAAACCATATTCTAGTGAAATTTTAAGTGGTTAAAATCAGTTCACATTTACATAAAATATTTTACTAAACATTTTAATTGGAGCGTCGAAAAAAAATTATACGTAGGCCTAGTGATTGTATGGATGTCACATGTAGCTTAACCCCGGCACCCTGTTTCCCCTGTCACACATTGTCACAAGATATTGCCCCCCCCCCCCCCAGCATTTATGTACAGCCCCTTAGCAGTTATGAGAAGTAATGCATGTTGCATGTCTTAATATTGTTGTGTGCGTATTATTATTGTGGTGTTCATTCGTTTGTGAATGTTACACAACACATTCCAAGGAGAAGGGGCACCATACCGCTGTTGTTTTTTTATATAGCCAAAGATTTTGATACGGTCTGCCATAACGGGCTCTTATTTAAACTAGCCAAATTCAACTGTCCTCGGCACATTCTCTTCATATTATATTCTTTTTATCAGATAGGACATTTGAAGCCTCTTGGATGGGCACCACTTCCTCTGTGCGTCCTATCCGAGCAGGAGTTCCGCAAGGTTCTGTCCTCAGCCCCCTTATTTTTAATGTATATACCTCTGATTTGCAAGAGCTTCCCATGGAAGTTGTGGTTCACCTGTTGACGCCATGGCCGTCACCTCATGATATCCACCACTGGCTGTTTCAAAACTCCAAAAGGGACTTTCTATCATGTCTGGATAGTATAGTAAATGGAGATTTGGGTTAAACCATCAAAAGACTTAAGCCACGTTCTTCACCAAGAAGCGGATCCAGCCACCACCAAAACTCTTTCTAAACGGTAAAGCAATCCCTTGGAGTACATCCAACAACCACTTGGGGGGACTCTTAGACTCTAAGCTGACTTGGAAGACCCATCTGGACAACGTATGTGTCCGTGCTACTCACAAAACTTTTGCCCTGCAATCTATGCTCAGGTCACGTAGCATTTCAACTTCGGACCGACTTCGGCTATACTTTCAAATCATCCGTCCCTCAATCACTTACGCCTGCCCCATCTGGGGAGGGGCAGCTAAATCGCACATCAACCGTCTTCAAACAGTACCAAATCGCAACCTTCGCATGGTCACTCACTCTCCACGCCGCACACCAATTCATTTTCTTCTCCATCGCGACATCCATGCAATTCCCACTTTTAAAGAAACATATAACAAATCTCTACCGATCTTACCTGTAGTCAGCTACATCTGTAGCTGAACCTGAAAGGTCTTTCCTAGCTAGGTCTGGGTGTCTCGAACCCGTCTTTTAAAACGACTCAGCCCTCTCAGCATCATGCTACGTACAGTCACATCTTTTACCAACAGCTGAATGACAGCTAAGCCCAAAGTCCTCCCACATCAATTCTGCCATTTATAGGCGTAAAAGCGTTCTCCCCTCTGGACACATCATGATTCTACTTTTAAGAGTAAATATACCCGTTACTGTGTTTAAAGCAAAAATTAAGACAAACTTATTGCACTCAAACTGAACTGAACTGAGAACGGGCACAAGTTTATACCGACTACCACTGATGAACAAAATGTAACGTACAGTTGTCTTTTTCAACATTTATCTTAATTATTATGAAATCAAATATTTAAATTTTAAACTGTAAATAATTGGTGTACACATATTTATTAAATATATTTCCTTAAACCTTTTTTTTCTCTCGAATCACTCATCAGTACACAGCAGTTAAGAGCCAGGAGGACTCTTGTGCGAAAGGTACTTACAAGATAATACACATGTATAGCAAAAATCACACAAGAGCTAGCTCACCTGTCCCAGATGACTTGATGCACTAAGACGTCTCAATCTGATGATGATAGGTTTTAAATATGAACTTACTCCCTGACGGCTGAACACTCTCTCTCTCTCTCTCTCTCTCTCTCTGTTTGGGGATGAGTAGCTGACGTAAGACGGAGCCGGGTATAGATGGGTCAAGTTTAGTGACAGAGTGACGTCACCGCCAAATTGAACTGAACCAACTACACCAAAAACCATCATTTTATTCTTTTTTGTTTCGATATTTAGATATGGAATAAACTTACAAATTTTGATGTCGAAAATGTTCCCACATCGATATCGTATAGAAATATCAAAATGTTTGTCCAACCCTATATTTTTGGACTGTTGACAATAAAAATTGGAGCAGTGGCGTAGGAACCGAAGAAGGGCAGGGGGCAATGCCCCCCCCCCTAGTTTGGCCCAGGGGAGGGATGGCAGGGGAGGGCAAAACTAAATTGAGTTAAATAATAATCCCAGAATTTCCGTAGTAAATATGCAAATACACTTATACAATTCGACAGACACCTTGGTAAAAGGAATATGTTTGCCTTTATGTCATAAAACAAACAATAAAACTGTTATGCAATATTTTTGTTATTACAGTGGGAAAACGTGACAGGTTCACGATTTGTATATTCCATGGTTCCTTGGAATTTTATTAACATCTGAGTAGACGGCAGGGAGCAATAAAACTCTTATGAGCAACACAGCTTGTAGACATTTTTCGGTGGCTTCCCTCAAGGCCCGTTCCCGTAAAGCCCGATACCCTTTTCCCCCTTAAAGCCCACTTTTCTACCTGTTGATAAAGACCATGTTACACAAGGGTGTATTCCCTGAAGGCCCGTTCCCTTAAAGCCCGTTCCCATTTTTTGATAAAAAAAAAGCTCCAAATGTTTGTTTTAAAATTTTTATTTTAGCTTTTGATGTTTTCTTTTGTGTGATTCAACAGCTAAATAGATAATACACACTTTTGTGTTTTATTTATTCAAAACAACGCTGTAATAGATCAGTTATAGATCAAATACGGCAATCACTTGCAGAAGTGTATACTCTTTGCTTGCAACTTTCCTCTTTTCAATTGTGGAACAATTAAGCAAAATGACCTTGAAGAGTTTATTGTGATTGGTTGAAAAAAATAACTGTCTCAAAAACGAACATATACGAACATATACAAATAATATTTGAGGCAAAAAGATATGCTGTCAAAATGTCAAACTCTTTCACAATATTGATTTTAACCCTTTCCAAGTTGGCCTTAAAGCGGGCTAATGCTTAAAAACTCGATAATCAAGAAGAACTCTGTATGAGGAGTGGCATCACCTAAAACATTTAGAATAAAATGCAAAAGAAGACATTAATACTTTTTCGGTGTGGCTTGTTGACATCTGGTTGTTTACTTGCTTCCAACATTACTTCTTCTGTTCACTTTTTCGCTTTTCACTCTTTTCACTCTCCAGTGTAACAGCCGCTTTAAGAATTAGTTAAGTGTCATTAGAGCCGTTCAGCAACGTAGACTCTAAATACGAATTTAATTTAATTTAATTTAATTTAATTTAATTTCTATCTTTATTTATAATTACATTAAAATTTTCACTGAACAGGGATCTCTACGTACCGATGCCAATGATTAATTGATTACATCGTCTTTATTAAGGTGGGGATTACAGCCAGTAAGACTTTATCTTCCGCTTTAGCTCCTTTGAGAAGAAGGTTCTGGGTTTGATCCCCGGTTTGGGCAATAATTAATTAATTAATTAATTAATTACAAGTTGTAACTCAGTTTAACACAAAGACATCGTTATGGACTATGGACTATGAACTATAATCCTAACTAATACACAAAAATAGTTTTACTAATGAAAATGCATAAATATCACACGTTTACATTTTTAAATAACGAATCTAACTAAATAAAGAATAATGAAAATAATGAATGAATATGTTATTAATTAATGTTGACAAAATATATTTGTTTAAATATGTAGTAATTTTGTTTTAAATTTTTTGTAAAAAACTTTGTGTGCGTATACCATAACATATATTAAATTATTTAGTGTTCTCCTTTGTAAATCAGTTTTTATAACAGAATAGGATCGACGTAAAATAAATAAATACAAAATAATATAAAAAAATCTATTGGCATCAAAAAGGTTAAATCGAGTTTAAAAATAAACCTCGCACCTAAGTCAAGCTAGTTTGTAAACACTTTTCGTCAAATTAAGTATTACATGTAATTATTCAGTTTAAAACAACACTATCGTTATGGAGCAGCAAAGTAAAATGAAAAAAGCAAAGTAAAATAAAAAGTTTCAATTTTGATGTAACATGTACACTGAAAAGTGTATAGCTCAAAACGCGCGGCAACGTAAACAAGAAGCATGAATAGTGACGTGAAATGCTATTTTCAATAGGGTACCTGCAATACATTGCCACAACAATGAAACAAAAGAGTGAACTGGTGGACAAACATGGCCAAGGTCTAGTTAATCAACAAACTAAAACATTGTAAATTTATAGAATAAAACAATTATGGCCATGGAAACTACCTTACATTTCAAATTATTTCCACTTGTAAATCGTTAAATAGTTTTCAAGGCCACAATAGTTCATTCACAAATGTTTCTATAAATTTTCTACGTTTTAGTTTGATGATTTCATATACCTTGATCTGTTTGTCTTCCAGTTCACTCTTTTGTTTCAAGCCTATTGCAGGTACCTTAAACTTAAAGTAAGTTATTTATAAAGAATTAAGTTACTTAAATGTAAATCTTGGTGGGTCCATGTAGCTGCCCCCACCCCCCTCCTTTTTGTGAATGTCTGCATTTTTTTTTATTTTTTATTGAATACATACAGAATTTACATCCACCAAAATAAGCATTCGCTGTCCACAAAGCCATGACGAGTGACTTGTCTGTGGAAAAAGTGTACAAAAACAAATTCTGGATCGGACGGTTCTGACAATTATACAAACATTTTTCCCTCGATACATAAAATAATAAAAAATCAAATTAAATACATAAATATCCTAAATTAAACCAGATATATAATGATATTTATTTTAATTATGTTATAAGGAACAAAGGAAGTATTTTTTTATTTCCATTTTTACAGAATTATACGATTCAAGATTTTTTAAATGTTCTGGCAATTTAGGGATAGAATACTCCAGTTTTTGCATACCATATTTATTAATGTATGCTGGTATTTCGAAAAAAGTGTTGACTGTAGTCTCGTGTTTACTGAGTGCTTTTGAGGTATCTTGTACAAATCACTTAATCAAAAGTCGAAATTGAAATAAATATTTGACCAAAAGGACATAAAAGAATATGAACAAATCTTGTGTGTGCATGACAGTAAGGTGATTATTGTCAGATATTATATGACGCAACATTTTGGATTGCAACACTCTTAATTTGTTGTAAAAAAGAAGCACTTGCATTCCCCCAAGCTAGCAAACCATATGAAATAACAGATTCAGCTAATGAGACGTATACAGCACGCAAAGAAGAACGAGGTAAAATAAATTTTAATTTAAATAGTTGATAGGCACAGCTTCTAAGCTTTCTGCAGACTAAATCAATGTGAGGCTTCCAGCTGAAATGTCTGTCTACTATAAGTCCCAGGTACATATGACTACTGACACATTCTATTTCTGCCACGCAATCACATGTGTAATTATTATTATACCGATTATGTAAACAAATATACGAATGACTAAACTATGATCAAATTGTCTTCTCGGAATTGATTAAAAGGCGAACATATGTGTACAATTTTTATTTTACTTCAATTAAGAGTTAACACTGTCATGTGCATAGCACGACAGGTTCATAAAATCAACATTTAAGTTTTCCTCCGCAATTGTCAAGTTCTTGTGAATGGATACTAAAGCAAAGTCATCGGCAAACATTAGTATTTCACCATGTTTAGTTAATATGTTTATAAATATCGTTTACGTAAATTAGGTAGGAAATAGGTCCCAAAATTGAAGCTTGAGGCACGCCGGTATATGTACATTTTTCATAGCTATAAGTATCACCTACCATTACCACAAGTTTCCTATTTTGAAAGTAACTTTCAAACCGCTTGTAAATATGTCCCCAAATACCAATTCTTTGAAAACATTCTAAAAGTTTATCAAAAGCTTTTTTAAAATCTATGAACATTGTTAAAACATGGAAATTAGCATTTAGTTTAGAATTAACCAAATCAGAAAATTGCGTCAGTACGTCAGAAGTACTCTTATTTTTTTGAAATCTAAATTGATGTTTATTGATTATATTAAATTTATCTAAATAATTGGTTAATACGTCTGCGATGCACCGTTCCATATTTTTTCTATCACGGGCAACAATGCTATAGGCCTATAATTTTCAAAACATTTATGATCACCTTGTTTTTATAAATCGGTCTCACTACTGACACTTTAAGCTTATCCGGTACAATTCCCTCTTTAATTGACAGATTAACTAAGTGAGCAATTACAGGGGAAATTAACTTCACATATATTTTTTATATCTATACCACTCTAATATTGTCAATCCCTGGTGATTTATTGCCATCCATTTAATTTATTATCGTAGCGACCTTCTCATTGCTGACCTTTTACACTCGCAATCGTTTATGCTACGTTTGTGCCGGATTGTCCCGTAAAAGTTTCATTTATTCTTCTGCCCTTGAAGGACCCTTAATAAAGGGGTCTAGTAAGAGGGGGCTGACTACATGCAAGCCCCCCGTTTTTTTAGAATCAACTCGAAAAATAGGTGCTACAAAAAGTTTCTTTCGTGCTGCCTTCTAGATAGTCTCTTGAAGCGCAGTACCCACTGTACCACCATCTGCACCAGCAGAACACATATTCAGTTCAGGGAATTTAATACTGGTTCCCAGGCGATGCAACTTGGGCGATGTTCGAAACACTATTTCTAATTAAGTGTAACAAATATCTACAAAAATAAATCAAACAACTCAACAGTTTCAAAAGGGTTAGTAATAAATTTAAATTCTTGAACTATGAGCATGCTTAGGCCTATGCACATTTCTCTAAAAACGTGGAACACAGCTGTCCCCTTCCTTACCTATCCCATGCCCGTAAATAGGTGAGAAACATATTCCACTTTAGAATCAAAATTGACAAACCATTAATCACAAGCCAATTTTTTTTAATTTACCTTGCTTTAGACCTATTGCACATGTTTTGTAACCAAATTTGCATACTCAGGTTTTGCTAACTTGTCAAGCATGACAAATATTACAATTGACATACAAAAATTTGTTGGAGAAAAAAATCTCATTTTAATAATTGTTATATTTTATGTTAACAAAAGTATCTACATCATTTTCTTATCTCATATCTTTTATCTAGATCATTTTTTGCACTTTATATATTTTATATTCTAGATAACTTTTAGGAGATCTTCATCTAGATAAATAATAAATTATTCAGTCACATCACTGGTCAGTAGACAACGTAGCTAGCCACACTGATTTTGAGCAACCCATTTTTTAACTATAGGCTATTTTTGTACCCCAACCAAAATTGGCATGTGTTGTCATGTCATGTTTTAAATTTAATTTCACATTTCATGATGACTGGGTGACCCCAAAAACGCCTACTTGGTGATCATCGATGCTGAGTGTACTAGAACCATGCTGGCTGCGTGCTTGCAAATGATATACATTTACCTGGCATCTACATCAAAACCTCTGAACGCTGGAAATCTTCCCCACCTATCCTGTGCTTGTTTATTTCAATAAGGATAGCACTCGGTATGTCTTTTGTTGCTCTCTATGTTTACCTGTTATAATATAAATAGCATTAGGCATCATCAATTTGAAACTTATTCTTGTTATATTACGCTTGCTGAGATATTGCCTAAGTTGACCACAATTTTGTACACGTAGCTCGTTATTTTATTTATTCTATACATCTCTTGTATATTTTAATTTCAATAAGTGAAGCCTAGGTATAGGGTCCGACACCCGCGCACTGGGCTGGACATGTCAGGAATCTGTATATGAACGATTTGCTTCTATAGGCTGGATGTTATAACCATCATTACCATACATTAATTTTTATTTTATTTCATTTCATTTTGTTATTATTTAATTTGTAAGACATATTTTTATGTTTGTGGTATTACTACTTATTTGCAGATAATTTTGTGAAATTTTGATTTTGATATGTTGATTGGTTTATAGTTCCGTTTATATGAAGTATTTGGGATTAAAAACTGTGCAACCAGTGAAGTAAGTAAACTGTTATAGCCTACCAGTGATTCATCATTTCACAGTAAATACAAGTGATGTGTTTGAACATAAGATTTTAAGAAGAAGATCAAGTATATATATATAAAAAATTGAAAGTTTTGAAATTTCTAAAGAAAGTGGAGTGTTAAATATAGGTAACAATAGGGTATTCAAAAAGAACGGTTATTGGTGACTTCACAGCTGAGCATATACGCAAACCTAGACTTGACCGGCAGTGATTTAACTGTCACCTGAGCGTGGATATAGTCATTTGGTATAGTTAGACCCCTTCAAAATCTCCAACACTGTCAAGTCCGCTGAAAGTCCACTAGAAGATTATTTAGTGAACCTTGGAACGTAGTCATGTACAGGATGCAGTGAATGGAACATTTTCAATCAGGTAATGGATATAATTATAGACTCAAGCATTGCACTATTTGGTATTACAATAATATTATTATTTTTATTTGAATTGCTATCAATTACAGCCCAGCACCAAAAACCAAAAACTAAAATTGTAAAATGTTTAATATTTTTGTATGTGTAGACAAAACATAAGTATGTTTCAAAATTACAAAAAAGTACCAAAAAAGATGTCCGCTAAAATATTTGCTATCTTTTTCAGTTGTGTTCACTTGTAGTACACTTTTGAACAACTTGTACATTTTAAGATTTTTAAACTTAAGTTTTTTAATTGGTTGGTTTCTAATAGTGACATGAACCGCAAAAAAATTACAAATAGCTTATGATGGATGAACATGTATGGATATTGCAATGGTGCGGGTATAAAACACGACCTTTATCCTACACACCATATCCTGCTAATGGAACTTTTAATCAGGAACATTTAAGCTTTTAGAAACTCTGAATGTCCTTTTTATTTTGAGAGACTATAACTTTTAAAAGTTCATTTAAAAAAGGTAACTTAACTTACAAAAGTTCCTTTTGGGAGGGAACTTACTCAACACTGCCTTGCATGACCTGTTTTTAGGCATTCTGGTGAAGCTGGTAGCCACATGCGCTTAGGAAGGTTTCTAAGGGCATGTTGACGTCATTAGCTGCAAGTCTTGCTCTAAGACTAGCTAAATTCTCGTTTATGGTTCTGTATGTTCTTCTAGAAGGTGGGGGGGTATTTCCTTGGCCAAGAAGCACTATATTGTGCTCTGTTCTGCTTTGCATTGTTTGCAAGCTCTTGTATACATGTAAATGTTGCTTCGCCGTTTGTTTGTAACGGAGTTTTGTTTGGCATTCCACGACTCAACGTTATTTGTAGTTCTGGGCCCTCGTTGTCCGAATGGCTCCAAATGGATCTAGAGTATGAGAGATGGATCAATAAAATACGAACCATAAAAGGTCCCTTTTTTCCCTAATTAGAAAGAAAGTCGCTCGTTGAAGTATTGGTTTTATCCTCCCTGCTTCCAATACAGAAGGTGCTGGTCTCTAATCTCGCTTCAGGAAAACGTGATTAAATGCCACCAACTCTTGTCGAAGGATAACATCGCTATTTTTACTTTTGAATAACTTGTACATTTTAAGATTTTTAAACTTATGTTTTTTAATCCAACCATTTATACACCAGCAGTGAGCTATTTAAATTTACAAGAAGTTCAAAGTTATATCAATAAGTGGTTCCCAACTACTTTTTAAACAAATGCCTGTAATCAACTATTCCAAGTCCGAGAAAATAGCACCGTTCAAAATACTGCAAAAGGTGGTACAATTATTTAAAAAATGTGGAAATGTACTTTACTACTTACTGATCAATAACTGATGTGGATACATTGTCGATTTACACCATTTTCTCACTACAGTTCAAATTGACACAATGTAAAAAATAATCATATTTTCCAAAAAATTTTTTTTTGTTTCAACTAAATTTTTAGCCAACCATGTTTTCGGTCGCATAAAAATAAAAAATTTCAAGATTTTTTTAAAGGTCACTAAAAGTCAAAACTGTTCAAAATGCGATTTTGTCCAAAATTGAATATATTTTGCTAATATGAAAAATGTTTGAAAACATATCTGATCCATATTAACGGCGAGTGGTTAGTACTATTTTTGCATCAAGATGGTCAAAAAAGTGAAATGGTCAATGTCGTTCCAGAAATTCGATTTAAATATTTTCAAAAAATATCCTTGTAGACTAGGCTTGTATTTGATTTCATGTGGATGGTTGGGGGTACAATCAAGAAAATTCGTGTGATGTTACATTATTACGTGCTGATAACAGATATGGATACGTAGACATTTTACTCCCTTTTTTACTGAGGTCAAAACGTTGAAGTTTGTAAAAAAACTACCAATTTTTCTGAAAATAATAAATTATTAGCTATATTAAACGACAAAACATATATTTTCAGAATTTCTATACTCTTTGACATAGCCTCAAATCAATTTGTATATTTTTTTATGTTCTGCATTGCAAACTGGTATTTGGATTTTTACTTATCATTTCCATATTTTCATTTGCAAAGATGAAGACAAAACTAAGATTAAGACAAGTTTTTACATATAAATGCAACCGCTCTCTACCTGCTAGGGAAACATTTCCACAATATGTAAACTAAGTTATGAAATTCATTTTGACCAATAATGGGCCCCAAAAGACATTCTTGACGAAAGGGTCGGACATTTTGCGTTAAGATACTGAAATGTATCTATTTTTACACACAAATTTGGATGAGCGTAGCAGGCACAGCGAGCAAAGCGATGATTTCATTTCACTATACTGGAAAAAAAATCCGGAATTTTTTACTTTTTTGTATTTTTGTGTGTTTGTAAACACGATTCCGGCTAAACTGCTACTCCAATCGCGATGCAATTTTCTGGAGGCCTTCGAAATAAATCTCTGAACTTAGAACTGCCACGTTTTTGGGCGCAATCGAAAAATTATTTTTCATAAAAATCGCGGCTTTACGATTTTTTCGATTTAAAAAAAAAATCTTCATTCTGCAACACCTACATGATTGATCCAGTTGTTATAAAATTTTGAAGGAACCTTTGCTACATGCAAATCTAAACATGCACCGAATTTTAGCACAATCAAAGAATTATTTATCATTACAGTAGATTGTAATTTTTCAATAATTTTTAGATGTTCTTTGCTCTCTACCATTTTTATGGTTATTCCGATCGTAATAAAAAAAATTAGAGCAACTTTTATGTATGAAATTTTAGATCTATGCCAAATTTGAGTAAAATCGGAAAATTATTTATCAAGAAAATCGGACTTTTATTATTTTTTCCCATATATTTTAGACGATCTTCACTCTCTGTACTACGTACATGGTTACTCCGATCGTAATTAAATTTTCAGAGAACCTTGACAATATGGATAAAACGTATGCTTAATTTGAGCAAAATCAAATAAATACTTTCGATGAAAATACCACTTTCCGTGTGAATTTTAACAAGAATACTCCAACTGGTACATTTCACTCACAGCCTATACTAGAAACTTCCTTCATTCAATGCATATCACAGCCTTCTATATTTGGTATGTTTAAAAAACGCACTTTGAGTTCCCAATATTTCATTTGGGTCGCCCATTACGCTCATCCAACAATGCGCCTGAAAAAGCGTTTGCGAAGCTTCCTAGTATATTTTACATTAACATTAATTGACGATGTAATATCTTACCGGTGGAACCTTGCGTGTTCGTTGTCAACCCATGTATCTACCATATAGTCCAGAAATTGTGTCATTTCCGGATCTGGTACGTTTGCGTTGTTATCCCCCGTTGGAGTTGTTTGTTTAACAATCAAAAATGCCTCGTCAACTCGTGGGGTTGGCACAAGAGGCAGAGCCATGCACATACGGACCCATCGCTTAACGTCAACCCTCTCTCAATACGCTATCGCAAGGCCTACGTCTTGAACCTAAACAAAGAATTACACATATTTCTCAGCAACGAATGTAGGCCTTTGATGTTGAGGATTATGCCGAGCTGTTGGTAATCACATTTTTGTTTTCATGATAATGCTATACAATAAATGAGAAGAGAAGCAATAATTATTGATATTAGGCCTAAATACTAGGACTGCCATTCGATGTCGACATCAGAAAAAATCCGACATCACGATGAGATGTTGAAAAGTTTTAAGCGATTTTTACATGTTAAATCGAACGGCAGCCCCATTAATCCATTATGTACCATTTACAATCAACATCTGGGCGCTCGACAAACCAGGTTTTGATACAGAACCAAGGGTTTAAGCTGGCACACTTGGAAGCTAAATGTGAAGGTAGAATGTGTGGTTTGCTCTATTAGAACTAACTTTCAATATATTTCTTGGTTGGACGATCAACTTATTTTGAAAATAAAGTTTTGAAATAATATTTGCGTAGCCGCCACACGAGAAATATTTCCAGCAATATGCGCCTTCTAAAGAAGTGTCGCGGTGCTTTTTAACATTGGCCATAATGCAACCAGAAAAGTTTCAAAAATATACTTTAGAAACAATCAAAATAATGTTGGCCGTGTGGCGTCAAAACGAAAACTTCCATAAGGCTCCATGTAAATTTCTTGCTATCGACAATACGAAATTAAAATTTCAAAACTTTATTTTCAAAATATGTTGTTTGTCTGGCCCCAGGGCCGAGCACCTGACCGTTTGTGTACCAACAAAGGCCTAATTGGCAGTCATTTTCCACGCGCCTGTGTTGGAGTTAAATATTTGAAATGCTAAAAAATAATGCAATAGTGTATTTAGCATATACCTTTAAAACAAGCTCACAAAATTTCAACATTTTAAAATATAAATTGTGGTAAAAAGTGTCCACAGACACATGTGAAATTTGCTTATTCGTGACTTTTTTATAATAATATCACCTAAGATTCCTGCTAAAGCTAAATACACCAATAAATAGAAAACAAGTTAGTGAAGTTGTATGCTAATAATTGCTTTAGGCCCTAAATGTCTACGCATTGCACATATTGGCATACAAATAAATAAATACACTGTAAATGTATATTTACCTTTCGCCACAGAGCTTGACTGTAGTGGAATAAACATCCACGCCTCTGCGTTTGCGGAAACACTTCCGCTATGGCAGACAAAGCTGCCTGTTCAAAATCCGTTTGAACAATCTCCAGAGAGAATGTCTCGTTGTTGTTTGCTGCCGCGTTTTGGATGCACCGTAGCATACGGCAGTAATCAGTATGATGTCTTAGAAGGTAGCAGGGCATAAGCGAGTGTGTGTATCTATATCAAAAGATAAAACCTTGATTAGGTTTAACTGTGTGGCCCGTCAGAGCTAGGGCCGCGACATGTTCGTTCGCAGCGCTAGGTAGGCATGTCAATGGCAGTAAATAATATAATAAATTTACAACTTATATAGTCAATAAAAACTATATTAAGTGAAGGTATTTAGTTTAATAGTCATTCATCTATTGTTCAATAATATAATAAAGCATAAGTATAAATAAACAATATTTTCTTTTGTACTACGCTAATTTATGCATCTTTATTAATGGTAAAAAAATTAAATGGAACAGAATCACTGAGGTGGATGGGCTACAAGACATATTTCCTGTCTCATTCAGTAATTTCTGCCTAAAATGTGTAATAATTAAAGATAACAATTATTTAAAAAAAACACTCTCCGGAAAGCAGGTAAGTAGAAAATAATAGTGCAAAACTTGATCAACCTTCTTTAGTGCAAACATACAACATTCCAAAAAAAACTTACCTGGCCCATGTGATTTCCATGGAGCGTGTAAAGCTGGGAGAACTCCAGTACCGTGACACGTCGTTACTCCAGCATGGATCACCATTGTGTTGAAGAAGGGGCCACATCCACTACCAGCCTCCTGACCGTGTAGCCGCCGATGGAGATGACAGTAGTAGAACCATAGCATCCTTACCATCCAGTCACTAACAATGACTGTGAGAGAAGTCATCCTAGTATTAGTATTATTATTAGTAGTTTTAGGGCGCTTTAACAGATAAGATTATTCGCGCCTCCAAGATAAATCAATTTCTATAAATGTGAGTTACCATCATGTATATTGTATACTTCTTTCCAAGGGGAGGAACGTAACGGTGACGAGGGGGGACAAGGGGTGGACAGGCCTGTGCTAGTCAGAACCAGCCACTAGCGTATGGGGAGGGTAGGGGTTCCCCCACGTCGTGGTCGTCTCCGTCTGTGTCATCATTCGTCCGTGTTGTCATTGTCGTCGCCGTCGGGGAGGTAGTCAAAGGGAAGGGGAAAGTAATGTGATTAGATCACATACTCGAATCGAACGACCGATACGTAGGAATTGTGTGAGGCGCTTCATGTAGGCCTCATTCAGTCAGAAAATAACAACACATTATCTGTGCAGCAGGATAATAATCAGTCTCATATCGCCTCAAAATAGCCAAATTATTTATTGACGTGGGTTGAGCGCTATGTTACTAGATTGTCAATTTAATGGGGGTATATTTTGCAAATGCCAGAGAAAAACATGGGTAACTTAAAATTTTGAATTGGCATTATTATTTGATGAATTCAATCGAATACATAGATGTCTCAACACAAGGGGTGCTTTTGCTCCAGGGCACCCACGGAGTCGGAGCCAATGATAGTAATGATCGTGTAATGAATAAGTATTTATATCTAACGTTATGCCTAATAATTAGAAGGAAGACGGAAAAGAAAATGTTTCAATTTACTCGCCAGCATGCATTACAGTAGTAGAAATAATAAAATAAAATATATATATCACAAAATAAAATTCAGCGAATTTCACATTCATTGTGGGCCACTGTCTATAACTCTATACTTTTCATCCGAACATTTGAAACGTGACGTGAGGATATTGTTCGGGATGGAAATGCGCATGTCTCTATCAGACAACATGATAACATTTCAAAAACATGTCTCCTACATAAGTGTTTCTCAACCTTTTGTTGCACACGGACCACCTTCACAATCTCATAAATCGGATGGACCACCACATTCAAAATTAGGCCCTATAGTTATGGAGCATATTTTCTTGTTAAAGTAGGGAAGGGCATCGAGAGACTATCATTTAACTGTTGTAGTTAGCCTATAAAACTAATTGTTTCTGTAGCAGTTTTACCTCAAACTCTCTCAGCTTGCCCCCATTGTAAACTATTTTTTTTATATACGTACCCTTATAAGAAAATGTGAAACTTTATCTGCAGCCTGACTTAGTAGTAGGTGAGAAATTAATTATTAGTTATTGTGAGCAGACAGCTGAGGGTTTGTTTTTTATTGAAACTACCTTTATTTTGTGCATCTTTTATGCATCTTTTACAAACTAATGCATCATGATTTTTGCAGGTTTTGTAGTAAGAATCATTGCAAAAAAGTTTGCACCTGCAAACATCATACTTTGAGGATTTGGTGCCTGCTGTTCCCATGGGAAATGAAATGTTATTTGATATATTATATTCAGAATTTGATTTTCTTTCAGCACTTTGTTTAGTTTTTCATCAGCAGATTATATAATTACTTTATTACTGATCACTATGTGCCCCTTCACCCCCCTTTAGTGACGATTCTCTTCTCACAACACATGGGAATACAAACGCATTACTTTCTTTGATAAAACTGTAATGAATTGATTATTAATGTTTTCTTCATTTGAAACAAAATAATACCATTAAATAAATAAAACCACAATATATTAAAATTAATACTGGTACGAGGTATACGTGGTGTGGTTTGGCACAAGGAGGGTTTTCATTTTACATCTGTGCCATACTATGTGTGTATCAAACCTATTAGGGAAAGCAGAACTTATGAGTTATGCTAAGACAACAATGTTCAATGTTATGTTCTGTTTGTAATTTGCAAGTTACGCGCAAAGAGAAAATGAAAATAACAGGATGTTAAAAACGTATGAAATTAATAATATAAATTTATAATGTATAACATACATAAAAATGTAATCTGTCTGTCCTCTACCACCGCGGACCACCTGCAAAAGCTCCGCGGACCACTAGTGGTCCGCGGACCACCGGTTTAGAACCACTGTCCTACACAATTATCCTTGCAGTGCAAACTACTACAAAATGTTCCCTTTCATAGTACATTAAATGACTGCCAGTTATTTAAAAATAAACTATGCAATATTATGAACATTTTGCTCTGATAGAGACAAATATATCATTCTTCAACAACCTACAAATGCATGGTTGTACTAAGGTGTATTTATTGCCCTCCCTTGCAAGACCATTTTATAATTGAACGTTAATAAATGCGCCTATGTTAAATAGTGTATTCCTGATCGCATGGCTGCAAAGTGCAGGCACGGTGGCGCAGCGCCAGTGTGTAAGTCAGAATAATCACCATATTATAGGAATTCCAAGCAACGCAGTCTACATTCGTCGCTCGGGGATGCATTACCCCATGCTCTAAAATATAATATTTAGAATTTTAAATGTCATTAGACAAACTAACGGAACTGATTCAACATGAACACATAAACTTTCTTATGATAACATCTTAAAAAAGTAATCTTTTGAGAAGATCTCTAATAATTATTAGCTTGCCAACAATGATTTTATTGGGATTTTTTTTAGACCTCGAACGCGTTCTTTTTTTGTGAACTTTTCAGTGAACTTACTCTTTTTTTAAATGAATGAACTTGAACTTTTAAGTTCTTTCCGAAAACGAACTTTTCAGTTTTAGAAAGTTCATTTAAAAGTTCTTTCCGTGCGTCGAGCAGCCGTCGACTCGCCGCCGTCGACGCTTAAAAACAATAAACAAATCGTTGTTCCATCGTAGGCCTACGTTGACGCACGTTCAGATGTTTTTGACAAGGTCAAGCACGATTCACGAAGTTAAAACGAAGCACCCCAACGAATTCGGAAAAAAAACTTGGAAGCCTAAAATGCTAAGTATCTGCCATAATTTTACAAGCTGGTCGACGAGAATGTAGTACAAATCATCAACACGATCAAAGACAGCTTAACACTTTCATAAGACTCAAACTCGCGAGTAGTTTGGTACTCGAACACCCCTAATGTTTTCCTTATGTTTTTCTTCATTTTACGCCAGCCTTTGATAAAATAGTGATTTTTTTTACAAAAGAACTTTTAAAAGAACTTAGTGCATATTTTAGACGAACTTGAACTTTTCAAAATTTTAGGTTTTTAAAGAACTTGAACTTTTAAAAAGTTCATTATTTGAGCTGTGAACTGTCATTTTAAAAAAGAACTGCCCCAAAAGTGTCACACATCACTAATCTTTGGTTATATTTATCCATTTCCGTTTCTAGGTATGAACATTGATGACAACTGTATTTTGGAAAGCCTATCATATTCATGCAAATTTTGAATCCATTGTGAATTGTGTTGTATGCTATACCAATTAGGGGTAGTACGAAGTATTTAGGAGATTTATTCAAAATTCACAAGAAAGCTATCTGTGTAATTGCGGGATTGGGTCGTTTGTAAATTATTTAAAAGAATTTGAAATTCCCACAGCATCATGCATTTATGTATATTAACTGATAGTCTGATAAAACTAAATGCAAAACATAATATAGAAATAATAAATAAGGAAGAAAGAAAATAAAGAAAAGCTTGGATATGACTCTTGGCATAAAGAAAAGTATCATGTACGTTGTCATAGACCAAACCTTTCGCTTGCCCGGCTAGGGTTAATTACGCATAAATTAAATAGTTTTTATTTTGCTAGCTCACTAGGTTCGCACCAAACTCATTATTAAAACTACCAAATTAATAAATGGAATCCAGTAGCCAGACTCGCATGCTTATGTTATTGAGGTGATAGGAGCATATTATTATAGGAGTACTAGCTACAATTACTGTTTACGGCATGTTAGTTTTTAATTTGGTTTATTTTTTTATTTTATTACAAACAAGATGTGTCTACGCCCCTACGCATTCGGCGCGGGCGGTGCATTAAAATAGTTATGGGTGCCAACATATATGTACATTCTGAAACAAACAAATGACAATTTAGCTGTTAGTATAGTTACTTCAAATAAGTATACATTGTATTAGACCAGGAGCTAATTCCTGTAGGAGCGATATTAACAAAATTGGCTCACCCCACTTAACATCTCAAATCTGACTTGACCACGTGTTAGTATGCACCTTATGAAACATCTCCAGGTAGTATGTCACTTCGAATTGTGGTATACGTTTTTTTTTTAGAGGCCATTTTGTTTTTGAATGTGCAATCATTGAAACGCTTACTCACTACTGTCTTTAAATGTACACAACTCGGGACTCGGTTAACCGATTTTAATTTATTAAATACCGATTTGTAGGTGACTGTATGCTTTCCCTATTATATACAATCAATTTTTAATAAACATATGATTTCATTGCTAAAAATTGCAGACACGGCAAAAATAGTGTAAATAATTTTACAAAAATGTGATTCAAGCATAAATTCACAAATTATTTTGGTCAGTTAGCGCTATGTTTTTATACATTATTAGGATTTATAAAACTAGCTCGTGTACAAAATATATAAAAAAATACGAATAATTGCACGTTTGAGTATATAAGCGTTGAAGGCTGAGCATTTTCAGTGGATTGTACGCTATTTAACTATGATTTTCATTTAACTTCATTTTGTCATTGCTTGTAAAGAATAACATTTTTAAAGTAGTTCCAATAAACAATACATGCAAATGGTAAAATTGAATGATATTAAAAATGTGATTTAAAGATTTTTGCAGTATAGTCGATTTTATGGAATTTTCAGTTTCAAAAGTGGAAAAAGTAGAAAAGTGCGATTTTCACGTGACAAATTTATTTGCTGGCACTTATATTCTTGGAAAGTATAGTTTATGAGTTTTTTAAGGTTCTCTGAAAACCTAATCTAATTCAGAGTATCCGTTTGTCCTGGACAGCAAAGAAATTAACGACGACATGTTCAAATAATCAAAAACGTCCGAAGAAATGGTGCAACAATAGTTCATTGGAGGTCACAAGCATAAAAATTTGGGAAAAGGTACTTTATGACCTAATGATCAATAATTGATATGGTCACATTGAAGATTTTACTCCATTAACTCACTGGAGGTCAAAAAACTAAAATCTTCATATAAAACAATTTTACTGTAAAAATGATATTTTTGGAATCTGTTTAATCCTCATTATTGGTTTATCATATAATTATTCACAAAAAATTCAAATTTGGAAATAAATATTTTTTACAAAATTCACAAAAAGTTTCCAATTTTGTAAAAAATAATTTTTACAAAATTTAAAACTTTTTGTGAATAATTACATGATTAACCAATAATGAGGATTAAACAGATTCCAAAAATATCATTTTTACAATAAAATTGTTTTATATGAAGATTTTAGTTTTTTGACCTCCAGTGAGTTAATGGAGTAAAATCTTCAATGTGACCATATCAATTATTGATCATTAGGTCATAAAGTACCTTTTCCCAAATTTTTATGCTTGTGACCTCCAATGAACTATTGTTGCACCATTTCTTCGGACGTTTTTGATTATTTGAACATGTCGTCGTTAATTTCTTTGCTGTCCAGGACAAACGGATACTCTGAATTAGATTAGGTTTTCAGAGAACCTTAAAAAACTCATAAACTATACTTTCCAAGAATAAAAGTTCAACCAAATGAATTTTTCACGAGAAAATCGCACTTTTCAACTTTTTCCACTTTTGAAACTGAAAATCCCACAAAATCGACTATTCTGTAAAAATGTATTCAGTTTTACCATTTGCATGTATTGTTTGCTGGAACTACTTTAAAAGTGTTATTCTTTACGAGCAATGACAAAATGAAGTTAAATGTAAGTCATAGTTAAATAGAGTACAATCCACTGAAAATGCTCAGCCTTCAACGCTTATATACTCAAACGTGCAATAATTCGTATTTTTTATATATTTTGTACACGAGCTAGTTTTATAAATCCTAATAATGTATACAAACATAGTGCTAACTGACCAAAATAATTTGTGAATTTATGCTTGAATCACATTTTTGTAAAATTATTTACACTATTTTTGCCGTGTCTGCAATTTTAAGCAATGAAATCATATAATTATTAAAAATTAATTATATATAATAGAGAAAGCATACAGTCACCTACAAATCGGTATTTAATAAATTAAAATCGGTTAATCGGTCCCGAGTTGTGTCCATTTAAAGACAGTAGTGAGTAAGCGTTTTAAATGATTGCACATTCAAAAACAAAATGGCCTCTAAAAAAAAACGTATACCACAATTCGAAGTGACATACTACCTGGAGATGTTTCATAAGGTGCATACTAACACGTGGTCAAGTCAGATTTGAGATGTTAAGTGGGGTGAGCGAAAAAAAATCCACAGGGTCTGGCTCCTGGTCTATATACATTGTACATCACTTTTAGGAAGTCGTCGCCCGTTCTGAAAGAGAACATTAAAAAGCTACCTACTAATCTTGCTGGAAAATCAAAATAACAGTCAATCTAAAAAAATAGCAACCTCTCAATCTTCACGTAGACCTTCTGGAAACCGCCCATATTGTATAGAGAACTGTTGACACCTGTTTAATCACAATAATCATCTCCTATACACCAGGTTTTATTTATTTATTCCATATATAATATTTATTTATTTATTTTTAGGCAAGTCACTTGCTGATGGATTATAGTATTAGCTGAGGAATAATTCCACGTTGAAATTTTGTATGTTTTGAATGCTTTTGATTGAAAATCTGTTTAGAGCTTATGTTGGGCCTACAAGTCATTATTGTGAAAATAACTCTTTCAGCTAGGATTGCCGGTAGCGAGTATCAAACTCGAACTCTTTCGGTAAATTGGTGTCTTCGCAACGCTCTCCCAACGAATGTAATAGAAGTAGAAAGGAAAGGAGGAATTATATTGATCTTTATTCACCAAAATGAGCTTATGCTCTTTACAATGGCGAGCCATAGTTAACATATAAGTAGGGTACTATAGAATGTATCTATACTAATAAGTAGAGATACGTTTTTTTAGCACTTAAATTTAGAAAATTTAGCATTAATTTTGACAAATTTAGCATTTTGTAGCATCAATTGGTTTCTTTTCCACCAAAACCCTAAATGTAGGGTGTTTCTTAAACTTCTTCTGGTAAATGATGAATTGTAGGAACATTTCAATTCAATATAGTCACATAAAACGCTAGAATACATTACTAAACTAGTTCTCAATAGGCATTAAAAACATTATTTTTAGTAAAATTAGCATTTTAAATCGTCAAAATTAGCATTTTGTTGCATCAAAAACCTAAAACGCTAAAAAACTTATCTATACTAATGAGGATACATAAAATGGCATCATAGGGCTTCTTATTGATAATAGGACTAAATAATAATAATAAGTAAAATAATAATAATAACTGTAATAATAACACAAGCTACATTGTATTCAACTTGGTAGTTCCAAAACTTAGATGGAGTATACTAGGAAAACGCTTAAGTCCCGTCGCGTTGATGGATGAGCTTTTTGTAAGTTTTTAGTTTGCGTGGGACCACTTTTCCTTTGCAAGTGCTTTTTTAATGCATTGTAGGTGATTGTTGTCAAGTTTCTATTGTTACTTGTTAATTGTTATTATAAAACTCAAAAAACTTATATTAAAACCTTTATTTCTATGGATTCTGGCTAACTTTTTCAAATTTTTCTTTCAAAAGGTACTACATCACCATACCCTTAATGTCCATGTTAAATATGAACGTTGTAGCCCCACCCATTTCTTCAGAATCGGCCCAAATGTCACGAAAATATCGCACTAAAAATCGAAAAAAATCGTAAAAGTGCAATATTCATTAGAAATATTTCTTCGATTGTACCCAAAAATGTGGCAAGTCTAAGTTCAGAGATTTCGAAGGTCCCCTCCAATTTTCATCAAGAACGCATATATGCCGTTTGCCCGGTAGAGAGCGAACAAACAGACAAAAAAACAAACAAAAAAAAACACCCGAGCTAAATGTTTTGGGGGTCAGTGAAATTGAAGTCTTCGCTTCGCTCATCCAATGATTACGATTTTAAGTGGGATCTCATTACTGTTTCTATAGTTACTTGATATTACTTGTTCATTATACACCTGTAAAAGGCTTATATTAACACCTTTATTTCTATGAATTTTGAACAAATTTTTCTTTCAAAAGGCACTACATTACCATAATATTCATGTCAATGTAAAATATGAACATTGTATCCCCACCCATTTGGTCAGAATCGGCCCAAATATAACGATAATATCGTAACAAAAATTAGGGGCTGGGGGGGGGGAACGTGAAAGTACGATTTCTATAAGAAATATTTCTTCAAATGTCTCTAAAACCATAACATATATAACGTCAGTGATTTTAAACATTCCCATAAAGTTTCATCAAGATCGGAGTAGCCGTTTGCCAAATATCACGAAAATATCTCAGAAAAAATCAGAAAAAATCGGAAAAGTACGATAATCATAAGAAATATTTGATCGATTGTACCCAAAAACGTGGCAAGTCTAAGTTCATAGATTTCGAAGGTCCCCTCCAATTTTCATCAAGATCGCATATGCCATTTGCCCGGTAGAAAGCGAACAAACAGACAAAAAAACTAACAAAAACAAAACACCCAAGCTATTTTTCTTGGGGTAACGTAAGTGAAAAAAACAAAAAAACGAACAAGAGTTAAATTGAAGTCTTTGCTTTGCTCATCCAATTAGCTATTTATACTTATGTAACTAAGCAATATTAAATGTACAATGTTAATATATTTTGAAATATAGACTGTAAATTCTTGTGTGTAAATTCTTAGATGAAGCAAATCGATTACAGCCTTGCTTATTATAGTTATGTAAGCAATAATAATAATAATACTAGGAAAACGCCAAAGTCCTGCCGCGTTGATGGATGAGCTTTTTTGTAAGTTTTTAGTTTGCGTGGGATCTCTTTACTTATCAAGTGCTTTTTGAACGCATTGTAGGTGATTGTTGTCAAGTTTCTATTGTTAGGCCTACTTGTTAATTGTTATTAAATACCTCAAAAAACTTAATTCAAAACCTTTATTTATATGGTTTCTGGATAATGTTTTCAACTTTTTCTTTCAAAAAGCAATACATCACTATTACCTTAATGTCCATGTGAAATATGAACGTTCTAGCCCCACCCGTTTGGTCAGAATCGACCCAAATGTCACGAAAATATCGCACTAAAAATCGAAAAAAATCGTAAAAGTACGATATTCATGAGAAATATTTCTTCGATTGTACCCAAAAACGTGGCACGTCTAAGTTCAGAGATTTCGAAGGTCCCCTCAAAATTTCATCAAGATCGCATATGCCGTTTGCCCGGAATCGTGCGAACAGACAGAAAAAAAAAAAAAATTGGAGCTAAATTTTTTGAGAGGTCAGTGAAATTGAAGTTTTCGCTTCGCTCGCTACGCTCATCCAAAAAAGAACAATAATAATAATAATAATAATAATAATAATAATAATAATAATAATAATAATAATAATAATTTGTAATAATAATTTTAATTTTAATTTTTTTAATAATTTTTTGTAGGAAGCCTGCCCAGGGTGCAATTCATGCCCCTCTTCAGGTGTCTAACTAGGTATGTTGCGGATAGGACAATTGTGAAGGGATGTCCGAGGGCTGTTTAATAGGACTCAATCCCTTGCATTCGCATCGACGACTGAGGAAAACCTCGGAAAAACCTTCAGTCAGGATTGCCGATCTCGATGGGATTTGAACCCGCCAACACTGTCGGTTTATGTCAGCAAATCAATTTACTCGAAGCACTCTCCCAGTTCATGGTGTGGTGGGGGAATTTTCCGCCACTCCCACGGATACACAATAACAAAAAATCTAATTGCAGTCAGGAACTCAGGGTATGTTAGGTGTTCATCATATGGAAGAAAAAAGCTTATTCCCCCCGCACTCGAAAATGAGTAAATATTTAAAACGTTTCTCTCATTTAAGTTCTCCCCGTCTATATTCAATGAAAAATGCATCGTTTTCCTTGAAAGTGCATGAACAGGGGGAACTGCTCAGAATGTTGGAAATATTTAAATAAATCCTCACGCAAAAACATAATTATTTTGGGTATTGAGAAACCGTCACAAATTGGAAACTCCAAGAATTGATAACGTACAGAATGGTTGTTATAAAACAATGTATTAACTTCTTTACACGATTAAATTTTATTTTTAATGTGTAGGCCCTACGTTTATTATTGCAAAACGCAAAGATTATTATAATTATAGACGCACAGTCGCCACATCGCAGCCAAGCCCACGAACAGTGCAACACACATGAATCATGCCAAACACGCATTGGGTAACTCACAATGTTATTGAACGTCTCTTAAACACGTAGGAATTAATGACCCATTACGAAATATGGAACATTTAGTAATTACCGATATTACATGATCCCTATTCCGTGTAGTTGTGTGAGACTGCCTCCTTCAGTTTCTCCTTCAGTAATAAATGTAGGCCTATCTGTTTTTCCCTCCCGACTCTATTTAGTATTTAACATTCAATTATTTAAACTTACGTTTGTTGACCATTGCGTTGTCCTCCTCCCTGCCGTGGCCCGCCTTGAACTGGGGCAGGGGCAGGGGCAGTTCTATAGTAGGGATGCCCGCGGGCCTCCCCTCGCTTCATCTTCCCTTGCCCTTCCCCTTTCAATTTCTCTGCATACGACAGCTGCTGCTCTGCAAAATTTATAAAAACATAATCTTGTTTAGTAAATTGCTTCTTCCATTATAGTTGTATTGCTGTAATTAAATTTACAGTTGTGTCACATGTATTTTTTACTGCTTGTCTGGCTATTGTATCTACCTCTTACGGATGACTGAAATGTTAGCTTAATCAAAGATGGTCTTAAATATAACAGGAAAACATTTGATTTTTTTTTAGGCTGGACCTAACGTCCGTGTCAGCCGTCAGCCATTATGTGGAAATTTTGGGATAATAATAAATAAAATAAAAAATAAATTGTATTTAGAGTCTACCCACTCAGTTATATAACTGATTTTCAGTGGGGGACAGTAAATCAAAACGACTAAGCCAACCCTGTAGGCCCCGGCGCAATCGACGAGTGAGCGATAATCAACCAAAGATCGATATTTTTAATAGGAAATATAGCAATCAGTGGTATGGACAGTGCGAACACCCGCGGATCAACGCCAGAATCAAGAAGGACGATTCAGAACAACTCTGAATTTTATTATGTGCCTCGTTACTAGGACGGCTAGGGAGACGACCACGACGTGGGGGAACCCCTGCCCTCCCCACAATATGCTTGTGGCTGGTTCTGACCAGCACAGGCCTGTCCACCCCTTGTCCCCCCTCGTCATCCCTTACGTCCCTCCCTTCGTCTCGATTAGCCAAGTTGCATAAATATGAGACGTAAAGCAATATCCAATCAAATCCAAAGTCGAGCGACGATTTTTTAAATATTGTATCTCCATTTTCTACACATGCACAAGGCATCATTGCCTTCCACCTCCTAAAAAGAAAAACATGATTTTTTTAATATTACGCTTTGATGTACATTTTTTTTCAGACGGTACAAATACGAGTTTTGTATACCTGGTTGCACCCCTGGCAGATTTTCCACAAGCAATTAATAATTGTTTTATTCTCAAGCGTTTTCACCAAGCAGAATGGAGGTTTTCGGTCAAGCATTTTGAGCATTCAGATTTCAAATATCTTGGTAGGCATTTTCAAAAAAAATAAAATAAAAAAAAAGGATGCAGTCACAGCAAAGTGAATTTACATAGTAAGATTGCAAACATGTTATAAATTATCGCTCACTCGTCGATTGCGTCGGGGCCTACAGGGTTGGCTTGGTCGCTTTCATTTAAAGTCCTCCACTGAAAATCAGTTATATAACTGAGTGGATAGACTCTAAATACGTTTGATTCTGTAAGGTTTGGCTGTATTTTTACAATTTTTTTGTTATTTGTGGGTTATATATTCTAAAAATACAATCAAGTTTTGAAAATATGTATGTCATAATACATTTAAATAAATAAAATAAATAAATAAATTCGTATAAATTTAGAGTCTACCCACTCAGTCATAAACTGATTTTCAGTGGGGGACATTAAGCCAAAGCTACCAGACCAACCCTGTAGGCCCCGACGCAATCGACGAGTGAGCGATAATCAACCAAAGATTGACATTTTTAATAGAAAATATAGCAATCAGTGGTATATGAACAGTGCGAACACCCGCGGATCATTGCCAGAATCAACAAGGCTGATTCAGAACAACTCAGAATGTATTATGTGCCTCGTTACTAGGACGGCTCCAAAGTCACCGTTTACAAATTCCTAACCCAAGAACTGATGGACTTGAGTCCAAATCAGAAGTTGAAAAACCTCTTACTGTAGCGGGAATCGAATCCCGGAAGCAGCACGCTAACCGCAAGACCAACGAGCCATTATTATAATAATTAACATTCAAAAGTATGATTACGTATTATTATGTAAACCATATGTAAGCTACAATCACAATTTAATTCCAATATATCATGAGTAAAAAGGGTGTTTTGATTATATTGAACCTCTCTATCAGACATAACCACATTCAGTGAACACATTCATTTATTTTATTTATGAGCCAGGTGCAATAGGCCTATCTAATTTCGAAGAACAATTTTTTCAATTGTGTTCAAATAAACCGTTGGCTTCCACTCAAGTATAAGGGAAAATTATTTTCCAAAAAACCTTGATGTACGGATTTTTTCGTCCGCCAAAGTCGTTGTTAGACGAGTGAACGAGCCATGGGTTGAGTACCCGTTAAAATTTTAATTTAATTTTAATTTTAACTTCACAATGCGCTAGGCCTATAGAAGTCAAAAGTATTCATTTATAACAATGTTCGCCTCTCGATGGCGTCATAATAGTTAAATTTACAATAAAAGAACTGGAATGAGAAATCGTAAAACTAAGAAGACATTTGAAACTAACGACATTTTTCTATTGCGATAAAAATAACTCTTTTTTGCATATTATTTCACTCGTAAAATTTTCACAGATCAAATTATGCTACAAATTGTCAACAACATTCGATTCCAACACTAGCAAGTCGTCGTAGTGCAACCGACGTAATTTTCCTCAACAAACTTCTCCATAACTTCATCAACACGGTGCGTGTTGCTCAAGATACTAGGAAAACGCTAAAGTCCCGCCGCGTTGATGGATGAGCTTTTTAAAGGTTTTAGTTTGCGTGGGATATCTTTACTTTTGCAAGTGCTTTGTTTTGCTGCCTACGCATTGAAGGTGAATGTTGTCAAGTTTCTTTTGTTTCTTGTCAATTGGTATTATTTACCGTAAAAAACTTGTATTAAAAGCTTTATTTCTATGGATTCTGGCTAAATTTTTCCACTTTTTCTTTCAAAAGGTACTACATAACCATAACCTTAATGTCCATGTATAATATGAACGTTGTAGCCCCACCCGTTTGGTCAGAATTGGCCCAAATGGCACGAAAATATCGCACAAAAAGTCAAAAAACGTATATTAAAAGCTTTATTTCTCTCGATTCTGGCTAACTTTTTCAACTTTTTCTTTCAGAAAGCAATACATCACCATTACCTTAATGTCCATGTGAAATATGAACGTTGTAGCCTAACCCGTTTGGTCAGAATTGGCCCAAATGTCACGAAAATATCGCGAAAAAAATCGAAAAAAATCGTAAAAGTACGATATTCATGAGAAATATCTCTTCGATTGTAGGCCTACCCAAAAACGTGGCAAGTCTAAGTTCAGAGAAAACGAAGGTCGTGTCAAATTTTCATCAAGATCGCATATGCCGTTTGCCCGGTAGAGAGCGAACAAACAGACGGAAAAACAAACAAACAAAAAAAAAAAAAAAAAAAAAAAACACCCGAGCTAAATTTTTTGGGGGGTCAGTGAAATTGAAGTCTTCGCTTCACTCGCTTCGCTCATCCAATAAACTTTCACATCGTTTTCAGGAAATTATAACCCCTTCAAAATTCCATGTGCTTGTATTGATGTTTTTAAATTTTCGCCCATCAACCGAATTCAAGACACCTTACCTACAACCAATTATTAGCCATTGTCACAGAAATTGACATCAACCACATGAAACTTCAAGATTGATAAAGTTTTCCTAAATAATAGTTTATCAAAACATCGTACAGAGTTTATCATTGATCACTGAACATTGACAAAAATATGTTTTATTTATTTTTCGGTTGAGCGGTACGCCTAATACAGACTATAGTGAAATGTATGACGTATACCCCGGACATATTCCTGCTCATAATTTTTGGGTTGGAAGGCTCATTTTTGTTTTTATCTGTAACACATACTCCTGTCTACAAACTGACATACTTGGAAAAATGTTCTCGTTAATATCTTGCACGGTACGATTTTTTTCTTCCCCCATTTGTACCGATGGAAGAAAAATTTTGTAGGCCCCTATAGCTTGCAAGATATTAACGAAAAAGAAAATCCAAGTATGTCAGTTTGTAAAAACAACTTTTTTTGATCCCTTCTAGTATGAACTCAGGAATTCCAGCTCCTTCACAGTGATCTGTGGTAGTACTTTTTTATTTAGTGAATTTTAGTGAATAGTTGTTTTATGCACAATGTTACACTTATGAAGAACTTTTACTGTCCCTTCGATTTTGATTAATTCATTGAGCAGTATATTATTTCATAAACGAAGGCAGAACTTGTAGATTGAGAAATTTGAAATCTACCTTTTATCAAGAAGATTACCTTCATTTTGAATGGTTTTTTTCTCTTTTTATATGCTATTATCATAAACAATATCATCACCATCACAGTAATAATAGTAAAGCAATTTTATTGTTGTCATGTTTTGCAGTCGGTTGAACATATCCAACCTTTGCCGACCGCACTTGCAGTTTATTGGAAGAAGATATCTACTCTATCGGCCACTTTTGGGGGCTGGGATGTATTAGGAGCCCTTTTCACACGCGTGCTGTGAATTTATTTCGCTTCGTATTTGTTGTTCAAGTTTGGATTAATGATATTGTTACTTGTAAACGTGATTGAACATTGTGAAAATTCAAATGTTTATGATTATAAAGTTAATAGGAAGTTCTACAATGTTATCTATGGGCCTAGGTCAAAATCTTAGTGCATCATTCATCAGGCCTTAATAGGCCTAGGCCTAGGCTAGGCCTCTTTTTAACTAGGGCCTAGAGCAGAAATGATGATTTCAAGTTTAAAAAATGAATTTTACTGTAGAAGATACACAAATGTATGCATTTTAGTCGCATTTGAAGCAATCACAGGCGTTTTTGGTAGGCCCTACACATATTCAAGTCTGCAAGGTAGGCTATTTTGTAGGTTATGATGGCAAAAATGGAAATATTGCCATTTTAGCCTTGCATCAAAGAAATTGATGTTTATTGTTCTTTTTTTTTTACGGATATTTCACGGATTTAACTCATTCAGACCACGTGTCCATTATAATGGACATAACAATTTTGATATTTTTTAAAATTAGACCTAAAGGTTTTTCAATTTGGCCAACAAAAAATTCAAAAAAATTGGGGAATTCAAATTCACATTTTTTTTACCGCATTGCGATAGGACGAATAGTACCGTTTTTAGAGAGGATTGAAAATTGAAATGTGTAAAAACGGGCAAAAAAAGTGTTTTTTGGTTTTTTCCCGGAAATTTAAAATATTAATAGTTTTGCCAGTATTTGAGATACAGAAAATCCAAAATATGCAAAAAAATTCCGAAAAAAATCTAGTTTTAGAAATGCACTTCAAATTTACATTTGAACATCAAACGTTGCTTTTATTCGAAATCCAAAATTTCCCATAATTCCTTAAATATTACAATGAAAAATATAAAAAAAATACTAAAAATATCAGAAAAAATCACAAAATGTTAATTTTTAGCTTAAAATATTCTAATAAGTGCCAATTTAATTATGGTCTGAATGAGTTAAAAAAAAGTTGGCGGTAACCCTGGTCTAGGTGGTAAACATTTAAAAAAAATGATATTTGTAAGATCAAGGCCCTACAGGGTAGGCCTACCGCCGACCCGATTGATGGGAAAAGGGCACATAACACACATTTTTATAATAATTAGGCCTACGTAATCAAAAATAATTTTACCAAATCAACTGTAGACTTTCCTTTTTAAAGAAAAGATAAAAACTACCTATGTATGAAGTTAATAGTATTTCAGTTGGTTCCATGTAATTTGTAGGCCTACGATGAAATAAAAACTTCAAATATGTTTTCCTCAAAACATGGTTTCTGCTTATGTGCCCTTATTCCAGCCACCGCCTCAATTGTAAAGTCAATACAATTACCTACAATGTTGTAGTAATGTAACACACTTTACTATTTACAAAAATGTGATGTATGAGTCGAGTTGTAAAAGTTTCTTCCATAGGCCTAATTACCTAATTAATTAAAGAAAACATTTTTAAACTTGTTTTTTGGCGTTTAAAAGTAGCAAATTTGATTTTTTCCGCCTTCGGCCACAATAATCATTGGCAAAGCTGTAAATTTACTCCAGCACACTCGTATTAGTTTTGACTTTAGCATGGCCGGCCCCCCCACCTTTCTTCAGCCAATTGTCAATTCCTAGATACGGCTATGGGCTATAAAGTACCAAACGGGGGAAAAAAACATTGCAGGAGGCTACGCTTACGGGGAGAAGGGGGCACATTGGTACAGGGGGCACTTTGGTACATCTTTGATTTTCCCGCCTGTTGTTGCCTCATAGTTGTAAGAACTACATTACCGGTATTTAGATGGCAGTGCTACAATCTACCTGCTCTGAAAATTTGGTGGATTTCTATCAAGAAGAAAGAAGCTACACCAAAATCAGTGTTTTCTGGTCAAAAAAGTAAATTTTGGACTTGAAATTTGTAAGAATATTTCAAATCTAGTTTTAAGGCTAAATATATAATGAAATGTTTACAACTCTAAATTTTTTTATACTATAATTTAGCAACCAATGCTTTTGTGTTCAGATAACCTTAAAATCATAAAACTTATTTTTGTTTATTGGTGTGCCAATTAGGTGTACCAATGTAACGGGGACCCCACTAAGGGGCACATTGGTACATTTTTCACTTTTTTTTAAACTGCTTCAAATAAATTGCAAACAAGTATTATTATTTATAAAGTTATGAAAACAATTATGTAGAAAGCCTAAGCTTATGTGAAAACCTCATTTGAGATAAAAATAAAATATATTTCGTACCACAAAGTGAAAAACCTTTCAAATGTACCAATGCGCCCTTCTCCCCTACACTAACCCCCTTCCCCCACCACTAAATAGGGATACCTAGTGTTGTTACTTTTTGTCTCGAGTGCTAGCCCTTGGAAAATATCCTGCCACGAACAACATACAATGGGCAGTTCTGGCTTGTTGAGTAGTTCTGAAAATTTTGTAGTTTGAAAAGATACCTAGCCCTACCTATTGTAAACTGACAATATGTGGATATTCACAATTTGATAAATTATCGACCAAAGCACGCTAAAAACTAGTAAAAAATCACCATTTGGAATTGGAAAAATTAAAAAATTACGATGCTATGCAAATGCGCCCCACACCCGCACTAGCTAGGGGGCATACCCTCAGACCCCACCATTGTAGGGTATCAGAATACATAGCCTACTTACTTTTCCCAAAACAATTGTTTAATGGAAGTTAAAAAAATTCTTAATAATATATAGGCCTGGACCCAGCGTCGAGCGTCCGCGGACTCCGCCCACTTAGGCTGAGGCTATGCTACTCAGTGCGAATTCTCCGCAACGGACAATCCGCAGCGGGTTCGGAAAAGAAGGGAAACTCATGGTTTTAGATGAGACCGGCTACACAGACACGGGAGCTTCGCATTGGGAAAAAATCCTGCAGCATGTCGAGCTCGTTGCGAACGGCCCATCCCCGCAGACCAAGGTCAACACGTCCAAACCAAAAAAACGTCCCAACATTCATCTAAATTCATGTGCATCAGCATCGAAAACGTACGAGCACGTCATCTTAATCACTTTAGTGACACAGTTTGCGAAAAAAAATGCTCGAAGACACAATCTTTAAACACCGTGAATGATTAATGAAGTAGGCCTAGGCTACCTAATTGAATGAGCAAAGCGAAGACTTCAATTTCACTGACCCCCCCCTAAAAAAAAATTAGCTCGAGTGTTTTTTTTTTGTTTTTTTGTCTGTTTGTTCGCTCTCTACCGGGCAAACGGCATATGCGATCTTGATGAAAATTGGAGGGGACCTTCGAAATCTCTGAACTTAAGACTTGTTAGGTTTTTGGGTACAATCGAAGAAATATTTCTCATGAACATCGTAAATTTAGGATTTATTTTTATTTTTAGTGCGATATTTTCGTGACATTTGGGCCGATACTGACCAAACGGGTGGGGCTACAACGTTCATATTTCACATGGACATTAAGGTAATGGTGATGTATTGCTATTTGAAAGAAAAAGTTGAAAAAGTTAGCCAGAATCCATAGAATAAAGGTTTTAATATTAATTTTTTTAGGTTTATAATGACAATTTAGAAGTAACAATAGAAACTTGACAACAATCACCAACAATGCGTTCAAAAGGCACTTGTAAATAGATCCCACACAAACTAAAAACTTACAAAAAAGCTCATCCATCAACGCGACGGGACATTAGCGTTTTCCTAGTAACAATAGGCTATAACAAGTAACAATTTAGAGACTTGACAACAATCACTACAATGCATTCACAAAGCACTTGCAAAGGAAAAGTGGTCCTACGCAAACTAAAAACTTACAAAAAAGCTCATCCATCAACGCGGCGGGACTTAAGCGTTTTCCTAGTAAGTTACAAAATATCCCATAGGCCTAGGTAGAGATGTATAAGTCGAGAATATTCTCCAAAGAATATGCTCGGAGCATATTTGAGCATTTTCTTCCCAAAGTCTGCAATGCTAACAAATAGTTGAAACTTTAAAAATACATCATTTCCCACCTTTTTAAGAATGTTTATGAAGGCTATGGCAAAACTTCACTTTTTGTAGTAAGATAGGCACTTTGTGCTCTAGGCCTCTGGCTTCAACACAACAGTAGGTAGGCCAAGGTACACACACAATAATGTGTGTACAGTGAATAGTCGAATGATTTGTATTTATTTAATGTAATACCCCGGTAAAAAATACTACTTGTAGGCCTAGGCCTACTTAATTTTTTTTCAAGAATGCATAAGCCTTTTGTTAATTGAGTATAGGCCTAGTTCTTGTTTTTTTGAATTATTATTCCCTAATTTCCTATATCGGAACACAATCACCAAGCTACAAACATATTCCAATTAGACTAGACAAGACCGAAACTTGTAACTCGCAAGTAGTAGCCCATTCAAAATTCACAATTCTCCAATCAGATTAAGAGAAAGTTCAAGTAACATGAAATATGGTACATTACAATTTCAAATAAATTGAAAAAATCATCTAATTGTGCTTGTAAGACAGTTTATTACGCAAATATGAAGTTTTTAGAATATGTTCGGAAAATGCTCGTGCTCGAGAATATTCGTGAGAATATTCTCCAAAAGAAAATGCTCGAGCATTTTACATCACTAGGCCTAGGCCTATAAGTTATTCAGTGTGGTGTGTGTGTGTGTGTGTGTAGTGAATGTTTTATTTTAAACGGAGTGGATAGTCGTACGGTCAGCCGTACGAATAATTATGCACTTAGTCGTACGGTCATCGACGATACCACCTAACATAGGTTGATAGCTTCATCCACAACAGTGCAGTGTGGCAGAGTGTAGCTTCTATGCGAAAGGTCGGCGGTTCGATTCTTCATTAGACCGCATTTTTTTACCATTCTCTTTAGTCCAATTGGCCTAACCTATTATTCAGCAAATTATACTAAAACAGCAAATTCCTTTTCAGTGGAAAGTCCTTGAGGCCCCTATAGGCCTATTTAAAACAGAAAGGAAGAGGCTATTTAACCGTAGCTACGGGAAAATTACGATTCTCAATTCGTCCGTAGCAAGAACGAAGACTCAGCGGAAATAATCGAAGGTATCCAAATCGTCCGCGGGATACCACCTAACTAGGCCAATAGCTTCAAATATCACAGTGCATTGTGGCAGAGTGGTAGCGCGTCCGAATTCTATGCGAGAGGTCGGCGGTTCAAATTTTTGTTTGGTTGGTTTTTTTTACCATTCTATTTGGGTCCATGTTTTTTCTGCAAATGATTTCACTACATTCGGCCCATCGCAAACACAATTCTAGATGATAAAAGCGTTTAAAAAGTGCTGCGCCGCGCTAGTTCTAGGATACAATCGATAAGAGCGCACCCGAAATTCTTTCCGTTAAAAACGAGTTAAGATTTAAAATAGCAACGTTAAAGGTTTGGTTAGTAGAATATTTTATTAAAAAAACGAGTTAAGATTTAAAATAGCAACGTTAAAGGTTTGGTAAGTAGAGTATTTTATTGAAAAGGTTGGTAGGCCTACTAAGTAAATGTCATAATAAACATGGCGCGCCGGCAACAATGAAAGGTAGTGTTTGTGTTCAATCTTTATTAATTATAACATAATTCGTATATTTTCAGAGTGGTTATTTGAATTAACGTAATTTACTTCCCGTTCCTACGGTTAAATTTAGCAGGCCTAATTTTTCCGTATCCACAGTGCGAGTACCTTCGGTGATTTCCGCCGATGTTCGTTCATGCTACGGACGAATTGAGAAACGTAATTTTCCCGTAGCTACGGTCGAATAGCCTCAGCGAAACAGAAATGTTAGGGATTTTGTTCTACAAACTGTATAGGCTAGGCTAGGCCTATATAAAATAAAGGTAAACCTGTAGTAGAGCGGACGTGGGTAGGCTATAGCTAATACTCAACCTACAAAACCTTTAACGTCGCTATTTTAATTATAAAGGACTTTCAACGGAAAAGTACTTTCGCTTAAAATAGCGACGTTAAAGGTTTAGAAGGTACTTTAGATTTAAAACAGCAACGTTAAAGGTTTTGTAGGTGGAGTATTATAGCTGCTATAATACCCACGTCCGCTCTACTACAGGTTTACCAAAATTAAATGTTATTACCGGCAACCGGCAAGATCAAGCAACGTCTGGTAGCTAGGCTAGGCGTACCAAAATTGGGGGGGAAAAGGCGAGTTTTCTATAAAAAATATATATTTGGGGGGGAAGGGAGGGTGACAACGAGGGGTCCAGATATTTATATTCCGGGGTGGGGGCTTTGAGTTGAGTTACGCCACTACTACGCCTACGGTTAGGTCGAGCTATAATCAAGCAATTTAAATGTTAGGGGTACCGGTAATTAAAAGAAAATTGACAACTTACCGTAGGCCTAGGCCTAGGCTTATCCATCATTCATTGGCAGTCCCTCTAAGGAGCTGTCTTGAAAGAGCGTCTTAACCTCGACTGCAAGATCTCGTTCGTGAATTGGAAATCAGCATTTAACCATTCTAAGAAGAATAAAACAGTTAAAATATATTATATTTAAGTGTGAAGACTATAATTCTATGTAGGCCTAAACTTATTGAAAAGAAGTAGTTTGTATCAGTATGTATATTACCGTAATATCGGAGGAAAATCTCGCGCAAGGACGAAAACAAAAACGTGCATCAAGCTTAGAGCAAGAGAGTTAGGTTATGTTCGTGAACAGTGACGCCAGTGACGCCAACGCACTGGCCGTAAATGATGGCCTGCGGTTTGTGGCTATACGGCCAGCTGTAAATACCCACCCGCTACACCCGCTAAACCCAAAACATAAAAAAATCCTAGATTGTCGCTAGCAAGGTCTACTACATCTCCGCCGCCTGTCTAAATAATTAAACACGCGGATTAAAGGAAAATACACGAACAATAAGCAGGGCGTCCAGTGGCAACTTTTTTTAAGAAAGCTACTTTTTAGCAACTTTTATCAACAAATCCTTGCAAAAGCAACTTTTTAGCAACTTTTATCAACAAATCCTTGGATGAGCATAATAAAGTCTGCCGATTTTATTATTTAAGTATTTAATTTTAATAAAAATAATAATAAAAAGTACACTTACATGATTTTTAATAGTCCTGCACATTTTATCAAACCTCCAAAATACATGGGGATTTCAAGTGGTCTAAAACAGGAATCTGTACCAGCTGAAATGTGCTCTATTGCGTCTAGTGCAAGTATGTTTACTGACTTTACTGGATTTTTTCAAACTGGGGCACCTTTAATACATGAATTGTATGATTCTTTGTAAAAACTCGTCATCACTATTGCCCGAAGGGTGTGTCTGTGTATGCCTGAGACGATCATTGCAAACAATTTAGATGAAAATGAACTTTTTAAAATTGATAATCTGCTCCCTTTAGAAAAGGTTTAGATTTGTGATAGAACTACTTATCACCTAAAAAACCACATAGATAAAGATCGCCTATCATTTCTATCGCAGGCGCAGAAGCATTACATTGCGGCCAGGTGTTTAAGACCAAATGGAAAACACAAACGTTCCTGTATGTACAGTGTGACTAAGCTTTGTACTTCCTTACCCTTGGAAGGAGTGACAACAATTATTGCCCTCGATGAATGTATAAAAAAATTATGCTGTCGAGCAAGAAGTTCCACGCATTGATCACTACTGGCATAAGATACTATCATTGAAAAGCCATGATGGTCCAGTTCGGTATCCCCACCTACTCAAGTTTGTAAAGGCTGCATTAACAGTTTCGCATGCAAACGCAGATGTCGAACGTGGCTTCTCATTATCGAATAGTTTCAACACCTGATAAAACTGCCTTGTCTGAGCGAACCCTTAATGGGAGACTAAGTATTTCTAAATATAGCTTCAATTTAGGCAATATCAACTTTTTTTCAACATTTATAGCAACTTATTTGAAACAAGCAACTTTTTTGCAACTTTTAATCACAGAAGAGGCAACTTTTTCTACTTTTTTATAGTCACCTAGGCAATGGACACCCTGAATAAGGGGTTTTGTGGTAGAGGCGTGAATTATGGATTGAATACTCGGAACAATATTCTAAGAAAATTGCCTGGAGGTGCCATGACAAAATCCGTCCTGTTAAGGGGGTGGAAAGGGGTGAAAAAATGGCACTACTAAATTCCATCATTTAAAATTTAAACTAAATTTGATCCTAAGATTACAAAATTAATACATATTGTAGATAAGTCCAAAATTTATTTAAAAAATATATATAATATATGAAAATTATTATTATTATTATTTATTTTCATCATGTTAAGACGGAACATATATAATATATACCATATGTAGCCTATATCTGACCAGATTATGCACCCTTTGACTTTTATTCACAAATTTACTCATTGTGCTGGGAGGATTGGGATTGGGTGAATTTTGGACCCTGGGACCCGCCTGCGGTAGCTCTCCAGCGTGACTATATAAGGGTTTTCCTTCGGCATGCATCAACGAGGCGACAACGAAGAGGGGCGTTGGTCGACGAACACCTTTGGATTCGCGTTGAGTTAGTTGATGAATTTCAGTGAAGTTGACGCCTTGAAGCTTGAGGTCTTCCTCCCGAGTAAGAGTTATAGATCGTAAGCTAGCTACCTATGGCGTCAAAATTAAGCCAGGCGCGGTTCTAGGACTGTAGGAATAATTTGCGAGCGTATAGAACGTAGCAAAGATTTAAATTTTTAAATCTGAATACCCTTAGGCGAAAATCAGCTTGTGTATTTCTCATGAAAATCGTACTTTTAATATGTTTCGATTTTGTGCACACTTTTTTGCCTGTTCGCACTCTACCGGACAATCGGCTAACTTTTGGTTCGATCGGTTATTTTACCTCGACAAATTTCATCTAGATCGGAAATTTAGATGATATTTTATCATAGGACCTTCGAAATCTCTGAACTTATACCTGCCACTTTTATGGACACAACCGAAGAAATATTTATCGTGAATATAATTTTTTTCTTCGATTTATTGCACAAATTTTTGTGTACTCTCTACCGGGCAACCACGGTTGCTAATGTAATGTAAAAATGTTCGAGGGGAGGGGGGCTTGAGAATCGCATTTTACAAATTTGTTTTGAGTGTAGAAATCACAAGTACGCTCATGCATCAGTGCGAATGTAAGGATCGTTCTCAAAGAGTCTTAGTTATAAACAAGCACTGGTACTGGAGTACCCAAAATATAGGGAGTGAAACTATAACAGTATTGTCTACGACTGGACGAAGTTCGAAATCACATTCATAAATTAGCAGGGGGACGTCACGATTCTAGCTATAGATTAAGCTCACTCGTCGATTGCGTCGGGGCCTACAGGGTTGGCTTGGTCGCTTTGATTTACTGTCCCCCACTGAAAATCAGATATATGACTGAGTGGGTGGACTCTAAATACGAATTTACTTATTTATTTAGCCGAAAATGTGCGTTCGTACTTTCAGAAACGTCCACATCGTTACACCAATCAAGCAATTAAGGTTTCGTACTCAGGAACGTCATCCTAATCCCCGTGCATGGCAATTGTTTGCCCGAATACGGTCCCGTTTGATAAAAACATTCGCAAACATTGATAGGAAGTGAACATTTTGCTAGAATTTTGAGTACTCGCAAGGAAAGACTAGGGTCTTGAATTTAAAAATGGGCAATACACAAGAAATTAAAATTTAGTTTTCTAGCAGACAAAAAAAACAGAACAAATGAATATTGATTTTCCTGTGAGTAATCTGAAAAAAGTACGAAAGTACTGCATTCGAAAATATCCTTTGGTGGAGGTGCCGGGACTGGAGTCTGGCGTATGGACCCTTCTGCACATGGACCCTTCTGCACACACTAAGGTGTGTACACTGTTTGACTGGCTTCGAAATAAAACTTTTGCAGCTTGGAAAATAATATGTTTCCACCCTAGTACTTCCGGAATGGCTAGTACTTAGGACCTTTCGGTTTGAAAAATCTGAAAGATATGAACATTAAGGGTACTGTAATGTATCAAATTTGTTTACCAGTTCGAAGAAAATAATACTTCTTTTGTGGTATCAGTAATGTTCCAAACATATGCGTTTCTAATGACTGTACTCTACAGCGAAATCTGCTGCAGAGAGTTGTTGCCTTCACTAATTGCTTCCAACTACCGGAAATTAAACTCGAGTCTCTTTCTCCTGATTTTCATTTCCGTGTTGCGGTCACCATAACTCACCCCCCCCCCCCCCCCCCCCCCACTTCCGAGTAACAATCAGTATGCAGTAGAACACAAGGCTTCTGCCGTAGTGCGCTCCTATGATACTCTGTTCTCCTGATACAAAGCTCCGCACTACTTCTCGAGGTAGCCAATCCTACGCGAGAGAGAGTTTTCCCGCCACACATAAAATGTAAAAACCGTTCTTTCGCAAGCTCTTCCGCAAAACTATATAATACGATGTCTATATAAATTGCACAGTGTGTGTTTTCCAAAGACTGAAGTTAAAGTAGGCGTACCATTAATTATGATCATTTCGAGTGGTGGCAGCGGCACAATCTTGAAGTCAAATGTTTAGAATCCAGCCTGGAGAATCCAGCGCGACTTCAAAAAGTTGTCTGATTCAGGCCTAATTTGTGAACTGTGCGGCAACTGAGGCAGCTGATAAACGATTTGGTAAAATCATGGCGGCCGGCTGCCCTGTATAAATGGTCACTCTTTGCTACTAACTTAGGCTAGGCTTCTAAGTTTATTCTCAGTTTTAGGGTTGTAGGTGTGTTCCGTAGACTCCCACAAATACAAAAATTTGTAAAAAAAAAAAAAAAAAACGGCAGCCAAGCTCTCCTTCAAAAGTCTTCGGCTGTGAATGCTGAGAGATATAGAAGAAGTTGAGCCAAGCAAGCCAATCATTTTCGCGATAAAACAAGTAAAAATTTTAAACTCAAAATAATAAAAAAAAATATTCTTGGCCATTGAATTTGGTACATTACGAGAACTTACACTTAGCAACGCTACGTCACCATCTAAACGGCAAAAGAGCATTGTGCAAACATTTCTTCCAATTTTAAGAATACTAAGAAAACAAGAAAAAATTCGAAAAATGCAATCACAAATTTCTGATACGTCACTTTTAATTTCATGAATTTGAAAATTAAATCAGTAAAACGATTCTTGTGTGACGGTGTCGAGAAGAGCATGCACCAATGACGAAATTAATGGAGTAGACCTGTCGAGAAATGTACGAATTTAGTTTATACTGCGATCGGCAAAATGTGAGATATTTGGGGTACCTGGCAGAATGAGGTGTATTTTATAACAAACCACGCTGGATCCGAATCTAACCCGTATAATTTTGCCCGTTGGTCCGGAATTCAAGATGGCGTCCAACATGGTGTCAAGAAATGGGAAAACCATATTTTAAAATTAAAATAATGTTTGATGTAACAAGGCCAAAGATTTACCCAAAGAAGGGAACTTTTTAACCCGTACCTCTCTACCAAGGAAAGCTCAACGCGGCAAATGTGTCTTTATTTATTTATTTATTTATTTATTTATTTATTTATTTATTTATTTATTTATTTATTTATTTATTTACTTTATTTATTTATTTATTTATTTATTTATTTATTTATTTATTTATTTATTTATTTATTTATTTATTTATTTATTTATTTATTTATTTATTTATTTATTTATTTATTTATTTATACATATGTCGCGGCGGATATTTTATATTGTACAGTATAACGTACAACGATCCGGGTTCGAATCCCGTCGAGACCGGCAATCCCGATTCCTGACTGAAGATTTGTACGTGATTATCCTCAGTCGTTAATGCGAATGCAGGGGATTGAGTAATCTTAAAACAGCCCTCGGATATCACTTCACAATAATTGTCCTACAAGACCTAACTCTAATATATTATTGAGGGTCACATCGGATGTGTACCCTACATGCGGGTATCCTTTCGATTTAAAAACATTTAAAAAAAAACACAATACGTAAACAGCAACGGAAAGATTTGCCTCCTATTATGGGTACTTCCGTGTCCATGCTTCATGTTTGTAGTATACAGTATGACACGAGATTTTGTTGTGTTTTTTTTGTTTTTGTCTGTTCGCTTTGTACCGGACAAATGGCCACTCCAATCTGGGTGACATTTTCAGAGGACCTTCAAAATCTTTCATGCCACGTTTGTGAGCTCAATGTGAAACCTACTTCTTGGGAGTATCGTACTTGAACGACTCTTTCGATTTTTGGATGAGCGTAGAGAGCGTAGCGAGCGTAGCGAAGATTCCATTTCACTACACTGGAGAAAAAAATCCGGAATGTTTTGTTTTTTTACGTTTTTGTATTTTTGTGTGTCTGTTAACACGATTCCGGCTAAACCGATACTCCGATTGCGATGAAATTTTATGGAGGCCTTCGAAATCTAAAAACTGAACTGCCACGTTTTTGAGCGCAATCGGGAAATTTTTTCTTATATAAAACGTAATTTTACGGTTTTTTTCGATTTAAAAAAAATTTCTTCGACAAATAACACCTACATGCTTTATCCGATTGTAATGTATTTTTTACAGAACCTTAATTTTATGAATTAAGATATTCGTGTGAAATTTGAGCGTAATCGAAAAATAATTTCTCATGAAAATCGAAATTTTACGGGTTTTTTCTTTTTTAAAACAATTCTTTGACTTATTAAACCTACATGCTTTATCCTATTGTAATGATTTTTTCACAGAACCTTTATTTCATGAATTAATATACTCGTGTTAAATTTGAGCGCAATCGAATAATTATTTCTTATAAAAATTGCAATTTTACGATTTTTTTTAATTACGATGAATTAAAAAATTTAGTAAATTTTTTATTTAATTTAATTTAATTTTAAAAAAATCTTCGACTAAGTATTGATTTTTTCACAGAACAACAGAAAATCCGCGTAACACATGGCAGCTCAATGCACCAATTACGCTCATCCAACAACGAGGCGGGACTTAAGCGTTTTCCTAGTTATTGCAATCTTCGACTAACGAGGTCAGTTCGATCTTGATAAGATTGTCATGTCACCTTCTAAACTGTTATATTAAGATACACTATAAATTTGGATACAACCTAAGACATTTATTTATTGGATGAGCGAAGCGAAGACTTCAATTTCACTGACCCCTCAAAAAATTTAGCTCCAATGTTTTTTATTTTTTTTTATTTTTTTATTTGTTTTTCTGTCTGTTTGTTCGCACGATACCGGGCAAACGGCATATGCGATCTTGATGAAAATTAGAGGGGACCTTTGAAATCTCTGAACTAAAACCTGCCACGTTTTTGGGTACAATCGAAGAAATATTTTTCATGAATATCGTATACTTTTACGATTTTTTTCGATTTTTAGTGCGATATTTTTGTGACATTTGGGCCGATTCTGACCAAACGGGTGGGGCTACAACGTTCATATTTTACATGGACATTAAGGTAATGGTGATGTATTGCTTTCTGAATGAAAAAGTTGAAAAAGTTTGCCAGAATCCATAGAGTAAAAGTTTTAATATGAGTTTTTTTTAGGTTTATAATAACAAAAAGTAACAATCACCTACAATGCATTCAAAAAGCACTCTCAATGGAAAAGTGGTCCTACGCAAACTAAAAACTTTCAACAAAAAAGCTCATCCATCAACGCGGTGGGACTTAAGCGTTTTCCTTGTTTTTTATTATTTGATTTGCTATTTACCCTCGTATTTCGAGCCGTATTTGTACAGCTTTATATTTGCCTAGCTCTCTACCGGTCAAACAGAACAGATACGACATTTTCAGGGAGCATTAAAATCTCTTAGCTTTGATATGCTACGACTTGGGGTACAACCACAAAAACATAATATTATAAAATCGCACTAATATGTTTTTCCGAATGTAGGAATGCCGAAGATTGGATAATGCACATCCATCAACGTGAATAAAGATGCGTTCTCGAGCGGCCTACAGACAGAAATTATTATTACCTCACATTTTGGAATGTATACAACCGGCGTCAGAAGTAAATCAAGGTCTGGGTATGAGAAAAGCAAGGGGTATCGTTGTATCTAGACCTTGATTTACTTCTGACGCCGGGTGTACCAAAACACAGCAACAACAATATTAATAACTAGGAAGCTTCGCAAACGCTTTTTTTAGTCGCGTTGATGGATGAGCTTTTTTGTTAGTTTTTAGTTTGCGTGGGATCTCTTTACTTATCAAGTGCTTTTTGAACGCATTGTAGGTGATTGTTGTCAAGTTTCTATTGTTACTTGTTAATTATTGTTATTATTATAAACCTCAAAAAACTTATATTAAAACCTTTATTTAAATAGATTCTGGCTAATTTTTTCAACTTATTCTTTCAAAAAGCAATACATCACCGTTACCTTAATGTCCATGTGAAATATGAACCTTGTAGCCCCACCCGTTTGGTCAGAATCGGCCCAAATGTCACGAAAATATCGCTCTAAAAATCGAGGAAAAAAATCGTAAAAGTACGATATTCATGAGAAATATTTCTTCGATTGTACCCAAAAACGTAGCAAGTCTAAGTTCAAAGATTTCAAAGGTCCCCTCCAATTTTCATTAAGACCGCATATGCCGTTTGCCCGGTAGAGAGCGAACAAACAGACAGAAAAACGAAACAAACAAACAAAAATAAAAAAAACAAAACAAAACAAAAACATTGGAGCTAAATTTTTTGAGGGCTCGGTGAAATTTGAAGTCTTCCTTCGCTCATCCAATAATACTAGGAAGCTTCGCAAACGCTTTTTTTAGTCGCGTTGATGGATGAGCTTTTTAATTATAAAATGTTAATATTAATTTAAAATAATAAAAACATATTAACACGGCCCATACAAAGCAATCATTAGGTCTGTTGGATCTTCGATTGTTTGTAACAAGGCTGTGAGTAAGGTATAAAATCTCTTGTAAAGTTTTCATACAAGGCTGTGAGAAAGATCAAAAATCTATATTTTCGTGCTATTTGGGCGGATTCTGACCAAACGGGTGGCGCTACAACGTTCATATTTCACATGGACATTAAGGTGAGGGTGATGTATTGACTTTTGAAAGAAAAAGTTGGAAAAGTTAGCCAGAATCTATAGAAATGAAGGTTTTAATTTTTATCACCTCAAAAACTCAAATTAAAACCTTTATTTCTATAGATTCTGGCTTACTTTTTCAACTTTTTCTTTCAAACGTCAATACATCACCATTACCTCAATGTGCATGTGAAATATGAACGTTGTAGCCCCACTTGTTTGGTCAAAATCGGCCCAAATGTCACGAAAATATCGCACTCAAAATCGAAAAAATCGTATAAGTACGATATTCATGAGAAATATTTCTTCGATTGTACCCAAAAACGTAGCAAGTCTAAGTTCAGAGATTTCGAAGGTCCCCTCAAATTTTCATCAAGATCGCATATGCCGTTTGCCCGGTAGAGAGCGAACAGACAGAAAAAAAAGAAAAAAAAACACCCGAGCTAAATTTTTTGGGGGGTCGGTGAAATTGAAGTCTTCGCTTCGCTCATCCAATAATGATTATACTAGGAAAACGCTTAAGTCCCGCCGCGTTGTTGGATGAGCGTAATTGGTGCATTGAGCTGCCATGTGTTACGCGGATTTTCTGGTGTTCTGTGAAAAAATCATTACTTAGCCGAAGATTTTTTTTTTAATAAAATAAAATAAAATAAATAATTAACTTAATTTTTTTAATTAATCGTAATTTTTAAAAAAGAAAAAAATCGTAAAATTGCAATTTTCATAAGAAATAATTATTCGATTGCGCTCAAATTTTACACGAATATATTAATTCATGAAACTTAGGTTCTGTGAAAAAATAATTTTAATAGGATAAAGCATGTAGGTGTTATAAGTCAAAGAATTGTTTTAAAAAAGAAAAAACCCGTAAAATTTTGATTTTCAGGAGAAATAATTTTTCGATTACGCTCAAATTTCACACGAATATCTAAATTCATAAAATTAAGGTTCTGTGAAAAAATTATTACAATCGAATAAAGAATGTAGGTGTTATAAGTCGAAGAATTTTTTTAAAAATCGAAAAAAATCGTAAAATTGCGTTTTTTACGTGAAAAAATTTCCCGATTAAGCTCAAAAACGTGGCAGTTCAGTTTTTAGATTTCGAAGGCCTCCATAAAATTTCATCGCAATCGGAGTATCGGTTTAGCCGGAATCGTGTTAACAGACACACAAAAATACAAAAAAAAGAAAGAAAAAAAAAAAAAAAAACATTCCGGATTTTTTTCTCCAGTGTAGTGAAATGGAATCTTCGCTTCGCTCGCTACGCTCATCCAACTAATATGACTATTTTATTAGTAGTTTTTTAATTCTTCAAGAAAAAGAAAACAATTTCATGCATACAAATTGTACAATAATATGCAACAATCATACACATGTTTAAAATGTACTCTTACGGATGTTTGGAAAAGCCTCTGTCAGTATTATTATTATTAGTTTCAGGGATTGGTTTTATGTTAGTTGATGGAACGAAAAATAAAACATTTCTTTATATGAACAATGAAAGTCACAAGTAAAAAAGTACATAAGATACAATAAATAATAATTCAAACACTGCATTTTGGATTAATAACATCAACGGAACCTAAAAATAATGTGTTAAATAGTAATCAAAAAAATATAATGTATTTCCAAAACTCACTGTAATGTTTTAAAGCTCTAAGACTACATAGTTTTCTTAGAAAAGTGGCATTTAGTGGATGAGAGTAAATCATCAAATGTTACTAGGATTTGATTTGATTTGATGGTTCGCTTATCTGTGTGTGGCTAGTTGGTCTTCTTGTCTTGTGGTTAGGGTATCTGCTTCCAATGCAGAAGGTCCAGGATTCGATTACCGCTGTAGGCTGAAGTTTTTAAAACTTCTGATTAGGACTTTTAGTCCATCAGTTCTTGTATTAGGAATTTGTAAAGTAAACGGTGACTTTGAAGCCGTCGTCCTAGCAACGAGGCACATAAAAATATACATAAATTCAAAGTTGTTCTGTATCGGCCTTGTCGATTTTGGTGGTTTTCCGCGGGTGTTAACACTGTCTCCATACCTAAATTTGCTATTAAAAATATCGATCTTTGGTTGGTTATCGCTCACTGGAAACCAGTGGTTTAGCCGAGGTCGTTTAGCCGGTTCCCACTCGAAAACCGAAGTTTACCCTTTATAGGAAAGTATTTAGCGACCCAAAATTTTGCTGTCTACTTCAGCAATTTGAAATTTGTGATTTTTTTAAATTTAGATTTTTAGATTTTTTTCCTTGATGTTTTAGGAACAAAATGCTGATTTTGAATTCCAAATTGACTTCAAAGTTGGAAAAAAATCAAGATTTGATTTGATTTTTTAAATTAATTTTTTTAATTTTCCATTTTTTCGTTTTTTTTTTGTTCAAATTGAATATACTACAGGCAAACAAAATATCCGGGACATCCCGGAAATTTGTGAATTTCCGTGTTTTTATACACAATTTGATATTTGAACCATTACAAAAATCCTTGTAATCATTATAATTTAGAAGGGGAAAAATTCTTCCAATTCAGAACAAAATAAAGCAGCATTTTACCCGGGCTAAAAGTATGAAGAACTGTCCGATTTAATTGTGTAGATTTTGAAATGTGGTGGTACTTATGTGTACCAATAACCAATAAACCTTCGGGCGTAGTCAGGGGTAGAGTGGGTGAACGCTATGCCCTGAAACTCACCTATACCGCTGGTTAGAGCAGATAGAGGGTTCGAGAGCCAGTGTTCGCCTTAGTTCTCCTCGACGTCTGCTCGGCAGTCCGGGTTAGTGGAGGAACCTATATGACTGTCAAGGTTACGCCGTCTTTCTTTTCGGATGGGACTTAAAGCCGTTGGTCCCCTTTTGGTATTTTTCGAAAGGATTAGACTATGTGCCGGTACCGGGTTTCCCCTCCTCCCTTCTATTCATACTTTCATCCTCATCTATCACCACTCATTGTCTTGAATAGCCTAAGCAATATCAAATCCAAATCCAATCGTTTACTCGTCGATTGCGTCGGGGCCTACAGGGTTGGCTTGGTCGCTTTAGTTTAATGTCGCCCACTGAAAATCTGTTATATGACTGCCTGAGTGGCTAGACTCTAAGTACGAATTTATTTATTTATTTTATTTATATTTTATTTGAAATACATTATTTAAAGCTGTTTAATTGGTCTCTTCTGCTCCAAGTGATGAAACAAGACGACCCCGTTGCGAGAGCCACGAGCGCGACTGTGTGTAGGCCTGGGTGGGTGGGATGTGTGGGTAGGTCAGCTCGATATGATCGCGAGGTCTGTCTGAGTTGCTGCGTATGGACAAATACGAGTGAAATTATTATGCACATAACCTCTTACGAGATTCTGTGCTCCTGGTACTAAGACACCGTTCAGCTTTGGCCAGCTAGTCTTCTCAAGCTGGGAGTCGGCTATTTAAACATTAAAGATATTAAGTTGTACTTGTATGTATCACTTTCACCATAAACTGACGTAGTAAATTTGTTTGTTTGTTTGGATAAAGGGCGCGTCAACCGTAAGGTCATAATGCGTCACTCCAACATAATGGATATGGGGAGGATAATCCCATGCTGGTCAGAACTGGTGTTGAATGCTGGTGGTAATGGAATGGTAAGAAAGGGGGTTTCGCGGTCGTCATTGTCTTTGCCATCTTGGTCATGGTCGTCGTCGTCGTTAGGGAGGTCGTCAAGGGAAGGGGGTGGTCCCCGACGATGAAAGTCAGAGCAGAGCTCGCCTCTAGTTTCGCGGAGTAGTTTACTCCCCAGTTAAGAAAACAACAAGTAACAACTATAAAGCTCGATACAAAACAGGGCATGTCAATGTATCGATACAAAACGTCATAATCATCACTATTCGTGCACAGGTTATATTACAATTCTTGTTTCCAAATCGATATGTTTGGGGGGGGGGGGGGGGGAGAGGGAGGTTTCGCTACAGAGCTGTTATTATGGGAATATAATATTTATTGATATATCAACAGGGAACTCCCCACAAATATGACCAAAACTGAATCCTAGGTTAGAAAATATATTTACAATTAAAAACAAATTATACGAACAAAATATACAATTATTGTAAAATTAATACATTTTTATGTAGAATGTGTCCATTCAGATACAAGACAAAGCCAGTATGGAACTTTCCGATTCAACCCTGTTGTCGTCGACGCCATCGACGAGTGAATACGGACAGTTATCGATGGTTATTTGAAATCGAGGATCCCTGGTTGGCCACAATTCAACCGCTGACTACCGGGGGATGATTGCAGCATCCAGAAGGCTAGTCCGGTACAGCCCTAGGTACAACTCACACGATTCATGTTTTTATATTGTGAACAGAATGGGTTTCAATTTGTAGTCTAGCACCCGCTGCATTTTCGCCTAAATATAACAATGCAAGTTAACATTTGTCGGCCTTGATCACATTCAGAATGTTGGCTGCACCCTCCAATTTAGGTGACCGCGTTGAATCAAAGTATGTTCCAAAGAAACAAAACTGTGCGACATTTTAATCTTTCGCTTCTGCAGACTGCACCAGAATCTGCACTCTTCTATCAAACATCAATTAACTCTACTAATTAATTCGAGATACGTATAAAAATAGAATAATTGGATGAGCGTAGCGAGCGTAGCGAGCGAAGCGAAGATTCCATTTCACTACACTGGAGAAAAAAATCCGGAATGTGATTTTTTTTTTGTATTTTTGTCTGTTTGTTACACGATTCCGGCTAAACCGATACTCCAATTGTGATGAAATTTTATGGAGGCCTTCGAAATCTCTGAACTTAGAACTGCCACGTTTTTGAGCACAATCGAAAAATTATTTCTCATGAAAATCGCAATTTTACGATTTTTTTCGATTTTTAAAAAATTTCTTCGACATATAACACCTACATGCTTTGTCCGATTGTAATGATTTTTTACAGAACCTTAATTTTATAAATTTATATATTCATGTGAAATTTGAGCGTTATCAAAATACTTTTTTTTTTACGAAAATCGCAATTTTACGACTTTTTTTCGATTTTTAAAATTTCTTCGGCTTATAACACCTACATGCTTTATCCGATTGTAATGATTTTTTCACAGAACCTTTAATTTTATAAATTAATATATTCGTGTAAAATTTGTGCGCAATCGAATAATTATTTTTTATGAAAATTTCAATATTACGATTTTTTCCTTTTTAAAATTGCGATTAATTAAAAAAAATTAAAATTTAAGTTAATTTTTTTTTAAATTTCATTTAATTTTAAAAAAATCTTCAATTTAATAATAATTTTTTCACAGAACAACAGAAAATCCGCATAGCACATGGCAGCTCAATGCACCAATTACGCTCATCCAACAACGCGGCGGGACTTAAGCGTTTTCCTAGTAATTTTAATTTTGAATATTTAGCATCTATTTCTTCAAATAATTTCAGCATTATGGAGCATGTATTTTTTCTCTCTACCTAAACCCTACACGTGGGGGTTGTTTTTTTTGCACTTCTGAACGGAAATGATAAAGGCCTATAAACATTTTAACTCAATAAAGCCACATAAAACGTTAGTACAATGCTAAAAACTAGTTCTCAATAGGTATCTAGTCATATCTTACTAGAAATACTTAGAAATACGGGCACGGGAAAAGAAAGGGGGGTGAGGTTCTCACGTCGTGGTTGACATCGTCTTCGTCTTGGGGGGGGGGGGGGGGGGATCGTCAAGGGGAATGATGAGTTTGTCAATTAAAGGTACTGGAGATATTACGGTAGGTCTACCAGTTAGGCAGGCATAGGCAGAATCACTCCTTCAGACTGAACTACGTCAGCTCTAGGGGTCTCACCAGACTGGTAAGCTGAGGACGATATATCAATTTTTGTTTGATGTGAGGCTTTGATTTAAACCTCGTTTTTCAATACATTTTTGGATGAGCGTAGCGAGCGAAGCGAAGATTCCATTTCACTACACTGGAGAAAAAAATCCGGAATGTTTTTTTTCTTTTTTTCGTATTTTTGTGTGTCTGTTAGCACGATTCCGGCTAAACCGATACTCCAATTGCGATTACATTTTGTTAAGGCCTTTGAAATCTCTGAACTTAGAACTGCCACGTTTTTTAGCGCAATCAAAAAATTATTTCTCGTGAAAATTGCAATTTTACGATTTTTTTTCGATTTTTAAAAAAATTCTTCGACTTATAACACCTACATACTTTATCCGATTGTGATGATTTTTTCACAGAATCTTTATTTTATGAATTTATATATTCGTGTGAAATTTGAGCGTAATCGATAAATTATTTCTCATGAAAATCGCAATTTTACGATTTTTTTTATTTTCAAAATTTCTTCTACTTATAACACCTACATGCTTTATCCGATTATAAAGTTTTTTTACAGAACCCTAATTTTATGAATTAATATATTCGTGTGAAATTTGAGCGCAATTAAAAAATTATTTCTCATGATAATCGCAATTTTACGATTTTTTTCGATTTTTAAAATTTCTTCGACGAATAACACCTACATGCTTTATTCGATTGTAATGATTATTTCACAGAACCTTAATTTTATGAACTTATATATTCGTGTGAAATTTGAGCGTAATCTAAAAATTATTTCTCGTGAAAATCGCTATTTTACGCTATTTTCGTATTTAAAAACCTAAGCTCATCCAGCAACGCGCCTGAAAAAGCGATTGCGAAGCTTTCCTAGTTATTAATCATTAGTATGAAGCACTTTTTCGCGATTTCATCAAAGTTACCAGTGCAGTCCTTGAATTTGGCGGTATTTTAAGTTGGTACTAGCGGCCTTTGTGCTGGGGGTGTTGGCAGCACTGGTGACGCCTTCATCGAGCTTTCTAGACGCCATCTTTATTCGTAAATCATCCAATCACATCGTCTCATTCCAGCCCGCCGCGGCATCTAGAAGCTTCTCGTCTTCCGCGGCCGCCATTGCCGAGGTTGCTGTTATCCTGAGGAGTTCAGTGTTTAGTGAATGTGTTCAGTGAGTGTGTGCCTCGTGTGATTGCGTGTGATTTACCCTAGGAGTCGAAGGTGAGTGTTGCACTTCTTCATATGTCTACACCGATAACTTAGTCCTAGGGCCTAGGATGTATAAGTTGAGAACATCGAGCATGTAATAATCAGTGTTGGATCGGTGGCATAGCCCTAGCTGGCCTGGGCCCCTGTCAGGCCATCGTGTTAACCTTTACTTTTCGAATTGAATTTTAAAGTCAAACGTTTCACAATGACTGACCATAGCTTCAAATTTCTACTAGGTTTGTACTGGCAACTTACTTCGTTCTGTATGCCCCTGTGTGTGAGAATCCCAGTAGTTTACCCATGCAATGCAGTGCAGACATTGAAAGAAAGTGTTGATACAATCAAGTAAGAACTGCACCGTATTAGACCACGTTTATCACGCTAGCCGAGTCCGGACTGAAACATACGAACTGAACTTAGTCCGAACTGAAATCGCCTGCTGGACACCTCAGTCCGGACTGAGTCCAGCTCGATAACGAAGCAGAGCAAGGGCCTAGCTCGGCCTGTGCGGGCCTAAAATATGCGTGATAAATGCAAGAGAACTCGAATACATTCTAGGAGCCATCTTTTTGTAAATCATCCAATCACAGCGTCTCATTCCAGCCCAGACTGAAAGCTGTACAGACTGATGAAAATCAGCGCAACCAGCCAGCCGTGTGGTGCTATTATTATTATAAATGCGGCACTGAAATACCTAACCATCTTGCTAAATTATCATACGGTCTAGCCAGGCCTAGACTGGGAGGGCTTGTTAAATAAATTTGACTGAAGATCAAAAATTCAGCTCGCTAAACCAATGCTCATTGCTTGATTTAAAGCTTATTAAGATTTATAAATTACGGAGCTAAGGCTAGCCTAGCCTAGGCCAAATGCCCAAATGCAGTCTAGATTTAAAGCTAGGCCTATAGTCCTAGATCTCCCTGAAATTAATGGCGAGCTCTGGGTCGTCGTCGGGGAACTTTCCCCTTCCCTTTGACTACCTCCCCGACGGCGACGACAATGACAACACGGACGGATGATGACACAGACGGAGACGACCACGACGTGGGGGAACCCCTGCCCTCCCCATACGCTTGTGGCTGGTTCTGACCAGCACAGGCCTGTCCACCCCTTGTCCCCCCGCGTCATTCCTCACGTCCCTCCCTTCGTCTCGATTAGCCAAGTTGCATAAATATGAGACGCAATATCCAATCAATCAATCTATTCTATCTATATAGTCCTAGATCAAACACACCATTATATACTGGGATCCGAGGATCATCGCACACTATTGGAAAACTAAACTTTTCATATCTGTGCGATGATATTGTGGCTCTCGGCAACCATGCAACTGCCATCGTTTTGTTCTGCAAAGGTTATTTGCGCTATTTCTACACTAGTAGGCCAAATCTTACTTTTTGAGCCATTTGAAACCAATAATTGTGCAGACAACAACTGAACTGACAAAATTACAACTTTAAAAAGTTTGAGGTTATTTAAAACTAAAATGCCGTCAAAACACTTTCTTCGTTCTCGTTTCTGATGTCTCATGTGACCTAGAGTCTAAAATCGTCGGTCATAATTATTTAGGGCTCCGTCTAATTGTTGTACTGTGCATACGCGACCAATCGTAAGCACGGATCTGCAATTGGAGTTTACAATTGCAATCTGACTATAGGTTCGTTCGTCTGTGTTGCACTTTGCACTGCACTGTCTTGCACCGCACGGCGAGTTCATTTCAGTTCAGTGCAGTAGTTCATCCAGTGCAGTGGCCGACTGGAGGTTCGTTCGTCTGTGTTGCACTTTGCACGCTCTTGCAACCGCACGACGAGTGTTTTCAGTCAGTGCAGTAGTTCATCAGTGCAGTGGCGACTGGAGGTTCGTTGTCTGTGTTGCACTTTGCACTGCACTGTCTTGCACCGCACGGCGAGTTTATTTCAGTTCAGTAAAATGCAGTTCAAAATTCAACGTCAGAACATGGTCAGGACATTCAAATCACAGCTTGTTATTTTTGGAATCGAATATCGTATTGTCGGTGAGTCCCAGGTTAGTATTTAAACCGTACCCCACGTAGGGTTTATTTTAAACTCTAGTTGTATTCGAGTTTAGTTCTGGTGGAACGCATTTTCAATCTAACCGAGGTTTAAAAAATTTAAACTCAAGTTTAACACTTGGTGGAATCGGGCCTAAGTGTGAGTTACCACCATGTATACTTCTTTCCAAGGAGATGAACTTTAGGGTGACGAGGGGGGACAAGGGGTGGACAGGCCTGTGCTGGTCAGAACCAGCCACAAGCATATGGGGAGGGCAGGGGTTCCCCCACGTCGTGGTCGTCTTTGTCTGTGTCATCATCCGTCCGTGTTGTCATCGTCGTCGCCGTCGGGGAGGTAGTCAAAGAAAATGGTAAAGTTCCCCGACGACGACCCAGAGCTCGCCATTAGTTTCAGGGAGTGAAGCTCTCCTACTCACGGGCCAAACCACGAGAAGGTTGCGAGTTGAGTTGAGCGATTGAATTGCGTTGGGCGGCGTGCGAAGGAGGAGGTAGGGAAGGGGACGGTGTCAGTTTCATTGCAAATGCAGAGAAATCGTTCACTGGCGAGTGTGCGTGAAATAAGAGCTTCAATTTCCATTGTTGTCCCTGTGACGACAGGGGCCAGGTGGCGGTTGGCACAAAGCTAGATAATGATGTAAATATAAGATTTTAGAGATAGGAAGCCACCAATGATGTAGGCTCGCCTTTTGTCTACCCTTCTTAAACATTATTAGGTCATGTTTTTATCTTTACACAATATCATTTTAAGAGGACTAATGCATCATTTTACAGTTGTGTTTCCGTTTACAGATTATTTTACCTTGCAAAACTAATACGGGTGTACTGGAGTAAAGAATTCCAGTTCTGTCAATTTTTATTTGGCCGAAGACGACAAAAATCATATTTGCTACCGAAAAACACGTTTAAAAATGTTTTCTTTTAGGCCTAATAATAATAATTATTGTGGAAGAAGCATTTACAACTCATGCATCGCATTTTTGTAAATAGTACAGTGTGTTACAACATACTAATTGTATTGACTTTACAATTTGAATAGTTTTAAAGGTATAAGTGGGTGGACGCTTCCGCCCCCAAATTAACTACTGACTAAATCCACTACAAGGAACTCGAATATGTTATTAAATTAAATGTGTACAACTAAATCCGAGGTCGTGAATTGAAAACTCACCTTTTATAGGGATTTTTTAACGAGAATCTGCTAGTTCGCACAATAGGCCCTAAAGCCGAGTGCATGAATTGAAATAACAATTGTAGTGGTTTTATGGCATGTTTAAGAACTCTGGCACAACTAATCATACATTCTGATACAACTTGGCAAGATATTATAATAATTCCAGCTGACTGTGTTTGGGGGGGGGTGGGGTGGGGGAGATTGGAAGTAGGTGGGGGAGCCAAAAAAAGATATGCCACCAAGTATAGACTCGAAACTACGAAAGCTAACCATAGTTCCTTCAAAAGTGGCTTTTTGTGTTATAACTATAGAAAATTTCCGAAAATGTATCATGTGACTATACTCTTTGTAACACAAATTGTCGCTTTAGAATATAAATGAGAGTAGCGATTTGTGTTGTTTGATCTCTTACACGCCCTTTTCTACCCTTTATAGCAATAAATTAAAACCCAGCACTTAGACTTAAATTTAATAGGCCTACATTAAATCGTAATGTAAGCGATACATTTAATGAAATGATACGTTAAATAAAATTAAACCTAGAGTGGAGACCCACTCAGTTCTCACACATTGAGTTTTTTCGTAATAAATGTATTTGGATTAAGGTCGCGTCAACCGCGTAAGGTCATAATGCGCCACTCTAGCCTAAAGGATATGGGGAGGAAAATCCCATAACCAGCCACAAGTAGGGGGAGGAAAGAAGGGATTCTAACGTAGTGGTCGTCATCGTATTTACCATCGCTCATGGTGTAATGGGCGTCGTCGGCAGTGTTGGCTCGAAGTCCCGGGTTCAAATCCCGCAGAGACCGGCAATCCTGATTCCTGACTGAAGGTTTTATCCGAAATTTCCTCAGACGCGTTAATGCGAATGCAAGGGACTGAGTTATCAGATGGCATTGTTGGGAACATATTATGTTGAACCTCTAATTATTTGAAGAATTTATAAACAATGAAATCGGTCCCAATTTACAATTGACTGGTGATGACGTGAGAAAAAAATCCAACAATCTCTTGAATTTATTGTCTGCCAATCACTTGTTTTCATCTCTAGTTAAATATTTGTTCTCCGCTCTCTCGAGAGGAGCAAGTGACGACAGGATGCCTGCCAAATGATTAGGTTGGTGGCGATTGGATGAGAAGGGCGCATGCAAAATGCTCCTCATAATACCAACAATTCAGTAATCGTGCGTGCGCGTGATTGCTTGATAGCGCGAGTAGCTGTACGTGACGTTACGTTACGTGAGTGAAAATCGTCACGTGCTTGGTTTAAATCGACAGCAAGCCCTTACTAAAATAACCATCGCCATTTAATAACAAAATAGCAACCAATCAAGAACCAACTGTGCACCAAATGATAATATTTGTTTCAAAATACGACTGTATAGTTATCAAGTGATAACTTATTGAAAACCACTTCTAATGATCGATATTAAACCAATTGACAACAGCTAGAAACCGAAACATAATCTTGCCTACTAGTTAACAACCATATATACAGTCCAACATTAATAACTAAGTGATAACCAAAACATATTTCTCATAAAAATCGTACATTTAGGGCAAACGATTGGTCAGTATGACCTCGCCGCCGTCTTCCACCTTATCGCGGCATGGGCACAACGAGGCGAGGCTCTCTTTCAGACTCAAAGTCGTTCGCCTCGCATTGTTGAAGGTATCCATGGGTTCACTCTTGCTCTTGTCTTGATAATGACGACAATGACGACAAGAAACAGTAATCATTGGACAAAAATAATCAATCCTAAAAGCTCATCCATCAAGGCGACTGGAAAAAGCGTTCGCGAAGCGGACTAGTAATTTTTACACCTTTAAATAAAATAAATAAATAAAATAAATTCGTATTTAGAGTCTACCCAGACCCACTCAGTCTCATAACCGATTTTTAGCGGAGAACACATTTAAAGCCGACCAAGCCAACCCTATAGGCGCCGACACCATCGACGAGCGAACAATGAACAACTAACTATAGAGACCGACATATTTAAGTTCGAAACACAGATCAATCAATCTGGACACGATTCCACACGCGGACAGCACCAGAATCAACAAGGCTAATTCGGAACAACTTGATAGAATTTATTTTGTGCCATGTTGCTAGGACGTTTCCAAAGTCACCGTTTACACATTCCTAAGCCAAGAACTGATAGACTTTTGTCCAAATCAGAAGTAAAAAAAACTTCTGCTTAAAACGGGAATCGAACCCTCGACCTTCTTGCTTTGGAAGCAGAGCCTCTAACCACAAGACCAACGAACCAAACAACTTGTATTGTTAGTTGGTAATACCACTATTGTTATTCACTAGGTCGCTTCGCGAACGCTTTTTTTAGTCGCGTTGATGGATGAGTTTTTTTTGTAAGTTTTTAGTATGCGTGGGATCTCTTTTTGGATGATCGAAGCGAAGCAATTTCACTGACCCCCCAAAAAATTTAGCTCGGGTTTTTTTTTTGTCTGTTTGTTCGCTCTCTATACCGGGCAAACGGCATATATGCGATCATGATGAAAATTGGAGAGGACCATCGAAATCTCTAAACTTAGACCTGCCACGTTGTTGGGTGCAATTGAAGAAATATTTCTCATGAATACCGTACTTTTACGATTTTTTTCGATTTTTAGTGCGATATTTTCGTGACATTTGGGCGATTCTGACCAACAGGGTGGGGCTACAAAGTCAGATTTTACAATGGAATTATAAGGTTATGGTGATTGTATACTCTTTGAAAGAAAAAGTTGGAAAAGGGCTAGATCCCCAGTCTCAAATACGTCCGTACAGGAGCTAGCGTACCAAATTGAAGCGTCAATCTGACCTATTCAAGATGGCGATTTGGCGTTTCAATTTATGCTTTACCTTATGTTTTAAATGGGATTAAGTATTTTTCGAATTGTTTTGATATGGTTCTAGCTTGTGCAGCATGGGAATGCACAAACAGAAACAATAAGAAGTTATTGCATAAGGGAATTTAGTAATCATTTGCATGGTGTTAATGGCTAATAGGCTCACTGTCAACCTGACAGCCATCTTGAAAAATATTTGGGCTACAAATCGCTACAACCTACTTTAACATACAAACTGATCGATTCAAGATGGCTTCTAATTGACACACCAGTGGACCAATGACTGGGATCTAGCCTACTATATAGAATGTTAAATATCATTGGTGACCCTACATCCACCTTTGGCCGATATTTTAAAACTCAAAGAAACATGGCTGAAAAGTTTGTTGTATGAAAGTGGGCCTTACATATAATATAAAAAAATATGAATTTTTTGGGGCAGGACTTGACCTCACTTTTGGCCATTGTATGTTGTTTTTTTGACAATAGTGTAGCCAGCACATCTAGTGCAAAATTTAATTTTGAAAATCGGTTTTCTGGATATAGTTTCTAAACACCTTTAGCTTCAGCTTCAGTTATAAGGACAAATAGATTTCTAAAATAACAGTTTGTGTACGATTTTTTTGTCAAACGGTACAAATACGAGCTTTTTCGAGTTTTGTATTGTCTGCCAAAAAAATCGTAAACCAACTCTTATTGAGAAATCTATTTGGCCTTATAGCTGAAGTTTAAGCTAAAGATGTTTAGAAACTATCTAGAAAACCGATTCTCAAAATTTAATTTTGATGTGCTGGCTTCACTATTGTCCAAAAAAACGACATCTAATGGCCTATATTGAGGTTGTTTCCCGCCAAAAAACTATTTTTGTGCTGTTTTATTGTAGGTACTCTTCCATTCAGCCAACTTTCATGGACTTTGAAGGTTTTGACCCTAGGGTGATTACCATAGTCTTAACGTAGGGGAGATTATTAAGCGAGCGAAGCGAACGTTTCCATTTGACTCTGCCGGAAAAAATAGTCACTGGTTTTGTTTTGTTTCTTTTTGTTTGTATGTCTCGCCATAACGTTCGAACGGAGGTTCGGATCGAGTTGAAATTTGGACCATCCGCAAGCTTCGATCTGGATTGAATGCCAATAGTTTTGTGGCAAAATCGTTCAAAAAGTTACAAAGTTAAGCCTGCATTAAAGTTAATCGAATTTTTTTTTTTCAACTAAACGGCGACAAAATCTGAGGTGGCCAAATAATTTAGAATGTCCGTCCGGTCACGAATATGTTAATTTTATTTTGATCCGATAAGTAGTGTAGATGGAAATTACATTTTAACAAAAGTAACGTTACCATGGCAACGAAAAGTCGCACGAGGTTTCTGGATACTATGCACTGCCACCTAGAAGTAATCAAAATACTATCAAGGAAGCAGTGTATTATTTGTTACCAAAGAGTTAAAATAGTTTTCCCAAGGAAATGATGTCAATTAAGGTCCTCTAGATGGCGGTGGATTTTTTCCACAAAGTAAAGGTTTACCTACGGGTTTACCCAAATAACTTGGCAATAATAAATAATATTGGAAACATGGCCCTGGACAGCGAACGTCACAAATTGTAAAATTTAAAAAAATGTGCAATGTGGGTCTAGCTATAGCACGTGCTCGCTTATCAACGCGTTCAACTGAGCATTTCCTAGTTAATTTTAACATCAATATAGAGAGCAATAAAGTGTTTTGGCATTAAGTTGTGGACATACCCGCGTTTCTTAGCAAGGGGACCGGTGTTCGATGGCTTGAGATATCCGTTTTCAGGCGAATTTAGAATATTCTGCTATAATTCGATAGAAAATCACTTCTTCAAGTACAAAATCTAGGGCAATGGTCAAACCAATCCCCACCAGAGCGCAGAACGATCGGGGTTTGGCCACAGTTGTCTGAACGTTGATAAAATAGGATTTTTGTTTTCAATATTTTGGCGGCAGTACATTATTGTTGAGGTGGGTAACAGATTTCCCGCAAGATTTCCCATCAGAGTGCAGAACGATGGATGTTTGGGCACCGCCATGTGTAAGTTCCACTGGAACCACAATGTAAAGAGTCCTGTGACCAGACCCCGATCATGCAATCCTGGTGGAGGATCTGGGCGAACCAGCTTGGCATTGCCCTATTGTCGTTAAATCTAATCCTACAAATTCACAGACCGTTTTTCAATTTATTATTTCTTGTTGGATTAAATCGCAACGGATGTTGCTGATTTTGTGAACAGTTCTCAGTAAACTCGTAGTCTGTTTGTCGGTTCAGCGATTCGGCTGATATTTGACGCGCACACACAGAATCACAGAAGTGCTGCTTGACTTGACTTGTGAGCCTCAGTCACTGCGCTCCCTCGCCTGATTTTTTGTATATTATTATAGTTTTGATTCGTAGGTCTAATTGCTTCCAATGTAGAAGGTCCAGACTTCGATTCCCACTCTGGAAAAGGTTTTTAACTTTCGACTTAAGTCCATCAGTTCTTGGCTTAGGAATGTGTAAACGGTGACTTTGGAGCCGTCCTAGCAACGAGGTACATAATAAATTCTAATTGTTTGTTCCAAATTAGCCTTGTTGATTCTGGCGCTGTCCGCGACTGTGAGTGTGATTGTGTCCAGCTTGATTGATCGTTGTTGTCTCTAGTTGGTCGTTGATCGCTTGTCGATGGTGTCGGTGCCTACAGGGTTGTCTTGGTCGGCTTTGAATTTAATGTCCCCCACTGAAAATCAGTTACGTGACTGAGACTAAATATACGAATTTATTTATGTTTTTATTATTTATCAACAACAGGGTTGTACCCATAGATATCTTAACACCTATGGTTGTACCCCACAAGTTTGATGCTATTTAGATGAAATTTCGTATTTTTATAGCATAATTATTAGTGGTGATTGTGACTGCATAATGTATATTACGTTCGTTAATGATTTTACATTTTATTACCTTTAACTTTATACCAAGGGATATGTATACGCATTTACTGTACCATGCATATTTATTTAGATTTATTGAAGGGTACATATTTATTTTAAGCTATACGCCGTAAACTCGAGTGACACCACCCATTACACCACTTCTTTTTAATTGTCGCCCCTTTTCACTTGATCATTGATGCCTAAGTGTACTCTTTAACGTGTGTTTGAAGGAAATGTTCACTATATGAGGGAGGGCGGATTGAACTTGTGTGGTTGGTATTGACCCAAGCATGAATCTTTCCACATTTGTAATCTGCACTGGTATATCACTTACATGTTGCAGAGGACACAGTCTTGAAATGAGCGAAGAGTCAGAAACGCGGCAACTCACGTCTTTAGAAGACGTGCTCCTGAAGTTTCAAGAAGCGTCGGGCTTCGAAGAACTCGCCAATCAGTTGATGGAGGATACTATCGTTGAAGAAAAGATCGAGATAACAACCGAGTTCATGGAAAACCACGGCATTTTACCATTTGTAGTTCATAAAGAGCCAAAAGATTTGATGAAGGATTCAATTCGATCAATTAAGTTCCGTGATGCTGGCCATCGTAGTTTAATGAAAGATAATGAAAAAGCTTTGGAGCTGTACTCTCAAAGCATCGCTGCGGCTCCATATCCGAAGACCGACGAGGACAACTCGGAACATTTGGCTTTCGGCTTTGCCAACAGATCTGCTGTTTTATTCCTGATGAAGAAGTTCGAGAAGTGTCTCATAGATATTAAGCAGGCTTTGAAGTTCGATTACCCTTCCAACCTGAGATACACACTGCTGGAGAGACGAGCGAAGTGTTACATGAAGATGGGCATGGTGGCGCACGCACAAGCAAACGCACAGGTGAGATGGTTCAATGTAAATATTGTCGCGTTGGTTGTTTAGGAACGAATCGGTTTTTCAAAGATTCTTGGTAGGTAATGTTTCTGACAGCTTGCTTTGCATGGCCCAATCCCTGGAAATGTACATTTTTAACCCTGGTTTACAGGCCGAGTAAAGGGTTAATTAAGTGATGCTAGAGGTTATAACCGTATTCCTGTACAATATCGAGAGGGATTAACATCCAAGAATAAAGATAATACATTATTGGCTCTTTCTGACTTGTGATTGGTTGGAGCTAAAGACGGGTTGGGTTACGAGCTTAGAAAGGTAAATGAATCTAGGAAAATTGTTATTTGTTTACATTCGCCCCTTTTTAAAATGATCACATTGAGATTATTGTATTTCTTTTTTTAGGGTGCAATAATACATCTACAACGGAACACCTGTCACCTTGGAGAAGATCAGATGAATTCTTTCATCGATGCAATGAATGGGCTGCATTTACAAGCAGGCTCGGAACCGCCTGTAATGCCCGAAAAAATAAAGCCTCGTCCACCCATGGCGTCTGGACCGCACAGGAACATACCCAGTGCTTCAGAGGTTGTGGACATAGCATATAAACCAAAAGTTGGCCGCCATATAGTTGCAAACCGAGACATTGATCAGGGTAAGGAAATGTTTTAGTGCATACATGCACGCAGATTCAGGGACACGGACACGTACACATGGACACGGACTCACAAGCATAGGCCTAGGCAGATTAGAATATGTGGACATGGCCATGGCCGCAAGTCCAGCCTCAGAAGTTCCCGACCATAATGATAATGATTTAGGTTCAACATCAACTATAAAGCATTAAATAACACCATACATAAAATTATTAATTTTGTTTTAGTTTTCCGTAGTCCACTTTACGCGCGCTTTCACGGACGCTGACTTCTTTTATATTTTATTTATTTATTTTTAAGAGGAAGACGGCGTGATTTGATGTTTGGCGCGTTCCTTGTCCTGCAGCCATAATCATTACATCTGAATTCAACTCGGCGTACTTGATAATGAAGGACATCTGTACACGCCTATCGTATCAGATTTTCAATATTTATCAAAGATCAATCAGAAAATGCGTAGTTAATTGGGTGTTTTTGACCATTGTGACAGATTCTAAATTCTAGAAAATTTAATTTATTTTTTGTTTATTTTCTATAATCAATTATTGGAAATGTGATATGATAGACGCCTTCATAATAAATTTTTATATAATTATATAAAATCACAAAGAGATGCTGCTAAAATTAGTTGAGACGTTTGAAACCGCGTAGTAAACATTTTTTTAAATGATTTTTTTTTTATTTATGCCAATATATATTTAGAACCCTTATCTTTCCGAAAATGTTCTAAGGTTACTAGAAGTTTCTTAAATGGTTGTTTGAATTCTTATTGTTGTCGTTGCTAAGTAAAACCTTTGAGTGGTAAAACTCCACTGCTTTCGTAACATTTTACGAAATAGATATATGCCGATTTTGAATTTTGCCTCCATAAATCTTTTGCCTCCATAAATCTAGGGAGCGGTGGTTTTCATTTTTGTTAAGTTGGTTTAGTATTTACAAATTACGATTGGTACGCATGTTTTGAGGGATTTCTGTCCTGTTTTGAAGTTACACCTGTCAGGAAACTTTGCTATTACACTAAGTAGATATTTACTTAGTGTGTGTTATAATGGGTGATATTAAAAAGCTTTTTAAAACTCGTAAGTTTCATGGTTATCAAAACACTGTCAAGAAAAACCCAGTTGGTCTTGGCCTAGAACCTGTGACAGTTGAGGTGATGGGCTCCCAGGCTAGATGTTATGCCTATGCCCACCCTAGGCCTAGACCCAAATCTAGCTCTTGCTTCAGGTTCAGGAGGGTTAGAAGATGAGGCACTGTCACCTCCTGAGCCTAGGAGAAAACTTTGTTCTTTTGAAGATAAGTATAATCAATATGAGAGTGATGTAAAAAAAGTCTGGTTATGTGTTGATTGACATAACACTTCTAAAAAATTTTTTTGACTTCAGCAACAGTGTATAAACAGTGCAAAAAACCTGTAGGCTAGGACTTCCAGAAAAATTTGAGAAACGATCAGGTCTAGCTTGGGAGTTGTCATTGTCATGTAATTGTGCTAAAGGTTCTGTGTTTAAAACTTCAGAGAAACTAAAATCATCTTTCAGTGAAGTAAACTTAGATTTATTTATGCTTTGCGGTCCATTGGTTGCGGCCAAAAATCCGCCAAATTGTTCTGTGCTATTATGAACTTGCCCCAACCTCCAAGTAGGTTCCCAAATTACATCCCAACACTATCTAAAGCGACTAGTGATGTAGCAACTATGTCCATGGTTGCTGCAGCTGAAGAAATATTATTACTAAATGATAAGGACTGAAACACAGCTGTAGCAATTGACGGATCCTGGCAAAAGCCGGGCCATACTTCCGTAAATGGTGCTGTCACCGCAACGAGTATGTACACTGGCAAAGTTCTTGACGTACAGTGCCTGTCAAAATATTGCCAGGGCTGCACAGTCAACAAAACTACTAGCCAGGAGAAAAATGATTTGTACTCGCCTGTACGTGTCGCTAGCTACCAGGGCTCTAGCGGTGGCATGGAAGTGCAAGGTGCGGTGGCGATCTTCCAAAGTTCAATGGAAGCCAGAGGTTTACGGTACTTACAATATTTGGGTGATGGAGACAGCAAGGGTTTTATGAAAGTGAATGAATCTAAGCCATATGGTAAGGACTATGTAGTGGAAAAACTAGAATGTGTAGGCCACGTTCAGAAGAGAATGGAGAGCCGCCTGCGAAAACTAAAGAAATCTGTGACGGGCACCAAACTTAGTGATGGTAAAACTCTTGGTGGACGTAATCGGCTAACCGATTCTGAAATTGATTTGATTCAGAACTACTATGGCCTAGCCATAAGGAGAAATACTAACTGTTTAGCCGATATGAAGCAAGCGGTATGGGCAGTATTTTTTCATAAACTATCTACGGATGAAAATCCTCAACACGGTTTGTGTCCTACGGGTGACCAGTCATGGTGTAAATTCAACCGTGCACTAGTGACTGGTGATAGTACTTACCAACATAACAACTCACTACCTTCAGCTGTTATGGACAAGATCAAACCAATTTTCAAGGATTTGTCTAATCCTGATCTTTTGAGTAAATGTCTCCACGGAAAAACCCAAAACCCCAACCAGAGCTTCAATAGCACGATTTGGGCACGTATCCCCAAAAAAACTTTTGTTGGTCATGACACAATGCAGGTTGGCGTTCATGACGCAGTTGTAGTGTTCAACAATGGGAACATTGGATGAGTTAAGATATTGGAAGAACTTGGGATGAAACCTGGAGTCCTGGACACAACACTCTTCAACAGCTTCGCACATTGGACAACGTTCGCATAGCAAAAGCAGAGAAAGCTGCCGTTGACATGTCAAAATCAGCAAGGACTGCCAAAAGGAATGCAAAGAGATGACTTGAAGAAGGTCAGGAAGACCAGGAACACCCAGACTATGAAGCTGGAGCGTACTAGGCAGAGGTATTGCTTACATTTTTCATTCCGAAACTTTAGGCCTCCGTATCTCAAAACTATAAATTTTCTAGGTCTATATGCCATAGCCCTAAATGGAGTAGGTAGGCCCAAATACAGTATTACGGTACTCAATTGACCTGAAAATATTTGAGTAGGCCTAGGTAAATGCTACTATATTAAAACTACTGAACCGGGATAATTTGTGTAGGCCTAAGTGTTCCATAAGCTAAATAATTAAATAATTTGCATTAAAAATTCATAAAAAATTGAATTTATTTCATAACTTGTAAGAAAATTCATAAAATATTAAGTTTTTCTTCAATACCAAATACCCCGGTTCAGTAGTTGCTGACAGGTGTACAGAATATAAGTAAATAATATCTAAACTGTATCTTAAAAATTGGCTCTCCTAGGCCTATAGCCAGGCGCGGACTGGGTCGAAAAGGCCCGGGATGCCGGCATGTAGTAGGGCCCGTATGAGGTCGCGTAGTAAAGCAGGGGTCTGGGGCGAAGCCCCAGCCGCCGGAGGCAATTTCGCCGAAGGCGAAAATTTTTTGGGTGGTTCGTTATATTTTATGGCCTAAAACGCTATTTCAGGACGCGATTAACAGGCGCCAACAAGTAATACTACCCGAGCTCGCAATTCAAATCTTGCAAAAATTATATTTGAGGAAGCCTTACAACCAATAATGTAACTCGCAAGTACCAAATTGACACTTGCAAAATGCGAGCTTGGGGGATGAGTGTATACTGGACATTTTGATTGAATCATGCATAACTTTCCAATAATAATGTGTAAGCGATAGCTGTAACCTGTAATGAGACGATTCACGGTACTACTTCTACATCCCCCCGCCGGCGCCGGCTGCCACCCCACCCCCACCCCCACCCAACGCCATCCCCTTGCTAGTTGGAACTGGCAAACCAAAATCAAAATACTTGCAATCACATCGAAATTTCTTCTCGTAGCGCGGCGGCGAGAAAGTCAATTAGCTATACATGATAGTCACTAGTTCATACTAAAAACTGAAAAGTGAGAACAACTGAACAACCATTTTCTTTTGAAGAGCTTCCTAAACGGCACCCTATGAGTCATCGTTAATATTATCTAATGTATTTTGTTCGGCAACTCTTTTTCGCAGTAAACAAATATAAAATCATATATATTTCTGTCTGAAACTGAAGTGTAGTGTGTACAAATGTTCCACAGGGGCCCAGAATGTCAAAAGCCCGGGTGCGATCGCACCCCAGCACCCCCTGCCAGTCCGCGCCTGCCTATAGCGTATCAAAAGTACATAATTTAACATGGCAAGCATAGAACATACAATCTCCCCTTAACGTCTATCCTGTTCAGTTGAAAAACTGATTTACAAAGGATTGTTAGCTCTTTCTGACTTGCGATTGAATTTTCTACTGTAGCCGCCATTAATAGTGATAATTTTCATACGTCACGCTGCAAATTAAACACTTTTTCGAGTCAACAAATTCTCAGATCTGGGGCTCAAAGCACCGGAAAATTTCGGGATTTTGGGTTTTATTTTGATTAGTTTTTAGTGTAGTAAAACTTTGTCTCATTTCTATAGATTCCACCCTCATCTCCCCCCCCACTACCCCCGTCCCAATTCGACCACTGTGTAGGCGTAGGCCATGGTACAAGGATATCTCTGTGTGGCTAGGTATGACACTGCGCATCTCCGCCGCGAGTGTGACGTCAGCCCGATCTCGTTCATGTGAATCAGATAGCGCCCGGCCGTAGAACGCCACACGTGTTCATTGCTCCACTCTGTATTTCTCAAGTTATTTGATGGATCGCGACTGGGTTTTCAGTATACGAACATTATTGTTCATTGATGCTGTGCTAGTACTAGCAAGTAGTGACAGCTTACGACATTTTTCCATTAGCAATTAACTGGAATTGTTTTCATTAGAGCGATATCTCAACTTGCATTAACATTCAACTTCCAAATCATAACAGATTCAAGTGCCCCATCTCATCAAGATATCTCGGAGCAGTGTGTAATCAGTAGTCTTGGTGGAACAGTGTCGTGACCCTGGTCCAGATATTATCTTGCTCGTGAAAAGTTCGCTCAATTTTGTGTCAAACATATATTTGCGTGAATGAAATTCTCTTCATGTCGCAGTTTTAATAGCATTTTAGACAATTATTGTTAGTGGGTTTAGTAAAGACGTATGGATGTTTAATGGATGTACAACGCCAGTCAGTGTATTTGATATTAGGCCTACTTTTTTGTTTTGCGTGTCGCAAATGATAATTTTATTGTGTATAAGTTATAGCCCCTCGACGATACATTTGGGCCTGTTCCCACTAATTAGTTTTCTTATAAGGGGAAAGGACTGACGTGTTAAATAACAAAAACATAATTCTTATGACGGACCAATCAGACGTTAATAATTCCATTGATTATAATTCTTACGACGACCAATCAAACTAAAACAATTTCTAGAATAAAACACGTTTGTAGGAACTGGGCCTTGCTTGCAAGTCGGCTAATAATTTTTTTTAAAGTCAATCAAAAGCCTTACATTGACAGAAAAATATCAACATATTTTCACTCACGCGAATATGCATCCGAATAAAATAAAACAATTCATAGTGAAGATATAGTCTACCCAAAGAACATGCCGAAGGAAACGCACATTTGTAAGTGCTGAAATGTTTGATTTAATTATTTCGAAGTACGCGTATTTATTACATAATGTTTTAGCTGAGGGAGATGTAAAGTTGATTTAGAAATAAATTACAATCAAGGACCCTTTTATTCCTGCGTCTAATTAAATTCTAATATAATTTTGGTGAAAACGGCTGTGCATTATTTGTCCATTTAATCTAGCTATTTCGATTACTATTTGATTATTATTTCGATTGTCTGTATTAGTCTACAATGAGTAATCTTTTACGCAATAAATAATTGCGTGGTAACAGGTTTTATTAGATTTGTAATCCTATATTTCAGTATCAGATAATTCGTCTGCACTACAACAATAATTAAAAACTTGTGTTAAATCTCGGGTTTGAAGGTTTAAAACATAAATAACGAAAAATTACGCACGGATTTCTTTACTTGTTATAATTTATATACACCATAACTATCCCAAAAGTGTATCACAGTAACACTTGTGAGTAGGCCCTATGCATCATATTACGGCTAATATAAGTAATTAACTACAATAAGCCCATAAACTATCTACCCACATAATTCCTGAACAGTATGTACACAGTAACAAAAAGCCAGAAGGTTTTAAGTTCGTACAATGGATAGTTATTTGGAAATTAGTTTACGATTGCGGGATTTTATCACGCGCCGAGCGGCAGCCGGCTCGGGGAGATGATCGGGATTACGTCATGCGCGGACTGGACGCAAACGCGTTCACCGGAATGCCAGACCTGGGTAAGGAAGAATATCATTGGATCATGGGCGTAGGCTATAAAAAGGTAATAGAATATTTTCAGATGAGAAGGCAACAAAAGGTTGTTCAAGGGGAACGTAGCAAACATAAGACTTAATTGTGTAAATTTCACAAATTTATTTTTCTTCAATTTCTTGAAGAGCCCATAGCTATCGAGTCGGCACTCCTTTTTAAAAAGGATCTTAAGATAAATGTGTATGACGTACAGATATCGATAACAGCATAACACCTCTTTAATTGCGGCAAAAGTTACGTCCGTCTAATAGAAATAACATCCTTGTACTTATGGTATTTATGGTACCCAAATAACTCTGCGCTCGGGTATTGAACCAGTTACCACTGTAGGCCTGTTATCTATGGCATTTTATTCCAGGTGACGTATTATTCGTTGAGGAGCCCTATGTGTGCGCACTAATGGCCCAGCATCAGTACACCAACTGCTACAACTGCTCGACGCTGTGCGAGGTAATGATACCCTGTACGGATTGCGACCAGGTAAGAAGACCGCTTGTATTAACTCCTACTCAACTCGTTCATCAGCCAAAATCGATGTTTCTTCACACAATACGCCCCTATATTCCTAAAGTCCTCACTATCTTTGCCTTGCTATTTATAACAAAATTCCAACTCATAGGCCTATAAAAATATTATCATAACCCATATCTTTCAAAACCAAGCTCAATGAATTCTTATTTTATAAAAATCTTATTACTACATTAATGAATGCTTTGATGACTAATTATGACATTGTTTTTCTTAACTTCAGATTTAGTATGTTCCTCTAATTATTAATTTCATATTTCATCATTATATGTTTGTATTTGTATAGCCTACCATCCAGTGGCGTAGCTACGCCTTTACGGGCCCGGGTGCAAACTGGACACGACGGGCCCACCCCATTTTTTGTTAACACGCACAAAACAGTACACAAGATAATTGTTTATAGTTAGCTTTTGTACTCGACCTCATTTGAAGTTTTTCTTTCGTTTTTTTTTTCTCTGCAAATACATTTATAATGCCATTGACGTCCATTGCTCTGGCCTCGTGGTTTTCAATTGACAATATTGACAAGACAGGAAGTCTTTCTTCAGTCATTGTACTACGCAAATACGTTTTATTTAATTAGTTTGAGTTTCGAAAATGATCGTTCCGCACTTGCCACGGTGACTGGTAATGTGAGGAATAGCATTAAAGCTGATGTGCATAGGCCCTACATCAGGAAAACTTGAAGTAAGAGCAGCTTTGTGTACCATTAACACTTAACAGTGTTGCAAGTTCCATTTCTGAAGTTGTTTTTAAAATCTCTGTTTTTAAACATGATCGGAAAGCAAGTAACTGCCCGGGAAACTTAGATGAAATGTCGGTAGTGAACTTGAAAACGAGTGTCGTAGCAGCTGCATATAGTTCATCGTCGTTCATGGAATTGAATGATTGTGGAAGAATAGCAAGGAAATTGTTCACGACGTCGTTCATGCCAGAAAATCTCTTCTTTAATTGGCTTGTCACCACATCGAGACTTGCGTAGAAAAAATAAGGCCTAACTTTGAAGCTCATTTCAGCATTTTGTCAATCGCTGGTCTACACAAAGCTCATCAACATGCTGATTTAATTTTGTATGCATTTTTCTTCAAATCGTGCTGGTATCCCTATTTATCACACATATTGTGCTCCTCTACATTCTTCAAAACTGTTCCTTAGAGATGACAGTGTGTCATATGCATTTTTTAGAAGTGTAGAAGCCATGCTTAGATCTTGATTGGAAGATTGCAACAGTTTCGAAACCGCGTTGACTGTTTCAAGAATTTTTGTTTGAACAACCAACAACAGCACAAGTTCAAAATTTTCAAAGTATTTTTTTAATGACAATGCTTCTCTGCGTCTTTGTCAATGAGTTGGAAATAAATTTGAAATGTTAGCCTCAATAATTTTGCATCAATAGAAATTTGTAACTATCAGGTTAAAACCATACATACATGGAGTTGGAGAGAGGGCCCGGGCCCGAGTGCAACTGCACCCTCTGCCCTCCGATAGCTACGCCACTGCTACCATCATTTGTATCACTAATTTTATATATCATTGTCTATATCTGTACTATGTACCCCCCCCCCCAAAAAAAAAATACAAAAATTTGTAAAAAAAAAAAAAAAACGGCAGCCAAGCTCTCCTTCAAAAGACTTTGACTGTCTTCTTTTCATATGCCAACAATTGACATTATTCATGTCATCATGTGTTTTCTAGTTAGCCAGTAGAGATAGGACTCCTGTTCGCTCCGATCCATGCCATTTGGCATTTTGTCGCGTTCAAGCTTTATATATGTACATTGAAAAAGATGTTTCCTGTCTTGTTCCCCAGCTCCACACATCCGACAGACACTAGATTCAAAAATTCCAAATCTATGGAGGTGCTTTCCGAGTAGGTCGTGACCTGTTTGAAGCCGGAATTGAGCTGTCTCTATTTTTCTACTGTAGCACTTACGTTTACCAGTCGGCCTCATTCTAGTGTAATCTTCCCACAGTTTATTCTGCCCCCTCTCTTGCCATTCCTTACGGACTGCTTTGTCTGTCGACGCATGCAGGTGAGATTTAAGAGATTTATGTGACAGTTTTTTACTTTCTTGTTGCTTTTTGCTACCTTGTTTGACTAGGTAGTCGGCCTTCTCATTACCATATCTGCCACAGTGGGCCGGTATCCATTGTAGCACAATTTTGTTCCCATCATTCATGAGTCGTAGAATCTGTAGTTTACATTGTCTAATTTCGGGTTCTGTTTCCTCCCTATTTGCAATGGCTGCAATGGCAGTCTTGGAGTCGGATAGGGTCACAATTGTCCGGTTTTCAGATTTTGCTAGTTTCAATAGTGCTTCAACTATTGCTCGGATTTCTCCATCATAATTGCTTCCATTAGCACCAGCTGGGTAGGAAGCCTCAAATTCTCGGCTGTATATCCCTGCGCCCGCATTTCCTTCCCCTGGGGATGCTGATCCATCTGTATACAGATGTAGCCATTCATTTTCTGGGTATTTCTGGCAAATGTATGCCAATGTCAATTTCTTTAGTTGAACCAATGAGTGGTTGTTTTTCTTACCGTCGATGTCAGGTATTGTCAATGCATGTGGGATTTCTAACAATGCAACATTTATGTTTGGTGGTAGGAGGTCTTGTCTATTGTTAATTGCCTCATTCCCAATTAAATGCTCATTTATTTGTCGTGCCTTCGTTATGAATGTTATACATGGGTTTTATGTTTTTCATATGGTTCTTTATCCCAGTAGTTCTGATCCAGTCTTACTAGTTTTTCATATAGGATCCTTGCAGCTTCATTTTGTCTGGCCTCTAGGGGTGGAATATTGGCCTTTGCTTCCATAGCTACTATAGGTGTGGTTTTAACACCTCCAGTAACTATTCTGAGTGCAGAATTTTGGACCCTATTTAGAGATTGTAGTGCATTTTTAGGGGCTTTTGTTATGATTGCATTACCATATTCAAGCAGTGGTCTCACATAGGTTTTATATGTGGTAGATAATGTGTTCTCTGTTGCCCCCCAGGTAACACCTTTTTATGCGTTTCTAACACCTGCAACTCTTTTTAACAGGTTTAATCGCTTCCTTCCTGCTGCTTGCATTTTTTCAATATGCTTGGTCATTGTCATTTTTTGATCCATAGTTACACCTAGGTATACTGGGTTATCTTCTTTCTGTAACAGGTTTGTTCTGTACTTGAGTAAAAATGTTGGTACACTTTGTCCCGTAGTGTGGTAGTCGTACACGGTCTTCTTTTCGTTAACTATCATTGCATTCTTTTCTGTCCATTTTTCCAGAGCTTTAAGGGCTTTATTCATTTCAATTTCCATCTTATCTTTATCTCTACCACTGTACCACAGCACCACATCATCTGCAAACAGCTTTACTTTGACCTGACTGTGAATGCTGTGAGATATAGAAGTTGAGCAAAGCATTTCATTCTTTCTCCTAGTTTCGCATTGAAAAGAAGTAAGATCATTTCGCCTGTTGACGAGCGCCAAGCCAACCCTTTTCGTGGTAAAAAACCTACAAATTTTAAACTCAAAATCATAAAAAAATTACTTGGCCATGGAATTTGGTTCGTTACGAGAACTCTTTAAAGTCAATGGCCAAGTAATTATTTTTTGTTCATTACGAGAACTCTAAAAAGTCAATGGCCAAGTAATTTTTTATGATTTTGAGTTTAAAATTTTTACTTTTTTTACCACGAAAATGGTTGGCTTGGCGCTTGTCAACAGGCGAACTGATCTTACTTCTTTTCAGTGCGAAACTAGGGAGAAAGAATGAAATGTTTGGCTCAACTTCTATATCTGGCAGCATTCACAGCCGAAGACTTTTGAAGGAGAGTTTGGCTGCCGTTTTTTTTTTTTTTTTTTTACAAATTTTTGTATTTGGGGGGGAAGGGGAGGATATCACATATTTTTGTAGTTTGTTTCATATAAATGCGTGAAATACTGGTAAACAATAACTCAAAGAAAGCAGGAAATTTCAAATGTAATTTTCCATCTAAATTGCTCGGATGTATGGCTTAGACGGAGTTTGATAATTAATTAATTAACTAATTACGTAAATAGATATCAATATTTTGGGTGAAGCAAATAACAAAATTTGTCATGATACATGAAGCAATCAGTGGATACAGTGCCTTTTAAAACAGATTGTCTAGAAACAAAAGCTATCAGCTTTTGTTTTTGTTTACAATCTGTAGTTGGCAATACATGCTTTTTATTAAATTTGCGACGGTTAATGTCGTCTTGTTACGAAAATTGCATGAATGTTTGGGTGAATAAAAATTTATAATGGTTAAGAGCATGTTTAATTCAAGTTTTACAAATTACCACGCCTTAGTAATTACGTGTTTTGATTATTATTCAAAATTTTGATTTTCTCCGGTCCCTGTTACCCGATTTGGTTTTGAAAGCAAAAGGCACTCGGTTCCCCTAAATTTAGCCCCTTGTGTTTTGGACGCTAGATATTTATAATGGTTAAGAGCATGTTTAATTTCAAGTTTGTACAAATTACCACGCCTTAGTAATTACGTGTTTTGATTATTATTCAAAATTTTGATTTTCTCCGGTCCCTGTTACCCGATTTGGGTTTTGAAAGCAAAAGGCACTCGGTTCCCCTACAATTTAGCCCCTTGTGGTTTGGACGCTAGATATGTATAATGGTTAAAAGCATGTTCAATTTCAATTTGTACAAATTACCACGCCCTAGTAATTAGTATAATTACGTGTTTTGATGGTTATCCAAAATTTTGATTTTCTCTTGTCCCTGTTACCGGATTTTGGTTTTGAAAGCATAAGTATCTGCCTCTGAGGTCATCTAAGTGTGGTCCAAGTTTCATAGTTCTAAGATGAACCGTTTTCTCTGTAGGCTCTTATTCCTCTCCGTCAGAATCCCCCAGCTAGCCAGCCAGACGGAAGATTTTCGACGATGTTAAGGCACTTTTTAACACAGAACGGGTTATCGGATCGGGCTGATTTATTTTTGGTAGGTCATGGACTACATATCAGGTCATATACCGAGTTTCAAGATTGTAAATCTTTCGGGGCGGCGTGTGCAGATAGCTGAAAACCCCCCAACTGGGATAGGAGTACACAGGGTCGAGCCAGTCCAGTCGCGTGCGCTTGGCTGCGGGCGAACGACCGTCGCCCTAGATAAATAAAAAAGATGTATTAAATAAAAAAATATTAATAAAAAAAAACATTATTCCGCTCATATGGTGATATTAGCTGATGATATTACATAAACGGCAAGTATCTGCAAGTCGTGAAAGTCACAGAAATGTTACAAAATTAACATTTGTTATTGGCTAGGGCTTTTCCATCTGTACTTTATTTTGTTTTACAAATAATTCAAAGTGAAGTTAACAGAATAAAATATTATATTTGACCTTACTTTTACACATGGTGGAGGTGCCGGGTCACCAACTGCGTAAATGCGAGCGTACAAATCATTATGAGTTTTTTATTTTTCCACTTTCAAACCTTTTTCACCATACATTTTGATCAGTAGGCCTACTCTTTGTTTTGTTTTTTTACCTACAATGCCTGGGCCTGACGCAAATAATGAATTACTTAAATCTAATCCAGTATGAGTAAAGATCGGCATATATTCTTTAGTGTAATTTAATATATTACTTCTTGTGCTTTCTAACTAGGAAATTTCTGAAACGCAAATGCCTTAAAAAAATCCAGAAAGTAATTTTTGTAAAACTCTTTTGGCGTATAGGGCCTGGAACCCTGACTAAAGTCCCATAGAGGTACGTCAACTGTGGCGTACAAGCACTATTAGGCCTGCTGGACCCTATCAAACGTAGAACGTATTGCTTTTATTGTTGCAGGATGTGAAGCATCCCTTTACAATTTACATTAGATTAGCACAAAACACAACTGGCATTCCCTGGATTCTCCGTTTAAAAACCCATGCCTAAGTTACGTTACCGACCCACAGGTCCCCACAAATACAAATGTTAATTCTAATACTGATTCCCCTTAAAGAGAACCCACCCTGGAACTATGCTGTAAACCAGCAATGCTCTCCGGAGCACCCACTGTAGTTCCGCACTACGCACCCTTGCGCTGCGCCACTGCTAGCACAAGTTGACGCGTCACCTGTCAAACAAGCTCCGACGGTCACAGCTCTTGGCTGGGCCGCGTGCTCGCTCCAGCGGCTGAACGCTGCACTCCTTCCCGACACTGACACATGTTCATCCCAGCTGCGAGACTACGCCCACTCGGGTCGCCCTCCCGGTACAGTGCCTGACACATGGTAAGCGGTGGGCCACACCTACTTCCATCCTACGCAAAACTAGGCTTGACTGCCCCCTACTACACACAGTAGCAAAACGCACTATCATGTATTGATAGGGTTACCTTACACAGAGAAGTAAATACTATAACCACGCGGGGAATTACAAGCAAACTACACTCTACACAGGCCACGAAGGCTACGCGCTACGCACGCAACGGAGGCTACGCGCTACGCACGCCGCGAAGGCTACGCGCTACGCACGCCACGAAGGCTACGCGCTACACACGCCACGGAGACACAAAAATTACAAAGACATTTAGGTTCCACTAAGGAAAATAATAAAAATACAAACCGTACTTATCTTACAACTACACGTTGAGATGAAACAGTGACTCGGTTCACTAAAGAATGCCTACGAAAGTTAACCGCAAGTTACGACTCCAACACTCACACTCACAAAACTACTAATGCGCACAATAAAACAAACAGCAAACCACTAACTCAAATTGACTTCTCGGAACGCACACAGGACTCGTATCCATCTACACCACTCGCCCGGAAATAGAACTTGACAGTTAAAGACAACACAAGACTGGCGCTGCGGCCGCGAGGACGTACCACAAAATGAAGTTAAAACGCTACGTACCCTACACATTACACAGAAAAGAAAACATTAGAGGACCGGCTCAGTGACACAATGCGGCCCTAGATTCTATCGCGTAAACAAAACAAAAGTTGCTCGTCGAGCTAACTTCACCCCAGCGTGCCAAATAATAGGTACGTCCTTCCAGGCGTGAACACATCAACGCGAAGGTACGTCCGTACACGAAGTGCCAATAGGTACATCCTCCTTAAGGGCGAACTCATCAACGCAGAGGTATGTCCATACACGGATCACACGAGATCTCGAAGGTAACGGCATGGTCCTGGCGGGTGTCCAACGTAACGTAGGTTTTAAAGAAAAACATTACTGTCTGGTCCTTGTGACAGAGAACAGTAATTTGAAAGCTGGCAGGCAAAGTCCCAAGTCTGATTTCACGAGTGCTAGGATCGGTCATGAGTCCTGCAAACTTGTTGCTGTCGTCGTGGTGGCTGCGTTGTACTGTTGACAACTCCGGTCATTGACCCGCGCGTAGTGTGATTACTTGTACAGCCGTCGTCTGCGCATCTCATGCGTCTACCTTGCCCTAGGCTCTCCTCTCGCTCATCGCCCGGTCTGTGCGGCTGGTGCTGCCTGCATCGCCTGCTGACAGTTCACTCCACTTCCCTCGCGTACCTCGACGCTCGCGCTGCGGTCCTGGGTTCGACTTCCCAGTGGACTCGCGCTCCACACACACAATTACATTGAGCTGCGCGCTTCGCGCGCTCTAGTCTTCCGACTTGTACTCCTTAAGATTACTTATGTTGAACACGCCTTTCACCACTCCTTGCTCATCGGATAGTTCATAAGCGTTCGCACCTGCGATGGCTGTGATACGAAAGGGTCCACTGTACAATAAAAACAGTTTCCTGGCTTCCTTTACTGATACTTTGTTAATTTGTATGCCTCTACAAATTAACCTTTACTTGATTACAAATTTATGCAACATGATATCTTGACAATAGGCCTATGCAAATTAATTAAAAATAAAAACGAAAAAAGTCTCTGGCTGAGGGCCTAAATAGTGAAACGGAATGCAACCTCGTGACTACAAAAAGTCCTACGTACCGAGTGCCCCTGAAACGTAAAGACCTCGTTGGTCCGTCACTGAAACGAAACACTTAAAATAACCCCCGCGTTCTAAGCTACCGGAAGGAAAGGTCCTAAGTACAGGCTCTACTGATACCCTACTGTAGCCCTAACCCTCGCAATTTCACTCGATTAGTGATTTATGTACCTATAGTTCGGAACAGACCGTACCTGTATCCTAATCTTCGAAGTATCGACCGGATTATTGATAATTATGCAAGCATAGACCCTCTCGGGGTTAGGCCTATGTTGCTCCACGGCTACGACTATGCAAATTAACCTAAGATAAGCACTCCTAACTAACTCAGGGGGAGGCCCTCTCATACGTCGGGAAAACACAAATAAAGACAGTAACCTAGCAAAACATGGTAGACATAAGTGGTGATGACAGTGAACCGGTGACCTGTTAGCACGATTCCCCGTTTAGGAATGTACCCAACCTTACCCAGTGCGCTAGTGGTGAGCCTCGCCGCTGGAGTCCCACGTCCTCGGAACAGCTGGCTGGTTCACACATTCTTAAAATTACCACTATGACTAAACAAAAGCTTATGCGTCAGCAATATGTGACGAGCTGAAGGCCGTGCATTAATTGAAATGTTGAGGTTGTGAATGACTTGGGATTGAAGGTCGTTAGCATGCCCCTAATGAATTGAAAGTGATTAATTCGGATATCAAAAGGTTGTTTTAAAAGATTCTAAGTTATGCAAACAAATGAATGAAAAGATGCAATTAGTGTGAAAGCTTGGATCCAAAGCAAAGATTTGAATATTAAATTACCGTGAACATTACATAAATTGATACAATAAGTCTTACTCTAGATCAACCAAAGTTAGTAGTCAACGATATCTTGAGTTACGATACTGTAGTGAAGTGGGGTGGGACGTAGCCCTCTACTTGGCACGTTCGATGGTGGTTTATGCGCGCTGTAGGCGCCTCGGACCCTCAGGGGGGAATTCCGCAGGGGCGGATTGACCTGCTTTCCCATCTTGGCGTCCTGGGGGGACCCGAAGTGTAAAGTAAAAAATGTACTTATCAGTAGTAAACGGGGAGGCAAATATATTCCCCGTTGAAATTGGTACTAAAATGATGATTTGGGGTTGATAGATCCTACCCACACGGGGACCCGGGGTTTACAGTTATATTTTCGACGTTTTAAAATGCCCTCAACTCAGGGATATTCATTTAGTTGCAAAAAATTTTGGCCATTTTCCCGGACTAAAAAAAAACTGTGAACTTTAAATAAAATGTCCATTGTCTACCCCTTGGTTTGGTTCGTCGACTGCCGGGGCGTCGGTCGTATGAAAAGCAAACCCACATACTGGTGGGCTTTTTAAAAAACACTCCCGATTTACCAAAAGGGTTTTAAAAAGGGGTTTGAAACAAAATTAAAAAACCGCAAAACTGGGCCTTTTGGAAACCGCTTCTCTTATACTTTGGAGATGCTTTGGGTTTTTGGGTTCCATTGCCCTAAAATCCGGGCCTTTGGAACCGCTTAAAATTAAAGGGCCGGGGGAAACCAAAAGGGGGATTTTTTGGGAAACGATTTTGCTCGTCAAAGGCTTGAATCTCAGGGGCCCTCCTTGTGCTTCCCCGTCTAAAAAAACGCCCCTGCTCTGCGGCCTGGTGATAAACGTAGCCCCTTCACTGGCCACATCCCCCCCTTTTCCGCTCGTGTTTTGGTCAAATACGGGTAAAACCCAAAACAAATTTCACTGGGCCAAATCCGGGCTGCAGCCCCCCATACCGATTAAAGCCAAACCTCGTTTTCCCAGTTTCTAGACGCAAAAAATTCCCCCCCTGGTACAAAAATAACTTGCTGACCATTAGCCACTTTTAGACTTATGCAAAAGCCTAGGCTATTCCCATATGCCCTTTAGCCAAAAAACCCTAGCCTTCCATTGGACAAGTTTAAAATTACATGACTGAAAATTATGAAAAATTATGTAGAACTTGAAAATTATTGATATGAAAATTTTGGAAAAATATGTAACTTTTGGGTTTTTTAAAAAATTAAAAAAATGGGGCCCAAACCCGGGCCCCGTCCAGGGCTGTACATTCCCCCAGTCCCCCCCTTACTTCATGCGGATACTTGGTACACGTCCCGCAGGAAAGTTACCCTCACAACCATAAATATAAGTGCAGCTCGCAGCAAACACAAAATTAACACATTTTTTTTTAAACCCAAACCTTAAAACTCTCAAATACCCCAGGCACCTAAGTGTGCGTAAATCATAAGGGGGGGTTGGGCCTTGCCATTTTTACGTTCATAAAAAAAACCCCCCCCCCAAACTTTTGGCTTTTTTCCGGCCCCCTAAAATCCTACCTAACGTTACGTTACTGCCCCTTTGTGGTCGCAAGTACAATTAACAAAAATAAAAAAAGGGCCCCGGGAAACGGAAGTACCCCCCCTAAAACCCATGTTTGAAAAAAAATTTGACAAGTTATTGCCACTTTTCCCCAAAAACGAGAACCAACGGTTCCGCTCAAACCCAAACCTTAAAACTAGGGCCACTGTAGTTGAAAGGTGCGCGTTGCCCCCGCCTCAACGGTTTCTGGGCCCGGGCGGCCACCCACTGCGATGCGCTTCACTGCGCCGGGCTTTCCCCCCGCTCACTTGTCATCCCCAAACTTAGCTGCCACACCCCTGACAGCTGACGTCGCCGCGAACGTACGGCGGACACCCGATGAAAACGGGGATGGGGTTGCGGTCTCCCTTTCCATTCCCTCCCCCAACCAAAAACTTCCGGACCCCGATGTCCTGACTACGTTTAGTAGCCAACGCATATTTTGCATCGATGCAATTACTCTAACCTGTTTTCGGTTACGCGTACGCGCTGTTTAAACACAAAGAGCCCCTAGTCGTAGATAACTGCACAACTCCCTTAAACCTACTAGGGTTCTCAAACCCCACGGAGGCAAAAAATTAAAAGGGCGCATAATGCGGCCCTCCCGATTTTTAAAAACTAAGTACACGCCCGTCCACAAAAGGCAAAAAAAAAAAGAAAAAAGACGGCAATAAAAAACTTTAAAAAACCCCAAAGTCCCGTAGTCCCTTTGCCCTTACAAAGTAAAAGGGACTGGGCTCGCAAAAAAACTACCCCGGGAAGTGTTCCCCCCGCCTATTTCCACACTACACTGAGTGGGCGTCCCACCTTTGAGGGAAAAAAGTAAACTGGGGCGAAACCCGAAACCCAACCCCAAAAACAAGGTTAAACTCACTGGCCGGGCCCCTGGACTCAAAATTTAACTATAAAATTTTAAAAACTCAGGGTAACTTAACTGACTGGCCGATGGCAAATTTTGCACAAAAAAACCCTCAAAAATGCTTTTCCCAAAGCGTGTGGTGTGCCCACAAAAGAACCAAAGGCCTCTACGTACCATCTCACAAGCCACGGAGGCTAGGGAAAAACATGGGGGAAACCCTAGGCTCAGTGATCGAGGCTACCCTAGATTCATCGCGTAACCCAGTCGATTTAAGTTTGGGCTGTTTTCCAAGTACGCCCTTCTAGGGGGCAAAATCAGCCCCTACCCTACCACGGGTACGTCCTGGTCCCGACACACGGACCCTCAAAAGATGCTTGATCCTGGCGAGGTAACCCCGATGTAGCGAAAGGGTATGTAACCACAGTTACGGGTTCTTATCGGGGTACCTTCTGACAGACGATAATATGGGCTTTGGGCTTAGGCAAATTTTCAAGTCTTATTTTCCCGGAGTTGTTGGGGAGTCTGAGTCTATTTCTCCCCTTTGTCCCTTCCCAAAGGTGCTTCCTGTGACAGTCAAGGTCGATGACCTGCGCGTAACTACGCCCCCCCTTGAAGGGAAATTCCCTTTCCCAGCTGTGGTGCTGCAGACACCCCGTGCGCGCTCCTTTGGGACACTTCCCCATTTCCCGGGCTTGTCTAGCGCGGCACTCTCTCGGTGGGCCGACTTGACATTTGTTTCTGGGCCGGGGTTCCCGCATTGGCTGCGCTGCGGTACTGGGTTCGATTCACTCCAGCCCGCGTCTTTTTTTCCCACCACACGGGGGTCCAATTTTACCCCCCCCCGCTTTACTCTTTCTTCCCTCGGACTTGTACAATTTAAATTACAAATATTTGTACACCCTTTTACTACCCTAGCTCCGGAAGCTCGTACCGTTCGTCCCTAAAAAAATCGACGGGGGAACCGAGTAGGGTTTAAACAAAAACATAGGAAAAATCTTCCTCGCCCCCTTTATTAGAAAATTTTAACACGTTGATTTCTTTAAACCAGGCCCAAAGGTCGCCCTACTTTCCCAAGGTTTTTTTGGTGTTCGTCGTATTTTTACCCCCAGGGAGCTTTTTCCCCCCCCCCTTTTTCTCCTTTTGTTTTCGACGGGCTTTAACTAGCATTTTCACGATTTTGGGCAGTGATTTCGCTCGGCCCCGCCCCGGATATTTAAACATTTTTGACACCCCCCTCCCCGGGTAACTTATCATAGAAGTTTGTACGGCGTTTCACCTGGCTCTCGTGCACGGGGCGGTTAAACATTAAACCCATCTGGGGAAAATATTTTACCCCAAATAGCGTTTTTCTCTGATTGCAGTAGGCTCTCAGAAACGCCCGATCCCCCCTCCCTTACCGTTCCCCTAGGATTCGATGCGGGTGGCGTTTTGGACCCAATGGTTTTCGCAAGATGTTGTGGCCCTCTAAAGGGGTTTGTACCAGATACGCGGGCGGATAAATAGTACCATGATCGCTCGCATTTCCCCCGGGGTCAAAAAGTTTTGAAAGTAATGCTCTAGCTTTTTAACAAAAAGCTTTCGCCGGGGCGTACGCAAAAAGTTTCAGTGCGAAAGACTTTGTAAACACGCGACGAAAACAAGTATGTAAACCCAGCGCGCCCTGTCCCCTTTTGGTAAAGGACCCAAAAAGACTTAGCTGGAGTTTCTCCGCTTTCGGGGGCGATGGGTTTTGGGAGCGCCCTGTAACGCCCATTTTTCTGTGTTTACTCTTCTGACCCGAGGGCCCCAGGCGGAAACCAAATTGCGTCGGTCCTCGCCATACCTTTTTCCCAAAAAAACCCTTCCTTTTAATCCCGCCAAAAATTTGGTTTTAACCAAAAAGCCCCCAATCTAGGTGGGACGCCCACACATCTCCTTCTCCCTACTTTTCGGGGACCTCTTTCCAATTTGGGGTTTTTCGGTCCCCCGCGTTGGGACGGGGATTCAATACTTTTGTCGTACACCCTGTATTTTTTCCCCTCCATCGTTTCTGCGTCGCAGCCCCCCAGTTTGGGAATTACTTCCCCAAAATACTCTCTTCACTTGGTTTAATGAAATGCGCCCACATCTCATTTTCAGCCCCCGTAAAATGTGGGGGGCTTTAATCGCCCTAGGCACCCCTCTCCTCTCGGCTAGGCATGGCCCCACTCTGCGCCCGCTCGGGTGCGCCGTGCCGATGCGCGTTTCGATGCCTCTTCGATCGGGGCCCCCGCTTTCCCCGTGACTAGCTCTGCCCCCGCACGTGGTCAGGTGCGCGCGCTGCCCCGCCCCCACTTCCCCCTAGTACGCTGCCCCTGACTGCTCCCGTTCGAGCCCCGGTTTCCGGCGGGTAAACCACAAATTTAGTCTTTTAAAAAAACTTACAATCTTTTTTTTTTCAAAGGTCTCGGGGATCGGACACACAAAAACACAAATTCCAAAATATACAATTACCCACTCGCCCCCCCCATCTTTGGGGAGCTCCCCGGCGTTTTTAAACCCCAGACCCGGGTTTTTGCCCCTAGCACTCCTTGGCTAAATGGGTAGTTGTACCTGGCGGCTCCCGCCCCCCGACTTTTTTATGCGCCCTTTTAGAAAACCCATTTATGTCTAGGAGCTGCCACTTCAGCTTCACTCGTGCCAGACACTCGCCTACACGTGGGTCATGGTCCGCCGGGGCACCTCGTCTTCAAGTCCTTCCGCCCCTGGGGTCGCTCCAGGCCCCTCCTCTTGCCTGGGCCTCCCGACACTCGGGGACTTTGCACGCGAAAGCGGGACCCCAAATTCCCTTTCACAATCGGCCCCCTCCTTGGGAGGGCTCAGGGGGGTAGGCCCACTCATCGGGGCCCCCCGCGCTCTTTTCGCCCCCCACTCTCTCTTGGGTCTCTGCGGCCTGGGCTGCACATGGGGTTCCAGCTGCTCTGTCAGGCTCGCTACATTGACGCTCAGCCAGTGACCCGTCCTAGTAAGGGGGGGTTGTCGCGGACCTCGTTTTCCACCTCCCATAACTGCTTCTCTCTTTTCTGGGGTAAATGCTCTATTTTTCTTTGCTCGTTTTCTATCCCAGCAGTAGTCGCACTGATCCATCCTGAGGTTATCTCCAAACTGATTCAAATTTCCTTTCTGTTGTTTTTCAACTCCTTGACGGACTGCCCTCACCTGACCTAGCTTCTTATTTTTTCCGCCCGTCTTTTTTAACAATTTGGGCCCCGGGTATTTCCCGCTTTTAGCGGCAATCTTTTCCTTATCTGCCCCCCCACTCTCCCTTTACTGGCCTTTACTATCCGTTTCTCTCCAAGCCCGTTCCCCTTCGCGTCTCAGCTGATTTCAGCTCGCGCTGCCTCGAGGGGCTCGGATCGGTCTCCCCTTCCCCTGCTTTTTCGGCTTGCTGGGGGCTCGCAAACCCCCTGTCCAGGGCCCCGAAGAACATGCGTTCGACTAACCCGCTGTGACTCTTTTCTTTTCCCCTAGCTCCCCATGTTTATTTAAAGCTTTACGGTTTTTTTTGCTTTTCATAGGCATTATCTTCCGAGAGATGGACGGGATAATTTCCCTCTCAGGGTACTGCTGCCTAGGGGTTTCGCCTCGCCCTTTGGGCTCGTTACCCGACTCGATGCTGGCCGTTTAACGAAAAATTCCCCAATCACTTCGTGTAACCCCCCCGCCGTTATCGCACATACTCCCCGCCTGGTCCACGTTTTTCCCTTTGGCCTGCGCGCTTCTCCTGGTTTCCCTTCCCGCCATCCTTTTCCGGTTGACAAGGGGTTTCCCACTTTGGGACCCCGCGTGCGCACTTGGCAAGCCCCGTGGCTACCCAAACCGTGACGATTTTACCTCGTTGTCCTACAAAAACTTTTCCCCCAAAACAAAAAAATACTAAAATTTGATTGAACCCTGTGATTTTCGTGTCCCACGTTGTTCCCCGGCCCCTGAAAAAGGAATGCCCCGTACGGGGTCCATGAAACGGGAAGCAACCCGGTGACTACAAAAAGTCCTACGTACCGATGCCCGAAACGTTAAAAAGACCCTCGTTTGGTTTCCTCACTGAAAAGAAAACCCCTTAAAAAAAACCCCCGCGGTTTTAAGCTACCGGAAGGGAAAAGGCCTAAATACAGGTTTTACTTTAACCCTACGGGAGCCCTAACCCTCGCAATTTCCCCTGATTAGGATTTATTTCCTTTGTTCGGGAAAAGACCCTACCCGTTCCTAATTTCGAAGTAAACGACCCGGGTTTTTGATAATTATGCAAAAATAGCCTCTCGGGGGTTTGCCCCATTTGCTCCCCGCTACGACTATGGGAAATTAACCTAAGATAAGCACTCCCAACTAAATCAGGGGGAGGCCCCCTCATACTCGGGAAAACACAAATAAAAAACAGTAAACCCCAGCAAAACATGGGAGACATAAGTGGGTTTATGACAGTGAACCGGTGGGCCTGTTGAAACACGATTCCCCCTTTTGGAATGTTTCCCCAAACCCTTTCCCCGTGCGCTTTTGGTGGCCTCGCCGCTGGAAATCCCACGTCTCGGGAACGCTGGGTGGTTCCCACGTTTTTAAAATTACCAAATATGACTAAACAAAAGCTTATGGGTCAGCAAAAATTGTGACCCAGCTGAAGGCCGGCATTAATTGAAATGTTGAGGTTTTTAAAAGAAATTGGGATTGAAGGGCGTTACATCCCCTAATGAAATTTAAAGTGATTAATTCGGATATCCCAAAAAAATTGTTTTAATGATTCTAATTATGCAAAAAAATGAATGAAAAGACAATTTTGGTTTAAAGCTTTGGGTCCAAACAAAAATTTTTAATATTAAAAAAACCCTGAACATTTCATAAAATTTATACAAAGTCTTTCCCCTAGATCAACCCAAAATTTGTAAATAAAAAAAAAAGATTCTTGAGTTCCATACGTAGGGAAATGGGGTGGGACCCCCGGCCCCCTTTCTTGGGACGTTCGATGGTGGTTTTTGCGCGCTGTAGGCCCCCTCGGAACCCCCAGGGGAAATTTCCCCAAATGGCGGGTTTACCTGCTTCCCATCTTGGCGTTTGGGTGGAACCCCGAAGTGTTAAAAGTAGAAATGTAAATTACTCGTATGTAGACAGGTTTGGCAAGATATATTCCGTTTAAATTGGGGGGCTAATTAAAAAGATGTTTGGGTTTATTAGATGCCTACCACGAGGGGCCCCGTGGGTAAGATTTTAGTTCGACGTGTAAATGCCCCCAACTCGGGATATTCATTTTGTTGCAAAAGATTGCCCCCTCCCGGCCCAAAGAAAAAATGTGAACTTTTAAATAGAAGGGCCAAATTTTCCCCAGTGGTGGGCGTCGACTGCCCCGGGGGGGGCCCGGGGCGGTCGTATATAGCTACCAAAATACTGGGGGGCGGGTTAAAACACTCCCGATTTACCGAAATGGGGTTAAATTTTTTTGAAACTAAATCAAAAAACCCAAACTAGCACTTGAAAAACCCCTTCTTATACGTGGAGAGGCGGGGTGGTTCCATTTCCCAAAATGCCCCGCTTGCCTGCTTTATAGGGGCCGGGGAAATCGGGGGAAAAGGGCTTTGGGGAAAGGGCTTTTCCGTCTGAAAGGGTTGAATCTCAGTGACGATGCACTCTGGCTTCTCCGTCTCAAAAACGCCCTGCTCTGCTGGCTAGGGGAATTTACGTAGGGGCCCTTTTCCCCCCCAAATCCCCCCCGTTTCCCCTCGCTGATTGGTCGACACTGGGGGAAACCCCAATATTTCACCCCGGCCCACCCGGCTGTGCCCGAAAACCGATTGAAACTACCTCGTTTTTGCCCAGAAACTAGACGCACAAAAATTACCCCCTTGGGACAGCAAATAACAATTTCTTGGGCCATTTGCCCCTTTTAGTTACGGGACAAGGGCCCCGGCTATTCCCCCATGACCTTAGGGCCAAAAACCAACCTTCCTATTTGGACAAGTTAAATTAATAGCAATGTAAATTTTGGGAAAAAAAAAGTAGAATTTGGAAAAAATTTGATTTTTGTAAATTTTAAAAAAATGTAAATTTTTGGTTTCAAAAATTTAAAAATAGGGGCCCAAAATGGCCCTCCAGGGCTGTTTCAGTTTTCAATAGGAAGGGCAGAGGCTGTTACGTTACACTCTTTTTTAAAGGAGTGACTGGAAAAAACACAAATATTAATATTAATATGATCGGTTTCATTTTGAAATCAGATCCAGTTATGATTGCGCCAACAATGGTCTACGTAGTTAGTATTAGTGATGACATCGAGTCCAAAAAGTTCGAACCGGTTCCTCCTTCCTCCTTCCGGGGCAGAACCGGTTCTTAAAATAAAAAATAAATAATTTTTTTTTTTTAAGTTACAATTTACAATCATCAGGTCAAAAAGTGCCCTTAAAAAGCATTCTTCAAAGTTCAAACAATGCGCGCGTCCTTACACACACAGCCTATTGTGCGATATGGAGTGGGATGGGCCTAGCATAGCTGAATAACTTCACTATCTGTGAGAAAAGAAGGCGCTGTTACGTAGTTACGTACAAAAAAGAAATACTAATTCGAATTTAAATTATCAATTATTTATTACAAATTTTTAACATCACTTTGTAAAAAAACAAAAAACAAAAAATTGTTTTGGGAACCGGTTTGGAAATGCTTTCCGGGTACCCGATGTCATCACTAGTTAGTATGGTGTTATTTCCAAAATAATATGCTCTTCCCTTATTTAGTCGGTAACATGAAACGATGCCTTTTGTTCGGTCGCTACTAAATTAATCGTGTGATTTTACAGTTAACCCGTGAGTAGGCCTACACATAGGCGACCGTAGGATTTATTTAAGGGGGGGGGGGGGGGGGGGGTAAATTAGATTTAAATTATTTTAGCTTGCCTATCTTGCATGGTAAATTACACAACCACTCCTCCCTTTCCTTGATGATGGTCAGGTACCGCCCTGCTAAAAATTCCAGTCTTTTCCCAGTTTACAAAATGGTTCTGGAACGGGAAGGGACAAGACGGGACCCCAAACGGGAAAGTAAGTAGCTTAGGGTTTTCCATTTGAATGGAAATAACGGGGAACAGTATAAGCTGATATTAACTGGCAAGGGTATGTTTTTGGGATGTAACTGGAAACCATTCCCATTGTTTAGCGGACTTCTCTGGAACAACTGGTTTCTGGAACCTATGGTAGGTTCCACTTGAATTGCTGGCTCTAATGGATATTACGGAACTGAAACCAGGGCAAAGTTCCACTGGAATTGCTGTCTTAGGTGGATATTACGGGAAAACGGGAAACCCCGGAAATAGTTTCCACTGAAATTGGGTTAAGGGATATACTGGAACTGGAAAACCATTTGCAATAGCTTCCACTGGAATATGCTGCTCTAGGGTGGTTTTTTCTGGAACGGATACCACTGGAAATAGTTCCACTGGAATATCGCTCTAAGTGGATTTTACGGGAACGGGAAAACCCTTGGCAATAGTTTCCAAGGGAAATACGGGGGTTTTGATGGTTAACGGGAGGAAACCTCGGCACACATCCACGCCCTGAACGCGCTCAATTACAATAAGCAAACGAAAAAATTAGATTCGAAAATCTTTTAAATTTTTATATTAAATACAATTTCTTACTATTTTTTTCATTCCTACCCCAATCCCTGTACTGGATCCCAAAGCAATTTTTTAAATTTGACAAAATTTAAAAGCAATTTTATCATGAAGAAGGAGCCAAAACTCGATCCGAGGGAACCCGCATCTAAAACCCAACCCCTAGCCGTAGCGCCAAGAAGACGATGAAGTTTACAGACAATAACACCTATATAGGATACAACAGAAAATCGACGCAATTTCGTAACATTGTGCACTCCTTGGCCTACCTAATTAATACGTGTTTTTATTCTTGTTTTTTAATAGTATTTTCAGATTTGATCAAAATTTAAAGTATTTTTTTTTTTAGTTCAAAATGTATATGGAAAAGCAGCAATTTAATTTGGGGGGCGAAAGCGAGCGAAGCAAAGACTTCAATTTCCCTGCCCCCCAAAAATTTTAGCCCCTTTTTTTTTTTTTTTTCCCCCGTCTTTTTGGGTTCGCTCTCTACCGGAAAACGGCAATGGTTTTGATAAAATTTGATGGCCCTTTCGTTTTCTCTAAACTTAGGGTGTATTGTTTTGGGAAAAAATTCGAAAAAATATTTCTCTGAAATGTATTTTTACGATTTTTTCGATTTTTAGTGCGTATTTTGTCACTTTTGGGCCGATTCTGACCAAACGGGGGGGGCTACAACGTTATTTTTCACATGGACTTTAAAATGGTGATTAGTATTTTTTGAAAAAAAAAGTAAAAAATTTAGCTAGAATTCTAGAAAAAAAGGTTTTAATATTTGTTTTTCTTTTATTATTACGATTTTTTCGAACTTTTTGGGCCCGATTCTGCCAAAAACGGGGGGGCTACACGTTCAGATTCACTGGACATAAGGTTATGGTGATTATCCTTTGGGAAAAAAAGTTAAAAAAAGTTAGTCGAACCACAGAAAAAAAAGGTTTTAATATGATTTTTTTGAATTTTTATAATACTAATAAAAAAAGTAACAATAAAAATTTGACAAAAATCATCTACAAGCTTCAAAAACATTTGCAAAGGAAAAAAGTGCGAACAAACGCACAAAACGCAAAAAAAAAAACTTACAAAAAAAACGCTATCATAAACGGGGGGCGGGACTTACGTTTTCCAGACTTTTATAATTAATTAAAACCAAGATTTAGCCCGGGGGGATAGCAAAAAAAAACAAAAACCCCGAACATTTTACAGTCAGAAAAAAAAACTTATAAAAATAATATACTTAAAAAATTTTAAAAACACCTTACAATCACTTTTAAACCCCTTTGATGTTAAAAGCCAAATTTTGCAGTGTCAAATCCCAAATGTTCTATCTCACACGCTATAGTTTTGAGCTAAAAGGGGATTTGAATTTTCAGGGGGCGCCCAAAAATTAAATTTTCAGATTTAGACACGTACGTAGGTCCTAAGTTAGGAAAGGGATACGCCTATGCTACTAACTCTACATGTCGAAACAAGCTTCGGCATGAAACTTTGGGTTTAAACAAAAACAAAAAAAAAAAAAAAACGCACACTTTAAAATTTTTGGTTATACTTTTAATCGTGGGTTCTATAAGATCAAGTCGTCATTACATTTCACTCAAAACGTGGGCGTCGCCATGTTCGAACGGCCGCGGCGGGAAAAAACATATCGAGATTCTTTTTGGGTTTCGTTTCGAGAGAACATTTTGCTTTCTGTTTTCCGTTGCAATCTTCTACGGCGCTTTGGAGATAGAAACATGCATTTCGTATACACAACTAAGTGGAGATAGAACAGGCATTCTTTTTCTGTTGCAATCTTCAACGGGAGCTTTGGAGGTAACACAGCATTGTACTCCAACTAAACAGGGATAAAAACATTGCATTCTAATTCCTTTGCAATTTTTCAACAGACGTTTTGGGAGAAGAACAGCTTTTCGCATTCAACTAAACAGGGAGATAGAACAGTGCATTCGGCACTGCGAGTGTTGTCTCTATAAAAAGAGCTGTCTGTTGCGATTTTTAAAGCAGATTTTTCTCGTTCTATGAGTCGACATATTGACGAAGGCAATTTTTTGTGTTTTGCAATAAATGTGGGGCCTAAATATTGTTTTTTAGGGGAGAAAATTTTGATTTAATTACATTTGGCAACATTTTTTTTGGGATTAAACAGAGGTTTTCGGAATTTTCTTTTACTTTGCGCACTTGTTTTAAAAATTTTTTAAAATTTAAATAATTTTTGTTTTTAAGATCTCGCTCTCTACCTTCTCTCTCTGCTTGGGGGAAATTTTATTGGGGGATAAAATAAAAATTTAATTTGAGTAGTGTCCGTTATTCCAACTAATTTAGAGTTTTTTAATATCAAAATTTATGATTCTTTTGGGCGTTTCCCAAACGGGGGATCATCTAACGGTTTTTACCCAAAACCCAAAAAAAAGCAAACTTTTTTTTCCAAAACCCGATAATGAAGACATATGCTTAAACGCCCTTTTAAAAATTTATTAACAGTAAATATAAAAAGGGGTAACAAAACTGCATGTTTATTTGTTAGAAAGGGTTATTTAGTTAATATTACAGATAGTTTTTTGTTTTATTTCTTTTTACAAGCACAATAGTTTTAAATTAAAAATGTTTTTTGTCTACTACCCTATAAAAAATAAACATGTCTAAGTGCTTGGGGTTTCTAGGTTAATTTAAAGAAAAATGAAGCCCAAAACTTTGCATTTCATTTGCTAGGACAAAAAGTAAAGGTACATGAAAAAAATAAACACCCTAAGGCGATTACTATACAGGGAAAAGAGTGACTGGTCTAAATTATTGTGTTTGTTTAGTTGTTATTGCATTTCAGCTGTGGTATAAGCCGTTCCACGGGTTTTTATTTCTTTGATGCGCATCTATTTTTGAGCATTTGTTTTTTTGGAGTGTGTGGTTTATTACAAAAACCCTTGTTTTATCGGGTCTTAACCCGGCACGCCCCTGGCGTGTTTTACGCTCTAGCCTTTGCCCAAATCGTCTCCCCGGGGATGGTTTTGTTTCGCAATGTGTTAGCAGAGGGCAAAACGTGAGGCTCCCTACAGTATCAGCATTTCATAAATCGGGCCTTCCGCCTACCAGGCAAAAACAATAGTCTTTTTAGTACATAGAAAAAAATATGATTTAGCGTTTTTTTTGTCGCATTGCAGCAACGGAGCGTACATCCATTTAGCATTTCTAAAAGAATGAAAATTTGCAATTAAATCAAATGTTGTAAAAAACCAAAAGAACTTTCACAGTGCGACGCATGTACTCAGGAACTTTGATAATTTGTCCTAACCACAACAACGCTTGCAAAATATCCCTATCTTTTTAACTTTTTTTTTAATAAAATAAATATGAAACAAACAATAAAAAAATGCAAATTTAAAAATATTTCATTATCCTTTTGTTTTTGCTTTTCTTATTTATTTAAAATTTTTTTAGTTTAGTTTTGCATGGAATGTTAAGTCACACCAAATTTTCATCACAGATGTGGGGACTTTCGATGTAAATAAAGATTGTATAAAAAGGCCCTTTTCAGTAATATGCGAGTTAATTAAATTCAGTTAAAGTAAGGTGGTATCCGAGTTGGTTGGAGAGGTAACTAGTGAAAAATAATTGTCAAAAAATTACAAACATGCATTAGGAAAATACATAAAAAGGGGACTTATCAAATCCTACTCAAACCCCACACTGTGAGTGAATAACAAAAAAAATAAAAATACAAATGTGCTCACTAACAGCTCTTAAATCATCTCAATGTGGGACTTTATGCAAAAAAAAAGTGTTATCAAAGTGATAGTTCAAGTAAATCGATTTTATTTAAAACAGCTTAAAGAGGTATCCGGTTGGTTGGAGGGTAAGAATGTGACAAATAATGCTCACAAATACATTGCGTTGGGAAAATATCATAACAAAGGTACTTTTTCCGCCCAAAACCTACACAAGTGAGTAAATTTCCAAAAATAAACAGAACAAATTTGTCCAAAAACAGCTCTTAAAGTATACAGATGTGAGGATTTTCGGTTTTTGGAAAAAAAATTAGTTAAAAGTGCAGTTCTGGTAATACTCTGAGAGCAAAAGAAATTTGTCATTTTTGGGTTTAAAAAACTCTGTGTGCTAATAGAGAGGACTCAAAGTGTTGCATTTTTGCATGGAAATTTAATTCAGTCACATTATTCCCCATTTTGCTTTCAAGTGTGGGGACGACTTGTGAGCTATGTGACAAAAAAAACACATTTTGGTGGGGGTTTGGGTTTTCTGGGAATATGTCACCCGCATCAAAACCCCTCAAAACTAACCAAAACAGGGACAAAAAAAAAAAAAAAAAAAAAAAAAAAACAACCCAAATCACCGCCAACGAACCGAAAAAAAGGAAAAGGGATTTAACTGGAAACTGCAATTTCAAATAGCTATGTGCTAGATCCATTTCGATTTAAAACCTACAATAAAAAAAAAATGTGGGTTTTAAAAAAAATAAATTAAATAAATTTTTTAAAGTTGTTTTTTTGTAGATTTTAGAAGAAGTTTTAAGGGTTTTTCTGAAAGGAAAAAAGAGAAATTTATCGACGAATTAAATTTTTTCGAACCCAGATGATTGCAGAATATAAAATTAAAAGGGGGTTTCTTGGGGGCCAAGACCCCTAATCCACCCGATACGCCATGGGGGGAGTACCTTTAAGTAGGTTTAAAATTTTGTATAATTTGTGTAATTTTTTAGGATGAAGAATAAGATATTTGAAAAATAAACAAAACGTATGTATTAAGATAAGAATAAATTATTAACATTTGGGGCATGAATGAGCCACGAGAGTGTTTTTTGCCCTTGAAATACATGCTGCATTTCTTTCTGCGTCATCCATCGATTATTATTGGGGGCTTCGGCCTCATTAATTTAAAGTGCATTTTTTGGGTGACGTAGTGAGAGAAGCGAAGATTCCCTTTAAACGGAGAAAAAAATCGTTTTTTTTTTTGTATTTTTTTTTTTTGTTAAATAAACAGATTTTTGGGTTTAACCCATACCCAAAGCGATGAAAAATTTTTTGGGGAACCTTTGAAAACTCTGAACTTAAAACTGTCCCCCGTTTTTGTAGCGCAATCAAAAAAAAAAAGTTCCGAAAATCAAAAATTTACTATTTTTTTTGATTTTTAAAAACTTTCTTCGATTTAAACACCTACATGCTTTTTCCGATGAATGATTTGACCCCTGGTCGCTCACATGTCTATTAAAAAAATTTGGGGTTTTTTTAGTAAAATTTTCCTTATTGAAATTATCATTTTTTGGTGATTTTATGGTGGCGGGTCTAGCCCCGATTCATGGGGTTTTTTTTCAAGTTTTTCGTTTTTTACATAATTATTTACAAAAAACTGTTACGTATTAGAGGGGGGGGGGGGGAGCGAGTTCTATTTTTCAAAACCAGGATATTTTTTAAAATTCACCCGTTAGGGGGAAAATTTTCAAATTTACTACGAAAACACGAAAATATCGAAAAAAAGGCAAAAATTGGGTAATAATAAAGCTGCGCAATCAAAATAGAATCTCAAGGGGGGGGTTTGGAATGGATGAATACCCCTTTTTTAATTTTTAAAATTTTTTTTGGAGGTGCCCCAAACAATCGAGGGTGCTTGGCCCTGAGCACTACGGAGTCGGGCCCTGCTGTTAAACCCAAAGCAACACCGCCCTTAAAAAAGGGCTGAAATGAAAATACATGAAAAGTAATTTTAGAAAATACCCCTTAAATGTCCATGATTAAGTTGTTTCTAAAAAATTTTGTTTCAAAAATGAATTATTTTTTGACCCCATCGGGAAAAAAAAGGTGAAAAGATAATTGTTTTTTCTATCCCGAACTGTCCCTAAGGGCGATCACAATAAAAATAATAATAAAACAAAACTCAATTTAACAACGCAGGTTGAGTGGTGTTCTTCACACCGAATATTTTAGTGCCAAAAAAAAACTTTGTCTAAAAATGAAAAAAATCCGGATATCGAAAATAATGAACTTATGGTGTTTTTAAAAAACATATCCAAATAGCCCCAACCCATGCATGCTCGCGATCGTGGACTGCAGTCAACAACTGATGCAAAAAATCCATATATTTTTTCAGACTTTTTTAAATGCATTTTATCAATTACGTTAGTATATAATTAGATATGTAGTATTTTTTTATAAAAATTAAATATTAAATATTTATACTTAAGTGCTGACCCAAATTAGATTTAAGCAAAATTTCGATTTAATATGTATTTTAAAGTAGTACCCACAGGATGATTTAAAAAATTAAAAAAAAAAGCAGTTTAACAAGAAATGAATGACAACAAAAAATTGAAAAATATAAACGAAAAAATGAAAAGAAAAAAAATGATTTTTTTTATTTATTTAAAGGAAAAAAAATTTTGTAGGTAAATTTGGTTTTTTTCCAGTCAAAAGAGGTGATTTTTTTTTTGCATAAAAAAAAATAGTTTTTAAAAATTAGTCAAAGGTAGGAAAGTCAGTTGAATCAGTGTGTTCTCTACCAGTTACTTCATTCAAATGAGTGTAAGCAAAGTCCAGTGAAAGCAGTGAAACCCGTATGATCCCCTAAAAGTAACCCAGTCAATTCAGGGCAACTAAAAACCGTGAAAAGCAGTTTTAATCCCGTGTTTTCCTCTACCAGTTACGCCCTGAAATGCGTGTCAGCAAAACCAGTGGGAAGTCAGTTGAAACCGGTGATCCCCTACAGTTACATTTTGTCAAATCCCGTGCAAGGGAAAATCCAGGGAAAATCAGTTAATCCAGTGTGTCCTCTACCCGTTACATCCATCAAATCCAGTGTCAAGCAAAGTCCAGTGAAAGTCAGTTGAATCCGTGTGTTCCTCTAAAATTACATCCCGGGCAATTAGGTCAATAAAGCCGGAAAAGCAGTTGAAACCAGTGGTTCCTCTTTCCATTAAGCCAGTGAAACAAGTGTCAAGCAAATCCATGGGAAATCAGTGAATCCATGTGATCCCCCTCCGTTAAATTTAGTCAAACAGGCAAAAAGCCAGGGAAAATCAGTTTAACCATGTCCCTCTACCGTTTAAACCCGCAAAACCAGTTTTCAAACAAAGTCCAGTGAAAGTCATTGAATCCAGGGTTCCTCTACCAGTTACATCCAGTCAAATCCAGTGTCAAGCAAAGTCCCGTGAAAAATCGTTAACCATGTGTTCCTCTCCCCTTACTTTCATTCAAAAACCAGGTCAAGCAAAGTCCAGGAAATCTTGAACCAGTGTGTTCCTCTACCATTACAGCCAGTGAAATTTTCTGTCAAGCTAAACCAGGAAAACCAGTTGAATCCAGGTGATCCTCTCCTTCTCCAGCAAATCCACTGTCAAGTTTGTCCAGTGAAAGCCAGTTGAATCCATGTGTTCCTTACCAGTTTCATCCAGTCAAATCCACTGTCAAGCAAAGTCCAGTGAAAGCCAGTTTAATCCAGTATGATCCTAACAGTAACACCAGTCATATTCAGTGTCAATAAAGCCCGTGAAAAGCAGTTGAATCCATGTGTTCCCCTACCCGTTACAGCCGTGAAATGAAATTTTTCAAGCAAAGTCCAGTGGAAGTCAGTTGAATCCCCTGTGATCCTCTACCAGTTACATCCAGTAAAACCATGTCAAGTTAAGGCCTGAAAACCCGTTGATCGTGTGTTTTTCTACCATTTACTGTCAGTGAAAGCGGGTTCAAGCAAAATCCAGTGAAAGTCAGTTTTAAACCAGGTGTCCTTACCAGTTACATCCCGTCAAACCACTGTCAAGTTAAAATCCGTGAAAAATGTGAAACCAGTGTGTTTCTCACCAGTTTCATCCCCAAATCCACTGTCAAGCAAAGTCTAGTGAAACCAGTTTAATCCGTGTGATCCCCTTTCCATTTTAAACCCCGTGAAAGCAGTGTCAAGAAAAGTCCAGTGAAAACCAGTTGAAACAGGTGATCCCTTTCAGTTACAGCCAGTTTAAATCAGGCAAGCAAAGCCCCGTGAAAAAACAGTTTTAAACCAGTGTGTTCCTTACCGTTTCATCCAGTCAACAGTGTCAAGTTAAATCCAGTTTATTCCTTTGATCCCCACCCAGTGAAGTCCAGCCGTATCGAGGTCAAACAAAAAACCCGTAAAAAAAAATTGATCCAGTGTGTTTCCCTTCCATTACAACCAGTTTTTTTCCCCTTGCCATTTTTTGTCCCGGGCTTTTTTATGGTTCCTGCCATTTTTGTGAACGCAGTAAAATCCATTATGGCCAGTTTAAAAAAATGGAATGGAATGTTTTTTTCCACTTTTGCGTGAAAATGGTGAAACTGGACATACTGGGGGCTGCACGGAATTTTTTTCGGGCGTCCACAACACAAACAATATCGAAAAGCATCGATACTAAATTGATCAATAGTAGTATTTAGTATTTTCTTTAACCATATTTTCCCAATGGACACTTGCCAAACATTATCCACTTTACCGATGGTCTGCCATCCTAGATCGTAGCCATGTTTTTACAGACGGTTCCAGAAAAAAGCGTTTAATGTTTTTAAAAGAATATTGGATTTAATTTCATCAACAGATTTTCTGTCTCCCCTTTCCCCCACAAGTCAAACCACCTCTGCATCAACTCGAAAGTTTTCGATGTTGTATTTCTCTACTACCCCTACTAGGAAGCTTCGCAAACGCTTTTTCATGCACGTTTAGTGATGGGTAAATTCCAGGAATTTATTTTCGAGGAATATTCCCGGAATATTCCCCCAAGCGGGAATTTTGAGGGAATTTTCGTTCAAAGCCAAAAAATGACCACAAAACCTTAAAAAGCATTGTTTAATATTAATGTTATTATTATTAATATATAATATAATATAAATAATAATAAACTTAAATAGTGCTAGGCTAAGTAGTACCTTTACTAACATGGATTGACGTGAAAACCAACATGACATGAACTTGACGATTAGGCCTAGCCCAAAGTGGAATCCAATTTTGTGATTGGCCTAGGCTACCTACAACAACCCTTTGTTGTGTGATTCGTAATTCTGCATATTCGTGACAAAAAAATATTCAATATTCGATTCTAACCTCAAAATCACTATTTGCACACCCCTTATAATTATAACGTTAATAATATTTATGTCTAGCTAGGGATAGTCCTACCCTATCAAGCCTAGAATTAACTAATAGCTGACTCAGATTGTGCAGAGCAGGTGCAGATAGTGTTAAAAAACTTAACAAATTACATCCTATTTATAAAAACATAAATTCCCTACTTAAGGGAATTTAAATTTAGGCCTCGGGAACTTTCCCGGTAATATTACCTCTCCGGGCCTACAAAAAGGCCTACAAAAAATTTCATCCCAATTGGAGTATCGGTTTAGCCGGAATCGTGTTAACAGACACACAAAAATACAAACAGAAAAAAAAGAAAAACATTCTGGATTTTTTTCTCCAGTGTAGTGAAATGGAATCTTCGCTTTGCTTGCTACTCTCATCCAATTAACTGGGCATTCTGCATGAATGCAGTTCGATCTTGATTTTTCATTTTTGGTTGGCGTAGCTGGAGTGATGCATACGCATTTTTGTTTGTATCAGCAAAACTTTCGGAAAGTGATGAAATTATTGAGTCTAAATAAATATGGTACGAAACTTTCACGCTGGTAATATTCTTGTGGATTACGTTTGATCGGATTGTTTGCCTAGCAACTCGCCTTGGTGCTCTGATCTCTACCTCAAAGTGGGCTGCTGTATAACCAATGCCTTCCATTAGCCCTTTGAACCGTTGAGTGAATAATATAAGTGAATAATATTATTCACTCAACGTTTGAACTGTGCTTCAGCATTATCTTTATGCGATAGTAAAATGTTGTTCAACTCTTTTACATGCTTCTGCAATTCATGTAAATCTACTTCTATTATTTTTAGTTTAGTTTCAACTGATTGATATAAATACTGCAATTTTTATTTCATATGTCTTGTCGGGGGGCAAGTGCCCCAACTTGCCCCCCTCCAACTCCGGGCGCCTATGTGTGTTCATAAACCACTTGAAACAATAGTTGTGTTTCGTGTAAACTTTCAAGGTTCTCGTTAAACTGAGCAGTATCATTACACACGAAAACAAAAATCGCTCAAAATTGCAAGATTATAAAAAAAATCATATTCTTTGGAAAACAATATCAGGTTTAATAAATTGAAAATATTTATATAGTTTGAGCTTATTATATATCGTTTTAGCGTTGAGTGACAAACGGTTTTAGTGTTAATGTGATAACGCTACATTAAAAACAGATTCGTTTAGAAAATGCTACAGGATGAACCCGCGAACAGTCGTGATTTAGATGACTATTTTCTATCTAGGCCTAAAATAAATATCGTGTCACGCTTAAAAATTGCGCCGCTAAAATCACTCTCGACCTATTTGAAAAAATCATCTTGTCCCAAATACAAACATCAGGTTATAAGTTCAATGATGCGATTTTATAGTTAAATGATGATGGCTTAAATCTTGTAAGTAACGTTGTGCTAATGCAAAATTGGTAGCATAATTTGGCTAATAAATAATTGATAATTTAAAATTTTCTGCAATCAGTTAAATTCAGGGCACACACACGAAATGGTAAGCCATGCAGAAATTGACATTAGTCAGGTGTCACTTGCCAGTTTGCAATATTATAATAACCCTCCCATCTTAGTACTAATCATTCGGTCCTACTTCTGCACCATTTCACTAGGTTTTGTGTTTTATAACCTTAGTTATTTTCTTCGTTGTTTGCTTTGTTATATTGTAAGTAAAAAAAATTACTTTTTATGTATCCATCTTGGATTTCCAGTCGATTTTTATACGTACATTTTTGTTATTAAATTTCTACTTATTGAATTTTTGTACTAAGTTTGGTATTGTTTTAAATTGTGATTTATATGCAGTATTTTTAATTGTTTAGATTTAGTAAGTTGACACTTTTGGTTGGTTGTAGGCCTAACGGCCTAACTGTTGTCAGGGAAACAAAACACAATATAACATTCATGATGGCTATGTTGCAGGGTCTGTGCCCCAATGACATCACCAAGATATCTGTTAATTCATTCTATTTTGGACTGTATCTTTTTCCCAGGCAATGTTCTGTTCTGAGATGTGTCGTGAAAACGCCTGGAAGAAATATCATCAGAAGGAATGCCACTTGGTGTATTTAATGAGAAAATTTGGCTTGGAGAGCGTTGGACATATTGTGGCACTTCGAATCTTGTTGACCGCTGTCTCCGAAGCAAATGGTCTTGTCGAGTTGTACGACCTACACACCGGTCCAGGGCTGATGGGGCAACCATTTGTCAAAAACAAGATTTATGGGTATGATGCCAATGGAGAATATCTATCGAATGATTACCACCAAATTTATTATATGGATCGTAAAACCGTGTTTCCACCTCATGTTGTTATCTTCCATGTCTTTTTGACAAGTGTTATACTAAGTGGCCTTCGGACATACACAGATCTTTTCTGTTCCATACAAAATGAGGACATTGCAACCCAGAAGAAGATGATTTATTTTGCTGGAGGTTTCATGTACATACATCTTTCTGTGATGACCACAAACTGCATTAACGTCACTTCTGGTTATTTCGCACGTAAAGATACCCCCGAAGACATCCAGTTCGAGCAAAGGCCTACATCAAGTGGTCTGTATTCTGCAATAAGCCTAATCAACCACTCCTGCGACCCGAATGCGGTGAAGTCATTCCTAAACGGCTCTGTTTGTATTATAAGAGCGACGCGGCCAATCAGAATGGGAGAGGAGGTAAGAATTGTTGTTTGCAGCTTGTATAGGTTTTCTAGTTCACATTGCATCTAAAAATGTTCTTTTCTCTTGTTGGTATGGTATGCTATTCACCCGCAAAACTCAAAAAATATATTTCATTCAGCCTAACTAGTTATGAATTTAGAAATTAACAGAAAAATTATTGGGTCCACCATGAGCCGGAAAAAAATTGTCAAACATGGTAGTTTTCGAGCTGGTCCCATTGGCAAAAATCTCCCATAAGAAATAACATGGGGACGATCTTTATGCCCCGTGACCTTGGAGGATTTTGATCCAAAAAATATTGGCCGTTATTGACGTACTCTACAGTCTTTTCTGTAAATTCTCTATATTTTGTTTTGTAATTTGGACAAGTGGTTCGGTCAAAATATGCTGAATACCAAGAAGCAGAGGCGACTTGTGTATAGGTGCACAGGTGCACGTGCACCTGCGCAAACTAAATTCCAAATTTAAGGTTTGAAGCCAATCTCGTAATATTCCCAATAAATCGTTGGATTGTTTGTATGGATATTTTGGCCGGCCCAGAGCAAGGCATATTTGGCAGGAGTCATTCTGCAGTAAGTGCTACCGCTGGGGTCGCACTCTACGAATGTGGGCTCAGCTTTACATCGTTTTCTGTGGTCGGTCGGTAGAACGAGCCCGCAGGTTATTTCTTGAAATTACAACGTCTGATATAGCCCGGGAAGTCGCACGAGCGAATGGGTCGAAACCTGTTACTCCCATTCAAACGCCTTTGAATTTTGCTTGCTGCATTCATTCACCCCCAGCCCCCACACTCCGGTCAGTAGCCAGCAGTGTTGGGTCAGTTCTTTTTTAAAATGAACTTTTTAAAAGTTCAGTTCACAGCTCAAATAATGAACTTTTAAAAAGTTCAAGTTCTTTTAAAAGTTCTTTTGTAAAAAAAAAAAAAACTTTTTTATTAAAGGCTGGCGTAAAATGAAGAAAAACACGAGGAAAAACATAAGGGGTGTTCGAGTACCAAACTACTCGCAAGTTTGAGTCTTACGAAAGTGTTGAGCTGTCTTTGATCGTGTTGATGATTTGTACTACATTCTCGTCGACCAGCTTGTAAAATTATGGCTTCTAAGATTTTTTTCCGAATTAGTTGGCTTGCATCGTTTTAACTTCGTGAATCGTACGTGACCTTGTCGTAAACAGCTGAACGTGCGTCAACGTAGGCCTACGATGGAACAACGATTTGTTATTGTTTTTAAGCGTCGACGGCGGCAAGTCGACGGCTGCTCGACGCACGGAAAGAACTTTCAAATGAACTTTCTAAAACTGAAAAGTTCGTTCTCAAAAAGAACTTTTAAAAGTTCAAGTTCATTCATTTAAAAAAAGAGTAAGTTCACTGAAAAGTTCACAAAAAAAGAACGCGTTCACGAGAACGCGTTCTTTTTAAAAGTTCCTTCCCCAACACTGGTAGCCAGTGAAAGTTGTTGGCGACAGGGTTAGTGAATGGTGACTTGGTAAAGTGAGATTAACTGCAGTTTTCAAGTGAGCAAACAGTGTTTAAATTATTATCGTGCCGTGAAGTGAAATTATAATATGACTTCGGTAATAAGCGATCTAAAAATAAACAGTTTTTTAAAACAACCGTTGGACGAAAAATTAGAAATAAAATCACGAGGCCGACCAACCCCAAAATGAGATTTAATTCAAGTCTCAACATCAGTCGAATCGAATCAATCGAATCAACGAACATTTACGAGATAGGCCTACTTTAACGTTCTCGAAATGGACGATTTCAAGGAACTAGTGATTGACCGTTTTTCGAAACTAAAAAATCGAAGAATGGACTTTATTTTAAAATAAAGATACTTTGTGATGTTTGAGGAGCGTGTTGGAGGAGATGAAGGGACATTATTCGGGTATGTAATATTTTAATCAAGCATATAATAACTAATTTTTTGGATGGTTTTCCATAATTAACAATTACACATAGGGGAGTTTTTCCCGACGAATAAATTCGATAAATATACTCGAAAGTCGTTTTCCGGGTACTTCAGACCAATAGTATCTGAAAAAAATTTCGCCTCCAGTGGCTGGAGCTGCGCCCCAGACCCCTTTGTTTCTTGCAGAATGACACTTTAAAATTATGTGCACCCCCGCAATAATAACTCACGAGCCGCCCCTGCCAAGAAGGGTGTGATTTTGGAATGCATATTTTTGCGTGTTTCAGAGTATTATTGTGCATAGTTTCAAGACACGATGTTATAAATGGCCATTTTAGATTGTTACGATGCTCTAGTATCTATGTGTAACAAAAGAGTCAGGATAAAGCCAATTTAATAAATTTTCCAAAACACAAATTTTTGCAAATTTCTGGATAAAAAAATTGAAAAATTTGTGTAAAATCACAGTTACAAGATATAATTTTTTAAACGGTCATTTTAATGTAGTATTATGCTGTAGATTATGTGGTAAAAAATAATTTTTGGGGGTAATAGCCCCTTTAAGATATAACTTTCACGTTAGGCATGTCTGCATATTTCGAAATTCAGCCATCAACCTTTGTAACCCTTACAATTCCACTTGCTTCACTTAATAGTTTTATCTCATTGACAAAAAGCATTGGCGAGCAACGACAAGCAGCAACTTTATTTAGTAACAAGTCCATAAGTTATAGGCTAATATATAATACTATAATAAGGTTTCAGTATTTTATTGGGTCGAGGTTTTATATTATTCCCAGAATTAAAACGTTTAATTTTAATAGATCATAAGAAATATATTAACTGATTTTGTTTGGTTCCAGGTCTGCATAACATATACCCCGTATATCATTACCGGTCCAAGCGAGGCCAGGATAGCTATACTGGCGGATAAATACGGGTTTCTGTGCAAGTGTATGGCTTGCGCCAACAAATGGCCAGACTTCAGCAGGCTGGCAGACATTACTCGTTGTCCATTCATCTGCAAGGAATGTCAAATTCTGCTGCCCGACAAGCCTCCCAAGAGGAGAAAACCGTCAGAATTTAAGTGCCGAGTGTGCAAGGCTAAGTATAATAAATTTGCGATGTACGCCGAAATTTGCGGTTTGAACCACCGTGTCAATTGCATTCAAGATGATACTACTTTCGCCGTATCTGACCCTAACGGCGATCTACCAAAAATTATGAAAAGGCTCGATGATCTACTAATTTACCCGAACTGCATAGCGTTGAAGTGTGAAGAGCTGATCAGAGTCGCAACTGAACAAAATCTGTAGGGCTGTAATCCCCATTACCATATGATTTATTTCCTGCATTACTTAGTACGTAGGTATAGTACGTAATCTGTCTTGTCTATCTGTACCGTCGGCCTAAGCGAATATATTATCTACACCTCTTTACCCGAACCCCGTAACGAAAAGTTGTCAAGAGCTGTTCAGAGTCACAACTGAACTAAATCGGTAATTCCCGTTATCACAAATGGGTCATTCCCCAAAAAAGTTGCCACTTTCATGATTTAACATTTTTCTTAAAAAATTATTTTTAATTTTACTTTAGAGTGCAGGGATCACTCACCACATCCTTTGTGAATATAGCATTGTAAGGGTTTGCCTATTAATTAATAACAATGGCGGGAATGTCACACTTTATTACAAATTGCGTCAAAAAAAAGTCAAGAGTGTTACTAGGAATTGGTATTTAATTTACAAGTCAAATTGATTTTTTAAGGGAATTGGTTTTATTTATTTGACATAATCAATGTTCTTTACATATTAAAATACTAAAAAAGAGAAGTTCAGGATAATTTAACTAACTTTTGACATACTTTTGTCATGAGGGTTACACATTTTAACAGAAGTTGGAACAAACTTAACTTATTCTGTAAATATAAGATCTAATATTGATATTGATGTAAATGTTAATTAAACTAAAAAGAAAAACCCATACCTTCAAATGATAATGAATAATTATTATAGTATCGCATTTATACATCCAAGTTAGCGGGAAAAGTGCACGGTAACACTCGTGACATTTGAGTAACACTGTAAATATAAGATCTTATATTGATGTAAATGTTAGTAAAATTAAAAAGAATAAACCATCCATACAAATGATAGTTTAAAATAAATGCATTGTCGCATGTATACATCAAGTTTGCGGGAAAAGTGAACGGTAACACTTGTGACATTTTAGTAACACTCGGGACACTTTAGAGTAACACTCATGACATTACTAATACTCATGGCACATTTGACCAATTTTCAATACATGCCTACACTCGGAATGATTACAGTATTACATATCAATTTTACTATTTCTTTTTCAAAAACATTATCTTTGACGCGAATGAAAAGAGTGTTACTATAATACAGTAACACTCATGACAAGTAACACTCGTGACATTTTAACCGTCAAAATTCAGTATGGAAGTATGGGTACAAATATATAATGTGAGGTTAAGTAAGACAGAAAAGGTCTCAAATTAAGTCAAAATGCATAAGCTTTTGATAAAATATATTAAAACATTAATGAAATTTATAAGGTAACACTCTTGACTTTGAACTAAAATACTTGCCACGTTAATTTATTCATTTAAGGATTCTTCAACTAAAAACTGGTGAAAACTGGCCATGATTGACTTGGAGGCAATGACAACATCCAAACTACTCAGAAACATAATTCACTGCCTTCTTTTATCATTACGTATTTTAAAAAAAATTGGCTGGTAAAGTTTTGAGTAACACTCTTGACCAAATGCCAGGGACAAAGTTTGATGGTATTAACAATTGATAAAATGAAATGATTTAAATTATATTTTCCTTGTATTTACTTTTCAAAACATGTAGTTTCTATTCCTGGAATATGTTAAGCAAATAAAAAATTATTTATGCCATAGTTAAATACAAATGTATTTCATTCTGTTAATAGGGACATGGTGTTTTTAGCACTTTCTATTACAAACTACTAATGTTCATCCAAATGTAAACATGAAAGTATTACTTTTGGACCATAAAGTATCTCTTTATTAAATGCCTTATGTTATTTTATCATCAAATGCACATATTAGCCAGTCATAACATGTTTAAAAAATTCGGAAAGTCTGGGACGTGAAAGTGGCAACTTTTTTTGGGAATAAAAGACCCATGGTTCATTTCCTGCATTACTTAGTAGTTAGTACCTACGTATAGTAAGTAATCTGTCTTGTCTATCTGTACTGTCGGCCGGGGTTATAAATAAAAACAATTACCAAAGTTTTGAATTATGATTTCCCAAATAGGTACATATTCTTATTTCTTTCACTCCTTGTTCCAAGTCTTAGAAACTTTTTTACAGTTATTTATTGCCAACAAATATATTTGCACAATACCATTACATATTTTATACACAAACAACAATGATAATTAACATAAGATAATAAATACCATAGTAAACTTTAAACTCCTGGCGCATGAAATGTCAGGTCGCATCATGATAGGATGATGTTCTTGAGTTCTAATATCCTTTCTGTTTTTCTTGTAAAATAATCGTGGTAGTCGCCATTAGTCGTAGTAAATTGTTTATATATTGTTATTGTTGTTTGTATATTGTATTACATTGTGTGTTTGTGTATTGTATTATTTATATAACATTGAATTATAGTCCTTGTAAAGTTCAAATGTCAAGCTTTTTAACCAACATTACGACATTACGAATGTCTCTTTTTGGGAGTCTAAAAGGGTGTTCACCCACTAAACCCCCACAATATATGTTTCATAGAGGATTATTATTTATAACTAACTGAGTAGAAGAAAACTATTGGTTTCACTATGACCCGATTAAAGTTGCAAAATTTGGTAATTTTGAAATTCTATGAATCAATTTATCCCATTGGCAAATCTCCCATAAGAAATAACATTGCAAAGATCTTTTTACCCCGTGGCCTTGGAGGATTTCTGCAAGAAAAAATATTGACTACTACTGACATACCGGTACTCGTGTATCTATCTACATACACCATGTTCTGTTTTTGTTATTATGGCTTGTTTCAGTCAAAATAATAATTATGATGATTGCCAATTACGGGTTTGCGCATATTATTGCTATTGCGTGTTCGAGTGTATTTTGCACAGTTTTAGACTGACAATTTCAGATTGGGGTTATGGAGCTACTATGTTAAATGAAAATTAAGCTAGGTAAAGCCGATTCACCACAACGTTAATTTTCACATATATTTCAGGATAAAAAAAGCCTAAAAAATTCTTGTTAAATAATAATAATTGATATAATTTTTAAATTATAATTTTTTTTGGTATTGCCATTGAGTTTAGACATTCTAAACTCGAAATGATATAATAGTTTTTTAGTCATTGTCTCAAGAACAGTGCAGTAATTACAGACACTAATGTTGTTTTTTAGAATTTTAGCAAAATATGAAAACGTATTCAAATGTAAGTAAACATCAGTATAGTCTTTATTACAAAAAATAATCAATTAATTAAATCTCAAAATAAAAATAAAATAACCATAACATTTGATAATTTTTTAAAACAGGTTTTGTGACAAAACAGTGTCTGTTATCACTTTAACAATGTTTTGCAGCGTTTTTGTCATTTTGAGATATGAATCGCAAGGATTTAGTCAGTATCAATTCAAGCTCTACATTATCCTACGGGATTGATCCAAGGCCCAGGAGAGTGTGGGGTACGCTGCGAGGTACACTGCATATTCAACAAACACGTGAGTATTATACTCATCACAGTGACGCGGCACACGCTTCAAAGAAGGGTATTCACCAGGTAAACTAAAAAAAATAATTTAGGCTACCTGTACAAAGTAACTAAAAAGTGTAGGGCAACCATTACCGGTACCCGAAAAAAATTGCCAAACTTAATTATTTTCGAGCTAGGTCCCATTGGCAAAAATCTCTCATAAGAAATAGGAACTCTTTCGGTTGGTGTGCTCCCCTATTATAACACAGTTTTTTACACTAAATACACTGAAACACAACTATAATCGAGAAATAAATGTAAATCAACACATTATTAATGATTAATGATGTAATTTATAGAAAACGGTATGAAAATATACAATGTTATTCATTAATTTATACATATTTTACACAAATATTCGGCGATGTCACTGTTCGCACAGGTCGTCGTGTAGGGCATGCGCAGTTCACTCCTCTTTCATTGTTGGTACTCACTCCGTACTAACTTTATTCACAAAAATATTCCTCCTACAAAACCTTTAACGTCACTATTTAAAAAAAAAGAACTTTCAACGGTAAGTATTTTCGTTTGAAATAGCGACGTTAATTTTTTTGTATTTTTTTATTTACTACAACAGCAAAAATGTGATTATTAAATTTTGGATTATGAAAGTTATATTATTGTAAGGTTACTGGCAGTGAGTGCACAACAGTGCACAACAGACTTATAAGATGGCTGACAGAAAACGGTGAAGTATGCGAGTGTTTTGTAAGTGTAATTAACTTATAGAATTGTGTATTTTCTGCATGTTTAGTGATACCACATCGTTATTATTGACTTATTAGTTATTCATTTCTCATTTGTAGTTGTTTTTCAGTGTTTTTACTGTGTTATTATAGGGGAGCACACCAACCGAAAAAGTTCCAAGAAATAATATGGCAACGATTTTTGAGTCACGTGACCTTGGAGAGTTTTGATTAAAAAATATATTATGCATTATTGACGTACTCGTCAACCTTTTCTTTAAATTCGCTTTATCTTGATTTTGTGATTTGACTGAAAGTGTTGGGGCGAGCGTGCGTGGGATCTCTTTACTTTTGTAAGTGCTTTTTAAACGCATTGTAGGGATGATTGTTGTCAAGTTTCTATTGTTACTTGTTAATTGTTATTATATACTTCAAAAATCGTATATTAAAAGAAAACCTTTATTTATATGGATTCTGGCTATCTTTCAACTTTTTCTTTCAAAAAGCAATACATCACCATTACCCTAATGTTCATCTAAAATATTAACGTTGTAGCCCCACTCGTTTGGTCAGAATCAGCCCAAATGTCACGAAAATATCGCCCTAAAGTTCGAAAAAAATCGTAAAAGTACGATATTCATGAGAAATATTTCTTCGATTGTACCCAAAAACGTGGCAGGTCTAAGTTCTGAGATTTCGAAGGTCCCCTCCAATTTTTATCAAGATCGCATTTGCCGTTTGCCCGGTAGAGAGCAAACAAACAGACAAAAAAAAAAAAACAGCAGAGCTAATTTTTTGGGGAGTCAGTGAAATTGAAGTCTTCGCTTCGCTCATCCTAAAAAGCTCATCCATCAACGCGACTTAAAAAGCGTTCGCGAAGCGGCCTTGTTACTTTTCACAGAGTAAAGTTAAACTAGGAAAACGCTAAAGTCCCGTCGCGTTGTTGAGCGAGCACCGGTACGTACAACACGACCCGAGTACGACATTCCCATAATGTTACATAGCAATAGTAAGTCTTTAAGGTCTTTACCGATTTAGCTGAAAAATTGTAAAATAGGAGAGAATGTTGTACTTATTGACCCTGCAAAATTTCATATCGACCGGAACATTTTTTTTTTTTTTTTTTTTTTATAACCAACGATCGGATTTGGTTCAAAAACTATACAGCAACCCGCATAGGTGGTATGTACAGCCAGGGTCATATCAAGAGGTCTGGAAGATACCTCTTTTACCGATATCGCGTGGTCAGCTCTCTGTGCCATGATTTAGACTAGGCCGCTTCGCGAACGCTTTTTCCAGTCGCGTTGATGGATGAGCTTTTTTGGAATATTTCTGTCCAATGATTACGTTTTTATGTGGAATCTACTTACTTTTTCTATAGTTACTTGATATTACTTGTTCATTATACACCTGTAAAAGGCTTTTATTAAAACCTTTATTTCTATGAATTTTGACCGACTTTTTCAACTTTTTCTTTCAAGAGGCACTACATTACCATAATCTTTATGTCAATGTAAAATATGAACGTTGTAGCCTCACCCGTTTGGTCAAAATCGACCCAAAATATAACGAAAATGTCGTATTAAAAACCGGAGAAAAAATCATAAAAGCACGATTTCTAGAAGTAATATTTTTTCAAATGTCTCTAAAATCATAACATATATGATTTTTGGATGAGCGAAGCGAAGACTTCAATTTGACTTTCTGTTTTTTTGTTTTTTTTTTCACTAACGTTACCCCAAGAAAAATAGCTCGGGTGTTTTGTTTTTTGTTAGTTTTTCTGTCTGTTTGTTCGCACGCTACCGGGCAAACGGCGTATGCAATCTTGATGAAAATTGGAGGGCACCTTCGAAATCTCTAAACTTAGACTTGCCACGTTTTTGGGTACAATCGAAGAAATATTTCTCATGAATATCGTACTTTTACGATTTTTTTCGATTTTTAGTGCGATGTTTTCGTGACATTTGGGCCGATTCTGACCAAACGGGTGGGGCTACAACGTTCATATTTCACATGGACATTAAGGTAATGGTGATGTATTGCGTTTTGAAAGAAAAATTTGAAAAAATTATCCAGAAACCATATAAATAAAGGTTTTAAATTAAGTTTTTTGAGGTATTTAATATCAAAAAAGAAATAACACTTGACAACAATCACCTACAATGCGTTCAAAAAGCACTTGATAAGAAAAGAAATCCCACTTAAACTAAAAACTTACAAAAAAGCTCATCCATCAACGCGACTAAAAAAAGCGTTTGCGAAGCTTCCTAGTAGTGATTTTAAACGTTCCTATAAAGTTTCATCAATATCGGAGTATCCGTTTGCCAAATATCACGAAAATATCGCACTAAAAATCGAAAAAAATCGTTAAAGTACGATATTTATGAGAAATATTTCTTCGATTGTACCCAAAAACAATACAGCTCTAAGTTTAGAGATTTCGAAGGTCCCCTCCAATTTTAATCAAGATCGCATATGCCGTTTGCCCGGTAGAGAGCGAACAAACAGACAAAAAACTAACAAAAACATAACACCCGAGCTATTTTTCTTGGGGTAGCGTAAAGTAAAAAAACAAACAAAAAAACACAAAGTCAAATTGAAGTCTTCGCTTCGCTCATCCAATCACCCTGTGAACTGCAACGATCGACGTAAATAAGAAACATGGCTGCTAATGTCAAAGGAAAATTTCACTATTCACCAGAGCAACTATCAAGCCTAGAAGAAATATAATATGGAACGTAAAGAGAGATTTATATATCGATACCTAGGCCTAGACATAGCATTAAGACTATGTCTTAGTTCTTACCTTTGCGTTAGTTTCCAATTAATTTCGAATAATTCTATCTTAGCTGTCAAGTCTTAGTTGCAAACCACCAAAGTTTGTTTTATGCTTTTGTTTTGATAAAATTGTATTATTCTTCAAACTTTCTTCTAAATATTGACTATTTTGTTGACCAAGAGTCTTTCAAAGCCTCCTAAATAATATTAATAACATCAAATCATGAAGTTAAATATAGTACGATCAAATAGTCTAGGGGGCATTTCATCGATTGATAATGCATATCACAATGTGATACAAATCACATGCACAGAGAGTTGAGTTTGACCACGGGATGTCGGCAAAAGAGGTATCTTCCAGACCCCTTGATTTACATATGACCCTGGCTGTACATGTGTGCAAAATTTCAGGTCGATCAGAGAAACGGTGCGACCTGTACCGAGCGAAGCGATATAAAGCCGACGGCCTTGCCTGTACCGAAGCAGTAACAGAAAAAAAACAGACATTCGAGCCATAAGAGTCAAGTGGAAACGCTCGCTACGCTCGCTCAATTACCTTTGGTGCTTTTTGAACGCATTGTAGGTGATTGTTGTCAAGTTTCTTTTGTTACTTGTTGTTATTATATACTTCAAAAAACTTATATAACTAGGAACCTTCGCAAACGCTTTTTTTAGTCGCATTGATGGATGAGCATTTTTATAAGTTTTTTGTTTGCGTGGGACTATACTTTACCTTTGCAAGTGCTTTTTTAATGCATTGTAGGTGATTGTTGTGAAGTTTCTATTGTTACTTGTTACTTGTTATTATAAACCTTAAAAAAAGTAAAAACACATAAAAACCTTTATTCCATGGTTTCTGGCTAACTTTTCCAACTTTTTTTTTCAAAAAGCAATACATCACCATTACCTTAATGGACATGTAAAATATGCACGTTGTAGCCCCACCCGTTTGGTCAGAATCGGTCCAAATGTTACGAAAATATCGCACTAAAAATCGAAAAAAATCGTAAAAGTACGATATTCATGAGAAATATTTCTTCGATTACCCAGAAACGTTACAGGTCTAAGTTCAGAGATTTCAAAGGTCCCCTCCAATTTTCATCAAGATCGCATATGCCGTTTGCCCGCTAGAGAGCGAACAAACAGACAAAAATACAAACAAAAAAACAAACAAACAAAAAAACGTTGGAGCTAAATTTTTTGAGGGGTCAGTGAAATTGAAGTCTTCGCTTCGCTCATCCAAAAACCTTTATTTCTATGAATTCTGGCCAACTTTTCCAACTTTTTCTTTCAAAAGGCAATACATCACCATAACCCTTATGTCCATGTAAAAATATGAACCTTGTAGCCCCACCCGATTGGTCAGAATCGGCCCAAAAGTCACGAAAATATCGCACTAAAAATCGAAAAAAATCGTAAAAGTACGATATTCACGAGAAATATTTCTTCGATTGTACCGAAAAACGTGGCAGGTCTAAGTTTAGAGATTTCGAAGGTCTTCTCCAACTTTCATCAAGGTCGCATATGCCGTTTGCCCGTTAGAGAGCGAACAAACAGAAAAAAAACTGACCTAATTTTTTTGGGGGGTTAGTGAAATTGAAGTCTTCGCTTCGCTCCTCATCCAAAAATACTCCAAACTACAAAACAAAAAATACCTACAAAACCTTTTACGTTTCTATTTCAAATAAAAAGTACTTTCAATCGAAATGGAGTTTCGCCAAAAATGGAGACGTTAAAGGTTTTGTAGTTTTTTTTATGAGCGTAGCGAGCGAAGCGAAGATTCCATTTAACTACACTGGAGAAAAAAATCCGGAATGTTTTTTTTCTTTCTTTCTGTATTTTTCGTCTGTCTGTTAACACGATTGCGGCTAAACCGATAATCCAATTGAGATGAAATTTTAAGGAGGCCTTTGAAATCTCTGAACTTAAAACTGACACGTTTTTGAGCGCAATCAAAAAATTATTTCTCATGATAATCGCAATTTTTCGTTTTTTTTTAAATTTCTTCGACTTATAACACCGGCCCTACATGCTTATTCGATTCTTATAATTTTTTCACAGAACGTTAATTTTATAAACTAATATATTCGTGTGAAATTTTGGCGTAATCGAAAATTATTTCTCATGGAAATCGCAATTTTACGATTTTTTTTAATTTAAAAAACAATTCTTTGACTTATAACACCAACATGCTTTATTTGATTGCAATGATTTTTTCACAGAATCTTAATTTTATGAATTAATGTATTCGTGTGAATTTTGAGCGTAATCGAAAAATTATTTCTCATGAAAATCGCAATTTTAGATTTTTTTTTATTTTTAAAATTTCTTCGACTTATAACACCTACATGCTTTATTCGATTGTAATGAATTTTTTACAGAACCTTAATTTTATGAATTAATATATTCGTGTGAAATTTGAGCGTTATCGATAAATTATTTCTCGTGAAAATCGCAATTTTACGCTTTTTCATATTTAAAGAATTACGCTCATCCAACAACGCGCCTGAAAAAGCGTTTGTGAAGCTTCCAAGTAAATTATAAGACGTCACTACTGTCATTAGGTCTACCGCTCCCTCATCGCCAATATGGGACAACGTTGACCAACGTAGTTATTAATAATAGGATCTTTGACGTTGACATCGCGGCTACACCTCCGTTGCCAGTTGGTAATTTCACCAAAAAAATAGTTGAGAGTTAAGAATGCGCCACCTATAAATTAATCAAGAAACATTTATTACACATATATTTACAAGTTGAGAAAGTTTTAGGCCTGTAATCTATTACCTCAATTTATTATTGTTACCTTGAATGGGGGCCGTCGGCGCGTCGCCCCCCAGCCCCCACCAGGGCTCCAATGAAACTTCATTTATGGAAATAATAACCAATAAATTGCAAGACGAGGGTTATAATTTCCCACAGTTTATATATCATTTATGATTATACCCCCTAGATATTATATAATTAATTAATTAATTAGATATATTTTTTAGATACTATAATTTTAAATTTCGCGGCTTGTGTTGGCAGTTGGCACTACTGTTCTTGAGACAGGAAAGGAATTGGACAGGAAGAGGTTGGCGTTACTGTAAGCGTTTTTTAACTTTATTCCACTTGATTCCACTGGAAATTGCATCTGGACTTGGATTCTGCTTCCGTTCGTTCCATAGAGCTTAGGCCTACATGCCTGTGAATTGAGAATCTCGCCAGTAAGTTCTTTCTTTAATTTTGGTTTTGGCTCTTTTAACGCAGAATAATATTTAGCTCCTAATTGTTTTCTTTCTGTCCTGCAACCGACTCGTAAACTAGGCCAACTTCCTCACCTTTAGAAACGCATAGGGCCGGCTTTCCCTAGGCCTAGGAGGCTAGGCCTAGGCTTAGGAGCCTAGGGTAGGCCTAGGCCTATGAATTTGTGTTCTTTATGTTTACAACAGCTGACTAGACTAAGGCCAGACGTTGGACTAAGGAGACTCATTGTCCTTATTAAAATTTAGATGACCAGGTTATAGCCTAGGTGATGTGGAAGCCTGGCTAGGCTTAGGCCTTAGGTCTAGCCCTATGCCTAACTTTTTAGCTGCAATGCCTAGGCCTAGGCCTAGGGTAGGGTCCTAGTTGGCATAGGGTCTAGCCTAGGTCTAGCCTAGGCCTAGGTCTAGCCTAGGATGCCACAGTTAGCCTAGGCCTAGTGCCTTATCGTACTTCGGATCGGTCGTGGTTAGGTCAATGCTCTTTCACAATCAATAAACCTAACGTAGGGTCAGCTATGCAGTTCTCTACTACCTTTCGTCCTTAACCAATAATTTGTTCTATGTTATACTGTATTTCAGCCATTGGATCTCTCAAAATGGTTGGGGAAAGTCTCAAAATGTATCTGGACATGTAGGCAGTCTTGTGGTGGAGGAACGAGTTCCCGGGAAGTGGGAACGCATTCCTTTTTCAGGAAATTTTGTGGGAACGGGTTCTTTTCTTAGATCAGGAACTTGTAACGTCAAAGTTACTATTTCGTGAACTTGGAACGAATTTAACGTTGCTTTATATAAGTTCCTTTCGCCGTCGTAATCCCGTCGAATTCCAGTACCTGATATCGTAAACTGCAGTATGAAAAATATCTTTGACATCTTGTGTTTTCGGATGGCCTTGGACTCACTTTAAATAAATAAAACTAATAAAAGCAATGATAAATTAAGTCAGTATTAAATTTATTATTAGGCTAGGCCTACTATTTAAATCAGTGATGGTATAAGGAAGGGAAAGGAACTAAGTTCCTTTTGAGGAAAGAGGAACTTCTCACTTCCTCTTTTTTTTTAAAGGAACGAGGAACGTCTCACTTCCTTTTTCTAAGGCAGAAGTAGGCTAACTTAAAGGTAGGGCTTAAGTGGGGTAAATAGGAACAGCCCTATAATCTACCCCATATGACCTGTTTAAGAAAATCCAAATAATATTCCATGTTATCCGGTAGGCCTACCTTCTTATTTTCTCAACAACAAAAAAGGAGCTTATTCTAATGTTAAATTAATAGTTTTCTGATTTTTTTAAAACTACCCTATAGGCTATTCGCGAAAAAAAGTCTATCGAAGCGCTGCGGCGGCGGCGCGTGTACTACGCATTGCGGTATTGGTTGTAATTGGCGGCGATCATCCCATCAGCCACTCCGGCTCGTCACGGATGTTACATTTCACTCTTTATAGAGCTAAAAATCTTATATTAACTAATTAATTGTAATGTTTTATACTGAAACAATTGTGTTTACACACTACCTACCATAAGGTGAAAAAGAGTTTTAAATGAATTGTAATTTTTAGATATATTGAGTGAAATGTGCTGTCACGGATGTTACATTGTTTGGGAAGTGGATCCCGGATCATCATCAAAAGATAGAAAACTCAGGTCCCAGGCCAGACAGCTACATTTCCATATACATAGAGCTTATCCATGAAAGATGAACCCTTATAATCACCCATTCATTGTTTTAAAAATAAATGATATTAATTGTTATGATTTTTTGTGTGCGTCACGGATGTCACAATGGTTTTTGTCCACGGATGTTTTCACACACTTTGCCGTGGGCCCGTTTCTAACCATTTTCAATTTATATTACTATGTTATTCTTAGTTACAAATTCAAGCACTCCTTATCTATAGTATCTAAAATTTTTGGGTTTTAAAAATAAATTGTAAAATAAAATAAATCGAGTTAAGGAATTGCTGAGGCTGGTGCGAGACAAGTTAGAAAGCTAGCATTCTGGTTTTTCTGGGGAAACGGTTTATAAAACTGTTATCAAATTTCACACTATTGGTAATAAAGAATAAATCTATGCTATCCAGTAGGCCTACGCGTATTTCTAAATTACCCAATTAATTGATTTTGAATTAAAATTTAGTGAAATCACCAAAATTTACTCCATTTTGGTCATTTATTCCAAGTAAACAGATTTTTTTTAACTCAAATATGCATACTGGATATCAACATTTAAATCAATGTGAACGCGTAGGTTAACTTGTTTTTATCTTAAGATAAACGGTTTGGTGGGAATTTCCAGAATTGGAATCCTTGTTTTGGATTTCTTTTTTTTCACGTTTTGGACTTTGGCCTATGTCTGGCAATGGATTTTTAAGGCTTAATTATTGCAACCAATTGCGGATATAAATATAAATGTACTTTAGTAACATCCATGCAAAATTTGGTAATGATATTACCAACCGTTCAGCAGAAATCATGAACACCTGAGTGCGCGCATTTGAGTTGGGCCAAGCTCGGCTCGTAACTCTTTAACGTATTTCCTTTGTTGTATAATATAATTATAGTTTTCCAATATGTATGTTTTATAAATGTTTACATAAACTTAGAAAAAGGTAGGGTAGAGTTGTTTTTATAATAATACAAACTTTTACAAACATGTAATAGGCTACAAATACTAGGTATCAAAGTTTGAAATAACAGTGACAAGAACCAAACATTTCCCGTATTAAAAATCTAGACAAGAATAAGATTAGGCTACACATCAGCAATTTTATTTTTAAATAATCCCCTTCAATCCAATTGATTGATTATATTTCAAGTGTGTAATCACATCACAATCTTTGAACAACATCCGCGACATGTAACATCCGTGACACGTAACATCCGTGACATGTAACATCCGTGACACTATTTCTCAGAAATGTTTAAAGCTATGAACACTTAAAAAATGTTAAAGGTTAGCCTCCAAGTACATTGTCAACATCACCAACTTGTAGCAAAATATAAGAACTATTATACACCACAAACAACTTATTTGCCTTTATTGTCACGGATGTTACATCACAAACATAATTACATATATTCATTAATAAATGGTGTGATATAATTACATAAAGACTTGAAATTCACAGTTTAGATTCTTCACACATAACCTTAACTTATGAACTGCTTAAAATGGAGGTACCAGCTTATTCTTTAGAATACCAGGCTGCCAACTTTTTGTAAAAAAATCACCTTCCACTTACACCAACAAAAGCTATAATTTCAATGGCAAATACAGACTAATAGTTATTTTACAAAAAAAACTATTTTTGGTTTCATAAAATTACATGCATCATCTTTCTAATGGTAAAAACATTTTTTTTAAATTTAATTTTTTTGATTTTTTGTACTTTTCCCCTTTTGAGCCGGAGTGGCTGATAAGTAAACAAGGCTCGTTGACTTCGTTATACAAATGTTTGTAATAGCTACTGCTCCGTTCCTAAATGCAACAGTAAGGGGAAAGTTGTGTGTTTCCATCTTTTTCCTAAAGACCTGACGCTTAGAAAGAGATGGGCACACGTATTGAAAATCGGGAAAACTACTAGGGCTAGCCTATGCATAGGGGGTAGGGCCTAGGCCTATTACAAAGTATGTATGGCCTATGTGTGTGGCTCATACTTTACAAAACCAAGAAAATATTTTAAAATAATAGGTTAATGAAGAAATATAAATCCATTGCTTATGCCTAGGCCCTTGCAGAGATGCCTTTAGGATAGGCCTAGCCGCGAGCTGTCAAAATGGGCGTAGGGCTGACCTAGGCCTAGACTATAGTCGCCCTAGGCCCTAGATATAAAAAAAAACACAGTCGTAAGCCTAGGCCCTAGGCCAAGAATGTACACTTAAAACTCTTTTCTTCACCAGGAACGGCCGTTTCTTTAACGTAGCACATTTCCTTCTTTGGTCTTGGAACATACAAAGTTCCTGCAGTCAGTTTTAGCTTGCCCGCCACTTCTTCTCAAGATCGGTGCAGCTGATCTTCAAGTGAGGTGATGTAAGTCGTAACTAATCAGGTTCTCTATGTACCTCGTAACAATCATTGAATTGTATTACTGAATAGAATAGACAATAAATAGGTAAAGGAAGGAACTAAGGGCTAGGTAGGCCTAGTCTAGGCAATGTCAAGGTGACAGCAAGTAATGGCCAGAAGCAGCTGCCTTGTGCACCTGTTTAGTCAAATCATTACGTACTGTTATATTTAGGCCTACTTCCAATTTGTGAGGCGGCGTAAATTTTTAGGTTTGTAAACAAAGTGTAAAAGTCTCAAAGCAGTCTGTTTCTGCCTTTAATCCCACAGCATAGGACCGTAGGCCTAGGCCCTAGTAGGCTAGGCTATGTGATTTGCTTCCTAAACACCTTCCCCCTCCTTAATTATAGGCCTACGGCCGTAGGCCATCACCTATAAACCTTATAACTTCGTCCCACCTAACCTTAGGGTTTTCTGACATTACAGATTATTATTTGTATTGGACAAATTGCACCCGAAAATACATGAGTGGAGATGGAGTGCGATCACTTTATACCGCAATGATCCGCCATGTTGTTTTTGTAGTGCTGCCATCTACCATGACTTTTTTTGGCCAATACTAAAAACTTGATGTAAGTTTCAGTCAAAAAAAACTTGAAGAAAAAATTTGATGGCCGAAGAGTAGCCCCTAGGTACCCTAAAAAAATATTATGACATGTATGTAAAAAAGTTCCCCAGAACTATGAACATGGTTTTACAATTTGTTTGTAGTAGGCCTATTTGCTTATCTTAGTCCATCAATGCTGTTAAGCCCTTGTTCCCATTTACCCCACACCACCTCCAATTAGGGGTACTAATTATGAACACTGGTTTGAGGTAATTAGAAACAAGTGGGGTAAAAAGGAACAACACAGTTAACGTATGCTATGGGTTATATTTATGGGGTAAATGGCAACATTTCTCGATCTTTTTTTTTCTTGATCACAGCAATCTCTATTTGACTAGGGCCTATTCTGGTTGACCAGGTGTTGTGAAAATTTCCATTTAGGACATTTTTTTGCTTTTCCCTCAATTTCTTCTAACACATGGGAAAATATCACCTCAATGCATTCATTTTATTGACAAGATTCCCATAAGATTGATTACGTTTCTTTGTGCATTCCCCCCATATTCCCACTGTTGATAAAATTTGTTTAGAAAAGTTAAATTCATCCCCCCTTCCCATTTTTTTTTTACTTATCGGTACCGGGCCTACTTATTTACAAGGTTGATAATAAACACTAAATTAATCCTATTACCACAAAAACAATTTAAAAATATTTTTTACCACAAATGTGACGCTCCGCTCCGCCCCGGTTTTAATATAATCTGATATTGTTTTCTTACATAGCATCCACAGTTTTTAACATTTTCACTTAATTTATATTCTTTAAAAAGTTTTAAATAAAGGTATAAAATACCGGTAGGGCCTACCACTTTTTACATTTGATTTTTTTCCTTCTACATTAGGAAAATGACATTACAAGCTATTCCCTACACTATCAACAGTGCAAAGAATAATGTAGCCTACAACAAAAAAATCGTAAAAATATCAATTGTACAACTTTTTACAGATAGTCAAAGATGAAAGTTTTAAAATTGTTCCTATGAAGTATTTACCCCATCCCTAACTTTTTGAAGTTCCTTTTTTGGGTTAATGTGACCAAGACTGCATATAGGCCTCTAGCCTATATAGGCCTACTGGTACCTACTTTTGGTCGAATCAACTAACAATCGCTCTATCGATTTAATTCTCATCCTAGGTTTTATTTTGTAACCGATTCTTGACCGCAGGCAAATCTCATGTCTTTAAACTTTGTTGAATATTATCTCAACAAGATTCAATTGATCCAGAGTTTAATAGCATTATAAAAAGGTTAGGCCTAACCTATAGGCCTAAATGGCCACCAAAATACATATTTTGCTGCAAAACAATCAATACTGAGCAAAATAGACTATTTCCCACCACGTACGCCATTTTCCCTAAACGTAGGTCAAGAACCGTTTCCTTGTGGTCAAGATCTAATTGCCTTCCGTTGTGACAGAATTGTCCCGTGACCAAAGCCGTGACAGCCGTGCTCTTACTGGCCATTTGCTCTTTTTGGATTCGCTGTTTTTGGCCAGTCGCTCTTATGGGCGGCGCGCTCGTTGCCGCGCTCTTTTGACCGTGAGCCCTGGCATTGGTTAGTGTCAATGTCATGTAGGTCTTCATGTTCTACGGGGGTGGAGGGTATATTAGTATCTATGTTCTACGGCAGGGGTTGAAAAATATCTGAAAATGTAGGAGCCAGGGGAAGAAAGTTAGGAGCCAGGGACGTTGCGTGAGAAAACCGGGGTCTGGGGCGAAGACCCAGCTGCCGGAGGCAAATTCGCTGCAGTCTATTTTTTTTTGCATATACAATTTAATTTAACCCAAGTGCCCGTAAAATGGGTTTGGAGGGTTTATTATCCACTCTTGTAGAGTGTACAGAAAAGCATTATCACCTGGGATAAATGGCTTCTTATAGATTTTATTGGGTTTTTACCCATCCAAAGAGTACATAAATAAGCCTAGACCCCAGCAATGAGGAGGTAGGCCTAGTTAAAATGGAATCTATTGGTGCATGTGCAACAATAGCTAGGCCTAGGCCTGTATTGCCCTCAAATACTTCATGAACAGCAGCCAGCCTAGTCCCATGCATAATAGATGGCGTGGACTCGGCATTGGTTAGTGTCAATGTCATTTCGGTCTTCATGCTCTACGGTCACATCCAGTGGCGGTTTTTGACCATTCCTAAAAACAAGGAGCGGTGAATAGCTGGGGTCTGGGGCGAAGCCTCAGCCGCCGCAGGCAAATTCGCCATAGGCGCTTTTTTGGGGGGACTGCTACTTTTATTGGCCTAAAAAGAGTTCTAAGGCGAATTTGTATTCTAAATGACGGTAAAATATGCAGCTACAACTGCATGACCACACAGGCTCGCCAGCCAAACTCGTCTATTTCCCGATTCCTGCCTAATTTTGTTTTGTAAGTTTTTTTTTAAGTTTTTCCTTATTGATCAGTGTGCAATTGTCACACCTTGCACACTGTAAAAACCGCCACTGGTCACATCAGGGTTAATTATCTAAATTGTTGATGTTTTTGTGTTATGTTAATTTCGATTGCTTGCATCTCCGTTCTAAAAAAAAAAAAAAAAAAATTTAAAGAATTTTTGTTGACATTTAGTAAGTCGCCAGGGCCTTAATTCTAGGCGCCATGGTGACCTGGCGCCTGGTATTTTTCAACCCCTGTTCTACGGTCACATCAGGGTTATCTAAATTGTTGTTTTTGTGTTATGTTAAATTTCGATTGCTTAGCATCTCCATTGTTAGTTAATTTTTTATAAATTTGTTGACATTTAGTTAGTCGCCAGGGCCTAAATTCTAGGCGCCTGGGATTTTTCAACCCCTGGGCTATAGTTCATACATAGTTACTAGGGATGGGCAAAAGCGTGTATCTTACTACACGTGTACACGCTGTCTGTCTGTTCGTGTACACGCGTGTACTATGTATATTTTAAGATATATGAAAAAAAGTTGTACATGTTTATTTATTACTGTATATTTTTATTGCATTCTGAACAGTATTCACGGCGACGGCGTTCAGTTCAGTTTATCAGTCAGTAAATGACGTGGCTGATGTTTCATTGGCCTTGGAAAGTTAAAAGGGTGATGGTATGGTTGAGGTTTGCGTGATGAATAGGGCGGAGGGGGGGGAGAGATAAGGCTTGTGATTTACCATAGTTCCCGTGATACTTGAATTGTGCAGCAACTCCTTCGCGTACAGTCGGCATTTAACCTTCTTTCCCGCGTCTATCTTATCAAAGAACTTCCACTCAAGAGATATTCTAAACAATAAACAGTCATGCGTCACTGACTCACATCTCAACACTCGTAAACAACTAAGCGGGCGGCGAGCGACTGCGAGCGGTCTGGAACCATCTGGAACGTGTCGGCCGGTCAGGGGGTGGGGGGAAGGGGGAAGGCAAGGCCACTGTGACAAGGGATCGCAACCAACTTACCGTTTTGCGGGAAGGCGGCGGCGGCGGTTGACTGAAAGAGCTCGTATTTCAAAATAGAATTAGGCCTATTGAAATCTGAAATCTCGACGACTGAACAATGTCAATTGAAAGTCGACGTGTATTTTTTTTTAAATTATGTACACGTAGACACACGTGTACACGTCTCATCCCTAATAGTTACATTATCAACTTCTTCAGCTTTGGCCTACACATCAATTCAGTAGGCCCTAGGAATTGACACAACCTACCCTACGTCTGGCAAAAGAATGCATAATTTTTAACGTGTTCTAGTTGTAAACAAGAACAACACATTAATTTTACTGTGGCCTACGTTACGTTAATTATTAACATGTTAGAGCCTATGTGATTTATTGAAGTGTAGGTGTAATGCGCGAAGCATCATTGTTAGCAAGTGGTGGAAGCCTAGACCCAATGTGCAAATTTATACAAGTTAGTACATTGTGTAAAGTTAATTCATTGAATTATTTGTTTTTAGGGAGGCCCATCTTACAGGCCAAGGACCCATCGGGCATACGGTGAACGTTCAGCGAAGATGGAGGACGAGTCATCTAAGAACCTCAAGGGTACCAGAGTTGATTTCAGTATGTATATTTAGGCCTAGTATAACATTATAAGTAGGCTTAGGCCAATCCTAGAATGCACAAGGCCTGTAACATGATTAGGCAATTTTGACCTTACACCATAGTCCATACATGACCATAGTCATAGTACCGGGGTCTACCAAGGCCTAGGCATTTATAAGAATACAATTAACTGTAAAAGAGTTTGCTTTACTTTTGCAAATTGAAACATTCCTATTGATATTGTGTACTACCAAGACAAAATGGGCCTACCTACATTAAAATGCCATAAGTATGTGTCATAATGTCCCTTGAAGCCTTACATAGGCCTCAATATTCTTATAGTCTAATATTCTAGTCTAATAGTCGATCGATGATAACTGCGCATGTAATAGATATCCTTCAGATTCCAGGTACTGCAAGATGAGATTGAGCTTGTGAGTATAGCAAAAAACTTTTTGGGCCTAACGGTACTAGGTTTTTATCTATTGCGTTTTGAAATGCGCTGGAATTCCCTATCTTATGCATTGTAGCTGAACAAAAACCTACACTTTCAATCGCATATCGTTGCGTAACATCGTGACCTGTTAATGAATATTAACAAATTTACGTGCAAAATGTAGATAATTTCACGACTAACATTATTTGCTTTTGAAAATGTGATCAAACGGGGTTCGTTTTCGAGATATTTGAGATGTTTGGTCCAACTTTAACTCGTACGGCTGAGCGATTACAAGAATTACGGCAACAGCACTGTGACGTCGCACGCTGTAGTCGGCTGTCGATGACGAGAGACGGGTGGGTGTGGCCTACACCTCCAATGCCTATTCTGCTCGCGGCTCAGCATTCATATCAATATTTAGTTATCTGCTGCTCTAATTTGTAAACCAAATAGATTAGGCGGTAGACTAGTAGACAATTATGTGAACGTACTTATTGTTCATTTATTTATGTTTATATTTTATTTGTTTATATTATTTATTTATTCCATTTCATCTATAAATCTACGAGCGTGCGCGGGAGATTGCAAGACATGCTTGGGGCCTTGGTACATTTGCTAAATTAGGCCTAGATGAGACCACTTTCAAATCCACCTGTTCTTACCAAGAGATTACTAACAGAGGCTGTGGCAAATATACATAAAATATAAAAAGAAAAGAAAAGAGTAACTTCCACGAAAAGATTACAAAAATTAAATCTATCACGGATAAAGTTATAAATAATTATTATTTCCGGAAAAACAAAAGGAAAAAAAACCGCACAGGCCAGGTCTCGAACCGGGTACCTCTTGCATGCTACCCGAACACGCTGCGCTCATGCCACTCGTGTCCACGGCTTTGGGGCGGCTCAGATGAATACTCCTGCAGACAGACGCGGGGCGTTTGAGGGACGCTAAGAAAAAACGAGCGTAAAAGCTCATTGTTTGCAATGCGGGCGCTGTTTACACTTGCAAATCAATCAGCCAATGTTTCTTTGTCGTAATACACAGCCATATTTAGGGCTGTGCAAATTGGTAAAAATGCCTCCCCGGGTACCCGTCGATCTTACGGGCGGGTACCCGGGTACCCGAAATTACGAAATTTTAAGATTTTTTTACGATTACAAAAAAAAAAAAAAGTGAATTCAGTAATTTATCTACTTTATATTGACAGGTCATCACTTTAACACGCACGTTCTCATAAACGTGAACATGTCGACGGTCTCGGGCGCCAGAGATGCTCGTTTCTAATGTCCAGCTGTTGAAAATGCACATTCATTAGGAATTGATGTTGCCGGAATGCATAAATATCTCCGCCAGTCACTTATCGGCGATTACGATGAATAGGGGTGCGCGCGCAGCGTGTTGGTGACGTCACTCACTGGAGCTCGACGGACGAAATACGAGCGCGTATTAATGACGAATCACTTACTGCCGCCGCTGCGCGCCGACGAGTGCAAGCCTGACCGGCGGCCGCGTTAATTGAGCGGAATTTGAGACGAAAAACGGTCAAACGAGTACCCGACGACTCATTTCATTACCCGGGCTATTATCAACGGGCGGGTACCCGGGTGCCCGGGTACCCGTTCACAGCCCTAGCCATATTCTGCAGATGTACGCAACTACTATTTATTTGTATATAATATAAGTTCGAGGTGGACGCTGGTAGCTTGCTACATCCTTTGGGACATTCAGTACTGCCATCATAACAAACCAGTGCTATGTTGCCAAGTCAACATGTGGTTATTTGCTACAAGAAAGGTAGAATTAAAATCTTAATTTGTGGTTTTGACTATCTTAATGTCGATGAAATACATATATAGACAATTTATGTTCGTTTTGCATTTCTTCACCATTTCTTACTCAAGTGCTACAAATATTTATACTTCGATTATTGTATAATATTTAGTTTTATGATTGTGCCTAGCATGATATACCACTGGAGTCAAAATACAACACGCGCATTTAGAACAGAACAATATTATTATTTACTTTGTATAAAATACATAAATTGATGAAGTTGTGTTGAATACCGTTTTAAATAATACTAGATGATGATAATATAGATAAAAGTATTATTTTAAGGTGTTTTAAGTTTATTTAATGTTAAAGAAATTGTTGTTTTGATAGGGTAGTTCACTTCATCGATCGACTTTAAAATAATTCCCTAAACATATTTTAGGTTTAAATTCTAGTTGTGGCTGAGTAGTTAACTGCACAATCGGCCGAAGTCGGGAAGGCTCGTTACCGGCGATGCGCGCGACGCACACTGCTCGAAAGTCTAGATATATCGCCGATCTATCTTCTCTTGCACTCACTCCTAGGCATGGGCAATACTCCCGTTAGGCCCACAAATGTATGCGAGTACCTACATTTAAAAAAGCGCGGCGCGGAGTCTGAATTTATTTTTGTTTTATTTACGTAGTAGTATTTACTTTAAATAATATATAAAAATAAATAAATATGTATATATATTTTTTTTATGGAGCTCGGTTAATACGGTACATCGGATAATTGGAGATCGGATAATGGAGTTCTTACAAACCCATTCAAAAGTACTGAAAATTAAATAGCATACTAGGTAGCATAGTTGTTGTAGCTTTTCTTTACAATCCAATGTCCAATGTTTATTTGGGTCTTCTGGCTCTATTAGTTTGACTATCAGACCTTCTTCTGTGAGCAATGTTTAGTGCCCAATTCTGGCTGGGAGGTGCCCTATTAACCTAGTTAATTTGTTTTTTTATTTTTCAGCTCTGAATCAAGATGAGCTTATTCTACAACAGCAGAGGCGTATTGAAAAGGAGGTAAGTAAGGACCCTAGGCCTTACACTTAATATCTGTCCGTCCATGCATGTGTCACATCCACGATAAAAATCAAACACAACCTGCAATTTGGCACTATGATAATATTGATTTGATGCATAATGTTTTGTAGGCCCCTTGAGTTGCACAAGATGCATTGGATATTGGAGACACCCTTTTACCTTACTACTATTACTAGTACTACTGCGGAAATAATGTTGGAATAAAGTGTGCGATATACGTCGGCCTATGTTTAATATATCTATCTAATAGGGTTGGGATTTGACATCGATTATTCGAATCGACATCGATGTCGAAGCAAAATTGGCTTTCTATTCGACATCGATTTGGCATCTTTAAAAAGAAATTAAAAAATTAAATTAAAATTAAAATTATAGGAAAATCAATTTTTGAACTAGGGTGTAGTATGTAAAAAACCATATATTTTACTTTTTGCATTATTATAACATAACCTATTTTTTCATTAAAAAAGGGGAAAAAATTAAAAAATATATATACGGTAGGCCTACTCTCTCTCTCTCTCTCTCTCTCTCTCTCTCTCTCTCTCTCTCTCATTGTACATTAACGACATTTCAAATTCACTCATTTATTGCTATCACCACCTATACGCAGACGATCTGCAAATTTATATACATGTCTCTCCCTCACTAATTAATCAAGCAATTGAAATGATAAACAAAGACCTGCAATCTCTTGCTTTGTGGGCAACTAAAAACGTTTTGCAAATAAACCCCAATAAGTAGGGACATGAAATTTTCGCGACGCGTGTTTTTAACGAAATTCTACAAATATTGAAATAATGCATTTTTTTCAATACAGTGTGTTTAATGGCAGTTTGGGCTATTAAATAACGTTCGCGACTTTTCGCGATTTTTTACCATTCTAACCGTTTTCCGCGATTTTTAATGATTATTCTCGTTATTCACAAATTTTTTCCGCGATTTTACAACTTTTTTGCGATGTTTTTCCAATTTTTAGTGTTAAAATCGCTAAAAGTGCAAAATTATTTGAAAATCCCGCTAGATTTCGAGTTTCGATCATAATCAAGATGGCTGACTGTGCAATCGATTATTTCGCCAAAAGTTCGACTAATCGATTTTTCGTTCGATAGTCGTTCATACCAGCTGATTGTGATGCTTTGTGGCCTAAAATTATTGTTGTCATCCTGTGATGGACTGCAGATAAAATGCCGAAAATAACCGATGTTTTATCTCGCGCGCGTGTAAATAAAGATAAATACATGTTATTTGTTTGATTTCAATAGACCTACACATTGTTTCTTGCATAAGATGTGTTTTCAGCACAACAAAAGAGTTGACAGGCTGCCTGGGACTACCTAACCTCAAATTCGCGATGTCTGAGGCACTGAGTTAAAGCTGTTAACATTCAGTTAACTGTAAGAACATCGTTGATTTGTCTAAATTTTGAGAACAAGTGCCCTAAACATAGCCCTAAGCAATTCAAATACGACTGGACCCTAGACCTAGGCTGGACCTAGGCCTAGGCTAGTATGGAGCAGGTTTAGGGCCTAGGCCTAGGGCCATCTTCAGGAAACAACACAGGATTGGACTTTTATGATCCCACGGTTGCATCTAGGCCTAAGCTAGGCATAGTCGACTTATGTCTGCAAAAAAATGCACAGAAGAAATTTAACACTGAGATAATATTTTAGAACCTTTGCCCCAACCAAGGCCTAGGCCTACACATCTCAAGCCCCTAGCCTAGAGTAGGCCTACCTTACACTTCAATTTTGTATGACATTCGTTGGTATGTAGGCCTAGTAGTTCATTTCCTAGGCCTAGGCCTATATCACGAAATCAGGGTCTAGTCTAGATTTTTAACTGGGGACAGTAGCTTAGGCCTAGGCAGTTCTGTTAGTGCTAGCTATTTTGCCGTAGGCCTAGGCCTAGCCTAAGTCTAGATTAGGCTAGTGTCTTCCACTACATTCTTGTTAAATATAAATTATAACAATATGCATGAATGACACACGGTGACATGCAAATTATCAAATTTATTCACCGCTTTTATTTACCGCTTTTTGTCGAGTTTTGATTTTAACACCGACTTTTTGCACCGCTTTTTAATAATTTTTGTACCGCTTTTTGGTGGTTTTATTTACCATAAATGTATGTCCCTACCAATAAGACACAAATCATTATTTTAGGCTACCACAAACTTTTAGCAAAATTAGACCACTCGACAATCGACAACGTTTCTTTAAACGGTACAACAATACCCTTTCAACAACAAGTCAGAAACCTAGGACTTATTATGACTAATGACCTGACTTGGACGGAACATGTCAAACACGTTTGTAAAAAAACGTATGCTGCACTTCACTCATTAAACCGACTAAAAAACTTCTTTCCGACTAAACTAAAAACAATGCTAGTACAATCTCTTATTATTCCCCATTTCGATTACTGCGACGTTGTTTACAATGACTTGACCGAGGACACAAAAAGGGCACAAAATTCCTGTGTACGATTTATATTAGGAATAGAAAATCTGACCATATAACCCCGGGTTTTAAGACGCTTGGTTGGGCTAGATTAAAGGATCGTAGAAACCTTCACTCCGTATGCCTAGTTCACAAACTACTTTCAACATCGTCACCGTCTTATCTCGCCTCTAACTTTCAATTCCTTCACTCAAACCACATGTTTAATACCAGGTCTAGGTCCGGTACACAACTCTCATTTCCCATACACAGAACTAATCTCCTTGACCACTCATTCAAAATCCACGCTATTCGAACTTGGAATGCTCTTCCGTCTGAAATCAGAGACAAATATATAAATAACTTCTATGCTTTTAAAAGTGCCACTACTTCCTATTATTCAAATTCTTAACTGTACAAACAATAAGTGATATCAAAACACCCAAACAACCCAAATAATGAAAATAAATTACGTATTAATATGCTCGGTTACCTGTGTTACTCTATTTACTTTACGAGGACGCCTTCTTTGTTACTGTAATGAAACTGTATGAAAGCGATGGATGAATGCGGAGAATGAAATGATAGCTAAATTGTGTAAATTGTTTATCATAATTTCAAATGGTTATGTTTTTAGTTAATTATGTGTAATTTTCATCAGGCCAATTACTTTGTGTTCAAATTATCTATAATTTTCATAAGCCTTCATTATCATTTGTATTATTATTATTAGTTGTATTAGGTTGGATGGAAGATAAGGCTTCACTAGCCTTAATCCCGCCTTACAATAAAGACCCTTATCTATCTATCTATCTATCTATCTATCTCTCTCTCTCTATCTATATATTTTTTTTTTTTCGAAAATAATTTTGGTTGTCAATTTTTTTTCGGTGTGATGTCCAAATTATTGGTTTGACATCGATTGTGTCAATTTATAATCAAATCCTAACCCAGCTATTTAATGTTTTGTTTTTAAAAGATTTCAGAGTCTACTGCTCTAGTTGGAGAAATGATGAAACTAGACGTATTGGCTAATGAGTATGCCGCGGATGAGATCTACCACACAAAGGTGTTGGTCCTGCGAGAGTGGTACAGCACGATGCGTCGGACTCGCCCGGACGGAAACTGTTTCTACCGCGCTTTCAGCTATGCTTACCTAGAGCGCCTTCTGACCAATAAGCAAGAGTTTGCTGTATTTCGTGACCTGGCTTGGAGGAGCAAAGATAATTTGATTTCTCTCGGATTTCCAACGTTTACGGTAGAAGATTTTCATGATACGGTAAGCTTTAGGCCTATTATAGGTTTTGGTTTAATACATCCAGTATAGCTCAGTTTTGTTCTATGCTGAAGTTAATTTGGCAGATTATTCCACAACTTGGGAACGTTATAGGGTTGCCGTTTGATAATCGATACATCGATTAATACGATTATTTCCCAAAACTATCGATAATCAATTCAGTCTTCTCAAATTGATTATCGTTAAATCGATAATCGAATACCTGTAACCTCGCCCTTCCGAAATTTTTTAGTTAACCCCTCGCTCTGCAGAACTTTATAAAATATTTCTAGTCAAGACATTAATCGCTTTATTCCGTGAAAAATTCGTCTACTGCGAGATCTACATTCACGCGTAACAGTGAGTAAGTAATGTTGAATATTATTCATCTCGTCTCGTAATAAATATCGGAGCATTGAATAGTAACTGATATTATCTCGTAGGCTAAATGAATGAACGACGATCACAACAAAAGCTGAAATGAAACTTCACAGAACTAACCATCCGAGAAGCACGACCTTCACAAAGACAACACACGAGCTGGGTAGCATCTGTTTACGCTACATAGCGCGCTCTTGTCGGGCCAACCAGCCACGCATGCGAGGGGGGGGGGGACGCGCGCTCTCGTAAAAGACGTCGCTAGCGAAAAAACCCTGTTTTGAGCAAGTAGAAGGAACAAAAAGGATGCACTCGCAAAATGTTCACAGTCCGCGTCGGTATGCAAGAAAGTACAGGCCTAATTTTTATTCGATTATCGATCGACATTAAAAATATCAATATTTATCAATCGATTGGATTGCACATGCACGATTAACGAGATTCAAATTCATTTCGAACGGCAACCCTAATTTTAAACCAGCTTTAATTGAAACGACTTTCTTGCATGTGAAAAAAAATCTATAACTGGGCAGGGTAGTGAAGAAGCTATAGCAGCGTTTCCCAAATTGTGGTTCGCAAGCTAGTTATTGGTGGGTCGCGAAGAGTTTTGAAAATCGGAAAATGTTTTCATCATTTGAAACAATTAAATCATGAAAAAATATCAAAACAGTAATTCTGACTATGTAGGCTTATGGTAAAGTGTTTTGATTCGAATGTGTTAAGTTAAAATCCGTCGTGCTTGCATTTTAATCATTCATTATACTTAATACAGCAACCTTCAGCAGTTTATAAGTATCCAAAACTATGTCGTACGATTTAAAGAACGTTTTGAACATTTCCGTGACAGTCGTGAACTTCATCAATTGTCTCATTCTCCGTACACAACTGGTTGGACCTGTCTGAACACGACTCGACGTTAGAAACCGAGTTAAAAACAAATTTCAACCGCAAAAACGATATTGTTCTCAATGTCTGTTCAACAAATGTGTCCCATCTATTTCTGCGGAGGCTGGAAAGCTGCACATCTCTGTACAATGATAGTGAAGTTGAATTTTTGACTAGCCCCCTATGGCAGGAATGAAAACCAAATTACGAAAAAAGAGCTCAAAATTGTCAAACTCCATGCACCTGAAAATCGCCCACATCGACTTTGGCGTAAATGCCGTCATCAACAGAACTCAAAAACTTGAGCACTGTTCCCACATTCCTCATTATGATAAATAGATGAGTTGTGTAAGAAAAATTATATTAAATGTGAATAATACATTTAAGTTACCGTATAGTACCGAATATAGGCCGACCCTGAATGTTGTCCGACCCCCTAACTTTGGTCATCGAAATTTAAAAAAGGAATTTTTAATGAAATATTTTTATTTTACGCGCCGTTATTCCTGCTGTCTGTTTCCGCGGAGCCAGTGCCAAGGTCGTTTTTCCCGCGCGGCCTATTGACGCGGAGCCCGTGATGACGTAGCGCTATGACGCAATCTCCAAGCAGACCGGTTCATATCGCCCAGTTATCTGTTCCACGTCATACTTCACTCATCAGTTGGCCTGCAGTAGGCCTGGATATAGCGTCGCGTCCTCCGTGCCTGCCTTATTGTTGGCGCAGCGCCAGACACAAGCAGTGAACTATACGTATTTCCTTGTCACACGGCGCTGTTATTTGGTGTTTGAAATTAGCGCGTCAAAATGCCGATGCTCGCATATAAGCCGAGGAGGGATTTTGAGACCTAAAATAATGAAAAAAAGGTCGGCCTATATTCGGTACTATACGGTACGTACCGGCAATAAAAAATTAATTGTTTTACTTCCCCCATCCTACCTACCAATATTTTTTTGCTAGGTGGGTCGCTAACATTTGGCGTTCTAAAAAATGGGTCGTGGTTCTAAAAAGTTCAGGGAAGCACTGAGGTTATATAAATATCTACAAATTACAGTAAATACTACATCTTCATTTGAGATTTGTTATTTGGAGTATTTGGATGGTAGACTATATTCAAGATGAAAGATTTAAATACCCTTTTTTTCACTTGGCATAAATTTGTTGCCGTTGGAAACTCTAGGGACTGGTGGAATTATAATAATTCAATTTGATTATCGATCTATAACTTGAAACCATCCCTGTACATACTTAGGGTTCAGTTTTATTAAGGTAACTCTTGATTGCCATGCTGGGATGTATACTGAACCAGACAACTTTAAAATAGCCACGTGAAAATGTGTAGTAGTCGTTCCCAGCCAACCGTGTTTTTGTGTTATTATTTCTCTATTCATTTCCAACCTGCAAACTCTTCTCTTACCTGTGGAAAGTTTAATGATCAACATGTAGGCTTAGTCTGGTGAAACTGAGCTTGAGTTGTTTTTGTTCTTCTTTATAGTTCATGGAGGTCGTAGATCGGGTGGGCAAAGGACCAGATTCCTTCTCGCAGCAGGCATTGCTTGATCTATTCAACGACCAAGGATACTCCGATTACATTGTCGTCTACTTGCGCCTCATCACGTCCGGACAGCTTCAAGAAAATTCTGAATTCTACCGTAATTTCATAGAAGGTGATCGCTCTGTAGCTGATTTCTGCCACCAGGTAATTTATAATAACTTGCTGTATAATGATGGAAATGCTAGTTAGGAACCTGACCAGACAAAGAATTTATGAAATACTGTTGCTTGATAATACTGTATTGTCCCGAATATAGGCCGACCCCCTAGGGGTACTTTGGATATCGAAATTTAAAAAAAAATGAATATTTAAGGAAAATTGAAAAAATCAAACAATCTGCAATCAACACTAATTTATTTGATGAAATTGATAGGAAAAATGCACATTATCTACAAAACTTATGCAAAGTATTGTATTAGAAGATAAAATAAGTTACAGTTGAGCCCCGTTAATTCGGGCTAATTCGGGCTGGGCTGAAATAAAATTGTTTTTTATTTTGCGCCGTTATTCCTGCGGTCTATTTCCGCATAACTCGTGCCAACGTCGTTTTTCTTTTTCCTGCGACCTATTTCCGCGGAGCCCGTGATGACGTAGTGATATCCAGTCAGCTGTTATTTGTTATGTATTTCCTTGTCACACGGCGCTGTAACTTGGTGTTTGAAATTGGTTCGTAAAAAGCCGATGCTCGTATGTAGGCAGAGAAGGGATTATGAGACTTAAAATAATGAAAAAAAGGTCGGCCTATATTCGGTACAATACGGTAATCTTATTGAAACCAATTGTAACATACATATCATTGTAAATACTAAATATATTGGGCCTAGGAACAATCAATTGCTGTTGATCAAAGTTTGTTTAAGTCAATCTAGGCTGATAAGTAGGTAGGCCTATGTAGGGGTGTGCAAAAGTCATTAGGCTTGGGCCTATGTATGCAAATATAGGCCTCGGGTATGTTTTTAAATGTCAAGTGCAAAAAGTGGGTTGCGGTAATACGAATCCATTTGTCAGGTGTTTACAACATACCAGTAGGTACGGTACGTAGTTATTGTTTAAAATTTGAGTGGTCAAAATAGGGGTGAGACCATAACTCAATAGTGGTCTATAATCGATTATATACTAGTGGTGCGGACGATAATCGTACATCGATACGATGTGCGTCGTCATGTTGCGATCATTGTACGATATTATTTTATACTGAATACTCATCGTCGTAGTTTACAACTTAGTTAATTTCTTTTGATGTTGACCGTCGCCCCGTGCATCTTTCTAGTGTTACTTGTTTGAGTGCTTAACTGGGGCCATTGTTATCTCGCACTAAGCGTGCTCAGCTGAAGGGGTTGGGGGACGGCAGCCAGATGCCTTGGTAGCGTGATGTGGGGAAGGAGGGATATTACATAACAACATGCGTGCATGCCTAGATGTTAAATGAATCCATACTCGGCCATTTTTTGCAAGGATAGTGGATAGGTTTTTCCTACGATCGCGTATTTTGCCCGCGGCACTGCCTGCAACCGTGACGTCAGAGCTAGACCAGACTGCTTGTCGTGCGCTGGGATACATCGTGGTCGACTACATTTTCTTCACGTATCCTATGAATATCACACCCATTTCTATAATAATCCATGTTTTAATTTCACAAAGTAAGTGTTTTCTCTTCGTGTAGTTATGCCTGGTCTGCGTTGTAGGCTACAGATAAATGATATAAACTCAACGGAGAACTTTAATTTATTCAATACTAAATTTAAAGTATACATTCTAGGTATCTGCTTGTACAGGGTTGAGGATTTTTAATTTACTTCTTGTTTTATTTGTAAATTCAGGCATAATATGTCGCCGGGGGCATAGTCCATGTAACCTTTTTTAGTTAGGGTTCGCCTAGTTATTAATGTGCTCCTATTTTAAATGTAATATTCAATGTATGTTTAGGTTATTAAGGCCTATTATTTATGTAATGTTTTGGCACAAATGTAAGTAGCCTACTACCTGTACCTGACCTACGGGAATTGAGACTGTTTTTATCTTTTACCTATTTGTTGACATTGTGATATGGTTGTTGTATAATAATATAACAAAGAGAAAACTGCTCAATAAACTGAACTGAACTGAACTGAGTAGCTGTGTGTAATAACAGCCTGCACAAAACAAAAATTACTGCAGGACTTACCGGTAAATATTCATGATCACTATCCGAAGACTGAAGCAGATGTAATTTTAATTCCTTTGTGCATATCCGAACGTTTATTCGGAGATGAAGTGGTTAGTAAATAAATTTGAAATGGCACAGCAATCTAAAATGATGAACATAAGTGTCGACAGCAAAGAAGTCAACGGTATGCAGAGAAAAAAGGCAAGAGAAAATGCTGAAAATTTTTACGTAAGCAAATAATACGTCATCTTTGACGTAAGGGATAGGCTAGTCCTGTACTTATGACAATTGTTCAGGCCCGTACATTTATTTTGATGTGTTTTATGTCCCTTGTAAACACTGTAGTGCAGGGCTGCCGTTTTAACGGATTTTATTCGTTTTTACGGATATTTAGGGTGCAAAACGGATCAACGGATTTTTAGTCTTATTCACGGATACTTCATTACGTTTTCTATGCTTATTTTTGTATATTTGAATCTGCGCGGGCTAATTTTGATTGTAAACATTGAAGGCGGGGCGATAATCGATTCGACTTTTGATAGGGGGCGGAGCAAGGGCGGAGCCGTGTCCCAGACATTGTAGGAACTGCTTCTGTGTAGTAAAGGCCCATTCACAACCACTTAGCGCAAGTATATTATAGAAATTAACAAGTTGGCCATATTGAATTCCCATAAGACTGTTCACATCCAATTACCCCCAAGCGTGCGCAGCGTGCGTGGCGTGAAAGTTGAACCAACTTCAACTTTTCGTTAATTTGACTAATTTTCTCAAGTTCGCGCATGCGCACAATACCCCAATACCAAGTGCAACCTATCACAAGTGCTAAGTAGCTCAAAATCTCGTCTATATTGTCCATTTGAAATATATTATTATAAATAATATGTAATTCAACAATCAAACAGATATCCAATTTAAGCGGGAAATGCAGGTAAAATGCATTGTATAATTTTCATAATTTCATTGTGAACGACCATCTTAATTTTCGTGCGCTAATTCCTGTGCGCTAATTGATTGTGAATGGGCCTTAACAGCCAGAACAGTTGCTTTTGGGAGGATGCAAGATAAATTGAACAGCCAAGAACAAACAATGGAGATAAGAGCCTACAAAATTGTTTTCTTTCGTTTCTGTTTATAAAGTTTGGATTATGTGATCTTAAACGAGAAAAATCGAATTAGTATATAATTAAAATGTTACTAACAAGTTCTGCAAGACTGCAATCTTATTGATAAACACAACACATGGGCCTAGGCAAAATTGTGATGCAACATTCCTAGGGCCTAGACCTACTAGGCGGCTAGGCCTAAGAATTTTTTAACCAGGTCAGATTTAAAACAGATTTTCTGTAAATCCGGAGAGCTTACCCCGGGACACCGCGCCAAACGATCAAGCAGCGCTCATTGCTTTCACGCAAGAGTTTGGCACGTTGTGGGTGAAGAAGTGGCACGTCCGGTCTACTACAACAAACGACCTACAAGTCGGGACCACGTACCCCCTGGACTGGTGGAAAGGGGGGCCCCAGAGCAAAGAGACTACTCACGAACGCCACTGGCTATCAAAATGGTGCTTCAAAACGCTCAGACTGACGCCCATAGAGGCAAACGAGATGCGGCCACTGCTGGCCAGGCAGGCAAACCCCCCTCTTCGAGACGCACCCTGCGCCCAGCAGCCGCCCCAAATTCTTTACTGGAATGCTGGGGCATATCCAAGACAAAATTTGCTGAGTTCCTTTACAATCGACAAGAAAAGACTGACATCTACTGTATTTCAGAGGCAGGCACCCGGCTACATGCTCCACGTTCTGGAAGCGAAACGCCCAAAAAAGAAAATTGCCTGCGGACTGATCATTGGCGTAAAAAGCAGCCTTGTGTCCAATTTCAAGGTGATCCACACGATGGGGGAGCAGACAGACCTGATTGAGATTGCATGCATCGAGGTTTGGATGGAAGGCAGGAAGACCACAACCTACATGATCTACAATCCGCCCAATAATATACCTGAGGCGCTCAAGACCCTGCTCATTACCCATAACACAATCATTCTTGGGGACTTCAATGCGCCAAACAAAGATTGGAACTACGCCAGTACAACTAAAGTCGGACAACTGGTCGAGGAGTTCACGGCCGCCAACTCGCTCTTGTTGCTTGACCCTGAGGATGACCCGTGGACCAACCTGACCACTAATGGAACAAAGTCGCGTCCGGACCTGGCCTTCCTGCATCAGAATCTTGTAGACCAGTACGCACAGGAAAATCTTGACTGCCCTCCGGACTCGTCACAAGATTCTTAAGCTATCCCCAATCAACCAGACCACCAGAGACCGCCTCTTCAAATGGAACTTCAAGAAGGCTAATTGGGACAACTTCGGAACGACCTGGAACTGCTATCAGAGCAAACCCAATAATACTGGCAACACCAACAAGGACTCAAAACTAACTACTTGTAAAAACCTTCTAGAGGCAGCTAAGAAAACATCCCAAGAGGCGCGGTGAAGACTTCAAGGTCTTTTGGAATGATGACCTGGAGGCACTGTGACAACAAGAAACGCAATGCCGAAAAGAACGCCGAAAACACAACAATCAGAAGAAACAAGAGAAAAGCTCAACGGGCACAAAAGCAGCTCACAGCAGGGATTGAGGAGGCCAAGCACAAAGAATACACAGAATACCTACAGAGCTTTGACTACAGAGAGGATGCGATTAAAGCTCACCACTTCTTCTCGCAACTCTGTGGAAAGTGTCACAGACGGATGACCGGAATGCTCCACTCCTGCTGAACACACAAGAAGCGACCTCATCAAGCAAAAGGCTGATTTTTTTGCCGACATTTTCACTCTATCAGCACCCCTGCTGGAAAAAAGAGTTTCTGGTAGAGAGCCCAGATACAAAGAGTTGACGACCCCTACAATAGACTTTTCAGCGACGAGGAGTAGCACCTAGCAATCCATATGCTGGACAAGAACAAGGCTCCTGGAGAGGATGGAATACACGCCGAACTTCTTCAGCACTCTGGTCCATTCTTCAGGAACAGTTTTTCTTTACCTTGTAAACAAATCTTGGGTAGACCAAGTGCCTCAGAGCTGGAAGATGGGAGTCATCACACCCATCCTGAAAAAGGACAAGGACGCGAATCAAACGAGCAGTTTATCGCCCAATCGCCCTCACGAGTGCACTCGCAAAACAGCAGAGCGTATGGTAAACCACGACTGGAAACTTACCTGGAAGAAAACAACATCATCAGCATAGATCAGGCTGGCTACAGGAAAAACAGATCGACAGTGGACCAGGTGGCATACATTGCTCACCAAACAAGAGACCACAGTGGCTGTGTCCATTGATTTGTCTGCAGCTTTCGACGTCACTGATCGAACCCACGCCATAAAAGAGATGCAGAAGAGCAAAATACCAAACAACCTCATCAAGTGGCTGCATGACTTCATCAATCACAGAAGAATAAAAGTCGCCTACAAGGGTGTGAAAAGCGGTACAAGATACATCTCTGCCGGTGTGGCACAAGGCACCATCACCGCCCCAACTATATTCAAAATTGCAGTCAACGGAGGAATTAAGCTGGTCAAGATCCTGCCAGGAATCTATGTCAAGGTCTACGCTGACGACTTCTTTGTCTATGTCACAGGCAAGAACCTCGGCGGCCTGCAGATAATGCTCTCCACCGCATTAAGTATGTTGGTTGGCTGGCTTGCATCCCGTCGCTTCATGGTGAACCCTAACAAATCGTGTTACACGGTCTTCACTTTTAAACACGAAGACCCCACCCTCAGCCATCCTCGACAAGAAGCTCACCGGCAAGGCCCATTTCGAGAAAACTGCTGAGAAGCATCCTCGACAAGAAGCTCACCGGCAAGGCCCATTTCGAGAAAACTGCTGAGAAGGCTAAAAGAGGCTGCGTCTGATGGCAACGTGCGGCCGGAGTGTCCTGGGGAGCCAGGATTGACACACTGGTTCTCACCTACAAGACCTATGTGCGTCGGTCCTTGAGTACGGAGCAGAAGTTTTTGTCACGCTCGGCGCAGCATAACCTTGATATACTCGGCAAAATCCAGAATCAGGCCCTTCGACTAGCCAGCGGTGCAGTAAAGACAACACCGGTGGGGGCAATGGAAGCCTACTGTAAAGTGAGCCCCTAATACAGAGACTAGAGCAGAAAGCCATCATACTGCATGAAAAACTGGCGAGAATTGACACATCTTGGCTACCTTTCCAACGGCGAGCGCAGCAGGAACACACAAATTTTGCCCAAAAGAAACACTCCTAAAACGGAGCACTGTCCGACCTGCTACACCATCCTCGACAAAAGCTTGCCAGCCTAGATGTCAATAGCCTTCCAAACTCAACCATCAAATTGACTTCAATCTTCAAGTGGAAGGTTGGCAAGAAGGAGGAAAAAGACGTCTGAGCTGAAGTGCTCATCGAAGCGCATCTGAAGAAGCACTACCCAATATCCGAATGGGTGCATGTCTTACGGACGGCTCCGAAACAGCTCGGGGAGGAATACTGGCTTTGGGCTTCCTTGCATCTTCTTTGAAGAGGCGCACCCGATGGCACAGGCTCGAGCATTTTGATGCAGAAATAAATGCATCTCCAGAGCAGTAGAGAAATTGCAGTAACACCAACCTTTCCACTCAAAAGACAAATTTGTCATTATCTCTGACAGCAAGGCCGCCATCAAGAAGATCTGTCAGATGGAAAAATGTGAAGAAGCCTCCCTGTCTCTTAAAAAGAGTTTAATAAAAATGTGATGCATGGAAAGTGCTTAAAATTCAATGGGTGCCCAGCCACTGCAACATCCTGGGCAATGAGAAGGCTGACGCGCTAGCCAAGTTGGGCTCAAAGAAGCTGCCCCTGACACGGCAAGTATCTCCTACAACTCTGCCAAAAACCTTGCCAAGGAGGGCCTCAAGACATCCTATGGAAGACTTCAAGAAGCCAAGATGTATCACAAACCATGGCGGGACGAGGTCCTCAAAGGCCAGACAAATCCTGGACAAGAAAGGTGGCAACAGTGCAGTTCCGGCTGGCCACAGGACATGACGTCCTGCACCACCACCTCATTTCGATTTCAAATCACAAAGGAACCAGCAACTTGCAAACTATGTACATCGGGTTTTCAGGACAGAGCGCACCTCTTCAGCTGCGCCGCACTTAAATCTGACATTGACGCCCTGCCAAATAACCTGAGCGGGCCAGAGAAGGAAGCACATATTTACTGGATAGCCAGGAAGAAAAATGATTGAAAAATCAAGCTTTTGGCATAGGACAAAAAAAAAAAAATGCAATCTTAATTAAAGCAACCACGGGCGTTTCTGGCTCATTTATCCTCGTCTGTGCATAGGCCTAGGCCCTTGGCAACTTTTAGGTTATGATGGTAACAAATATAAACATCACATTTAGCCATTTTCATAGTTTGATCAATGAAATTTACGTTTTTAGACTTTTCACGGATATTTGCGGATTTTTAACGTCCTCCAACAGGATTTGAAAAAAAAATGTCAGTGGCAGCCCTGCTGTAGTGTACAATTGTTTAATTGTTTTGCTACATGTGGTAGTTTATTCTCAATTTATTATTCGGGCTGATTGAGTTAGCTATAAGAAAGATAAAAAATATTTATATTGTACATTTTAAATAATATCCGATTTAGTGTGTATTGGGTCAACTGTAGAACTTTTCTTTGTTTTCACTTTTCACTGTTACAAAAAGTAGACGATAGACCTATTTGTGTGCCTACATTAGATTATAAGTTGTTAGTGTTACAAGGTTCGTTTGCATCCACTAGTTTTCTAGTGCAAACACTATTAAGTTTCTGGTGGGCCAATTTCAAATTCATTATTATTTAGTTATTACATATTATAATAAAGGCTACATTATTATTAATAGCTATGACAGTCATGACAAATTGACAATAAACAGTTTTTATCGTGTTGTCCACCTTTACATTTGAATTAGTTAATTTCTGTGGTTTATAAATACCCGGTACTAAGAATGAGTTATTATTCATGTAGGTAGGCATATTATTCTGGTTTGTTGAATGAAATGAATTACCATTATAATAATCAATATCTAATTTGTGAAAACACAAAGAAAATTGTACCTATTATTTTATCCTTGACAATTATGCCGACGTGTAGGTCCTGGTCAGTCGATTTTGTTTTGTATTCATGTTGATACATTTGTTTGCATACTAAACAGTAGCCCTCGAGCCTCAGTATACCTAAACAAAATTCAAGGTATGCACTGTGTACCGATATGCAAAAAAACATGCCAAACACTCGTCAAAATACTCCAAGCCCTACTATTTTAGGAATTAACCACTGAGTTCTATGTGCAAACATGCACACCAATATACAAAATATGGTGAGGCCTACCTTGAATAGGCATGATCTTTGTTGAATATGCACACTTACTTGTTCCTCTATATTTAACCCCAATGTCGATGTAATATTGTTTAAAGCTATCATCTAAAATCAAAATAAACCCACAGGGGCCTATTTGTCGGATGGGTTATTGAATAAAATATAACAGGGAAAAGTGATATCTACTCATAGAACCACCATTGCATTTAGGCACAAATCGTTTATATTTTATTCGGTTAATATTAATGATGAGTTACTTCATTAGTAAATATTTTGGCAATGGTTCTAATATTGACGAAAGTTAGAATATTGGTCATTATACTGCAGCTATTTGCTAGAGAAGCCTAGGAGCCGGCGCTCTGGTCTAGTTTCGACGTCACGTCCTCGGGAGCAGACGCCCCGCCCCTTTTCGTTCGAACAATAGATCGAGACATATAAGAACCCATCTACTATCCTTGCATTTTTTGGAGGAACTTTAAAGGGATGCAAAAAATACCAAAATTTGAAGAAAAAAATTCCAATTTTTAAAAATTTGTTTAAAACTTGCTTTTTAAATCTTGTGAATTGCATGGCTAGTATGAATTCTATTTAAGATCCAATATTCAAAAGGAAATAAATTTTGAAAATCTCAGTAATTTCTAGTGATTTAATTTACCGGTCAGAGAATTTACCGTAAATTTACCGAGCATGTCGGTAAAATGGTAAAATTTTCCATCATTATATTCTAAAGACTAATAAGAACCTACACAACAAGAATGCAGTGGAAATAAGTCAATTAACACTTTAAAAAATTCAATCAATAAATCTGAAAAGAGCTTTTCTGTAGCTAGACATACTCCAGTCTATTTCATTAGCTGAGTAGGCTAAATCATTCATTCGAATCTAATTAATATTTTTATTTAATTTTATTTATTTAACCATACAAAGATAATTAAATTAATACATTACCTATTGTTTAATTTGTACTTTGTACGGAACAGTAAATAAATATAAGGGTGAATATAATTATGCTCTTTTAATTGATATACACCTTCCTCGTCCCAAAAACTATTTACGTCTATGCCAATATGCTTAATATGGCCAAAACCAAAATTTTAAAGATTTTACCGTTTTTCGGTAATTTTACCGGTAAATTACCCGAGTTTTAAATTTGCGGTAAATCCACATCACTAGTAATTTCAAAAGGCTAACATGCTCAATTTTTAAACCACGAAAATGTTAAACACTAAAAAAATCAGAAAAAAGCACCTTTCTGTTCATTCAGCTTATACAATGAAAATATGTAAAAATGTCATTAGGCCTACAACAAAAGCGATTACCAGTATGAAATAATCATTATGCAAATAATTGGTCCCAATTCCTATGTTTGTAATGTTTACGTTGGTTTTAAAGATAAAATTAAAAGTTAATTACAGATTGTATCAACCATGTTTATTCGTAACGGAAGAGAAGCAATCAAATATACAGTGTTGCCAACACAATACAGAAAAATAGTAGTCCTACCAACTTAACAACATGTAGTTAGATAAGAATAAGAAGATCTTTCCAAAAAAAGAATAAAGAGTCATTACCTACAACTAAAAGCCGTTTTAATGAAATACTTATCATTTTAACAAACAAATATTAATTTGTAAAAGACTAAAATCGAATACAGTTAGTGCTCTTCAATCGGTTATTTGATGGAATTCCCAGCAGCTCAAAATGTTTTTTTCCCGCAGGATTGCGATCTATTTCACGGGATAAACAATACACCGCATCATTACCCCTCCCCTCCCACACGCGGCCGGCCGTTGACAGTTTTTGTGAAGGTCGTAAATCTTCGCACCGTGAAGTTTGATTTCTGCATGTTTTCCGTCTGTGGTGGTACATACGTAGGGCCGTGGTCCGAAACGTATGGCTCTACGTGGACTTGGGTTCGAATCCCGCATAAGACATGAGTACTTTGTAATTGTCCTTTATCATCTATCACCACTCATTCAATTGATAGTTCATCTGATTGTTACTGATTGTTGTTTGTTTGTTTGTTCGTTTACAACGTTTTTCAAGTGTCCGATATTTATTTTGTGGCAGCAGGAATGGTATTCGGTGTTCTAGTCTTTGAGATAATATAATAAGTAGTGGACGTCAGCATAATGAATTTAAATTGGTACGGAACGTGCATCGAAAGAGACGCAAGGCTTGACCTTAAGCGGCCTACGAATACGAACTCTACAAGATCTAAACAGATGCGTCATGTCCGCATCAGACACTTGCGAGATGAGTGCCTGGCCTTCTGCCCTGCAATGCAGGGGCAAATCTCCGTCTTCCGTATTTTGCGCTGCATCTCTAGTTTGGGGCTGTTAAATCTATATAACTTTTAGAGTATATATACACACGTTCCACATTTTCAATGTTGTGATTTGCCCCCAGGAAAGTGATATGTAGGCCTACTAAGTGATGAATTGTGTGCCTGTGTTTTCTAGGAAGTGGAGCCAATGTACAAGGAAAGTGACCACATCCATATCATAGCCCTGAGCACAGCTTTAAACGTTGGCATCCGTGTACGTTACATGGACCGAGGGGGTGATGATGTCATCGGACATGACTTCCCAGAAGGGGCTCAACCGGCTGTGCACTTACTTTACCGCCCAGGCCACTATGATATTTTGTACCCTTGAAACGCAATCACTTTTTTTCTGCTATAGGATTTTAGTTTTTTGAATCCTATGTGTCTTTCCTTATGATGATTAACTTGACGATACTTGATTTTCCTTATTAAGCGTTTAAAGTATTACCACTACTTTATTTACAACGTATGTTACTTTTAAGTGGTCACCTTAGGCCCTACAATTTTTGATCTCGCCAAAAGTAATTAAATTACTTTTGCATTAATTTTTTACTGTCGTTTTTTATTTGGTAACAAGTGCTCCGACCTTGAACCGATCGGTAACTAAGAGAAGTAATGCATATTTCAGCCAAGATAACTCATTTTGAAAAGTGTCACGACTTGACTTGGTAATTTAAAAAAAAATGCTACTTCCATTTTTTTTTTACAAAATTTCATTCTCCTTGTTACTGTCTAACTCTGTGATGACATCGGGCACAACAGGATCAATGTTCTACCGCATGGATTCAAATAGAATTGATTCCCGATTGCTTGAGTACCACATTTACGGTCACATGTATATTCCAAGTTCCCGCCATTGAGAGGGCAAAAAGTGCACTTCTTAGCACTCATTTGGTGTGATATTGCATTTGACTAAAGTTATATTAATGTAAATAAAATGTCTGTGCAAATTCGAACGGTATCGATTGTTACAATTTGTGTTTGGGTAGGCGTACGTTGTAGATTGAAATAGAATCTGGTACGGTAGGTACCCGGTGTCATCTTTTGTGTTCAGAAGTTGTATTGTATTAGTTACGGGAAATAAAAATGTAAGACGTGTTTTTATTTTCAAACAATTAAATCCGTATATTGTCAAAAGTACCTACATACTGTCTGTAATATGTACAGAAGTCCATGGCTTAACTGCTGGTGGGCCTATAAAAGGTAGACAGGCTCAATTTCTGAACTTGACAATATGAATACGAACATGTAATTAATTACCTGTAACCTCTGTTGTAGTTCTAATAATAAAAACATTTTTAAGATGAACTTATTTATGTTTCTTTCGCAATTTCCCATTAATTTGTAAGCTTCTGCTCATATTATTAACTAGGGTGGTAAAATCCACAGCTGATTGGTTTACAGTTTCACTTTACCTAGGCCTGTGCAGAGAAGGGCTTCTTCAGCCATTCTTCTTTCTCACTATCCACTATCCAGTAGGGTTGTGCGAACCCACTATTTTTTCTTCGAACTCGAACTCGGAACTTTCATAGTTTTGAGATTCGAACTTTACAAAAATTTCGAACCCGACCGAACTTGAACTCAGGCTAAATAAATTACTGGAAACAATTATTGACAATCCATAATCCAAGATTTTTATTTTACAAATTGTTGACATTGAATTGGCTATGTATATATAGCCCCTATCTGTCAATGGAAACTTCAAACTAGGCCTAGGCCCTAGGGCCTAGCATGCAGGACTTAAAAGGCAAATCAAATATTAATAATAGGTAATAAGATGATAATCACGTAATACAAATACATAGTAAAACCCAAAGGAAGTTATAGATGACTGAATAGGCCTAGAACTAGACCCAGGTCTAGGCCTATTTGCTTTTTTCTTCGTTTATTGATCTTTATTAAAGGATACAAAATGTTCGGGATGGATTGTCGTAGCTAGGCCTACTTGTTGTCCCACATGTGTAGGCTCGGACATTTTCCACAATATTTACATTTCCCGTTCTTCCCATCCGTCCTTAGCAAAATATTTCCAAATCGCACTTTTTGGATTACCGTCAACTATCTATCCCTAGATCATCGGCATCTTCTTCAGAACTCAACATGACACGAGAGAAAACAAAACAAATTAGTTAAAATTAAAGAAGCGCACGACTTCATTCCACAATGATGTGAGCATGTTGCGAGAACGTAAAAATGTCAGAAAAGTGGCCTACATGGGAGTGAGCGCTGATTGGTTGTTAATCTAGCAGTAGAACATAACTGCCAACTAGCAAAAACAAAAATCAAGTATACTCTGTTGCAGAAGTTCGTCTTTTATTATGACTTTTGTAGTTTTGCAGTTGGCAGCATTGCTCTTAGCATCATCACGCGTGCGCATGCGCATAGCGGCGAAAAGGGAAAGTGAAATTTTGTGCGGGAAGTTCGAAGTAAGAACGAACCTGAATGTTACGAACTCGAACTCTACTCAAACTTCAAGTTCGAGTTCAAATTTCGAACGTTCGCACATCCCTACTATCCAGTATAGAATGGCTCCTTTTTCTCGGCTCATATCATTGGGCAGGGAGTCAATGTCATTCTGAAGTGAGGCACACCTCTGTCTTGGGATTCGAAGTTACATAATTTACAAGTGGCCGGTTCGGTGGTGATGTTGAATCTGTTCAGATGGTGTTGCAGAATGTCGTGGCCAGTTGCAAGTCGGAACTGGGCTGTGGCAGTTTTACGAGACCAGTTTTTGTCTGGCCCTTTTTTGATCTCATCTCGCAAAGGCCTCGTGAAATTAGCATTAATTTGTTTTTCCTGTAGTACTAATGTTCCTAAAAGTTAGCATTAATTCTCGAATGTTTGGCTATTTTGATAGAATTGCCACAATAAACAACGTATTTTTCTCCAACGTATTGCCAACATGTCTAAAGGGGTATTTTTTTCTTAGCTAAAATTAGCCTAAGTACCATATTTTGTCTAATTACATAAATACCATATTTTAGCATTAATTAGCAAAAATTAAATTCCTCAATTACATTCGAAAGTTCCACAAATAAACTCTAAACCCAGTTTGGTCATATTTAACATTTATAGTTTAAACTAATTTCATGGGGCTACTGATAAGATTCAACCACAATAACAATGACTGTAAAATAGGGCTGAGCACTGGTGACAGATCATCAGGGTTTCCTTATTTCCTTTCAAAAATCTCAAACTCGCCACATCGAATCTATAATACCTACAATTTGCTGGGACAAGCCCCCAGATTACCCCGTTTTAATGTGCCCTCGTTGTCAATTGAGATGCTCTGGAGGAAAATAAATTCTCTTAATAGACTTGCAGAAAGAACCAATTTGCACTCTGGTAAAGTCGGTGAATTTTGTAATGAGAAATCTGTCGACACCCTGATTATTGATTGATGTTTAGGAGCTTTGATAGCGACAAAAAGGTATGTAAATAGTAGGCCTTAAAAACGCACAAAAAAATTCTAAAGAAGAACCTATCATTATTTTCCATGCTATTTCCTGGTTTGTTATTTGATTTGTTACATCAAATAAAGGGGGTGGTTTTTTGAGGTCATCCCGGGTCATTGAGAACTACACCAGGTGTTGAGGGAGAGATAGAAACGCTCAGCTCTACACAGCTGCCGAACTCTTTCATGGTAAGCTGAACTGGCTCCTAGCCTCCTATCAATCTATCCCCACCCAACGGCTTGATAGTTAAGTAATTTCATTTTCCCCAAATTACATCAAAATCAGCATTTCAACCCAAAATAAAGTAATTTTTGGCATCAATATAACACTTTAAATGTAGGCCTACGTCAAACTATTTTTGAGGCATGTATTTACCAACAGAAAAATATCATGAACATCCGCACCCTGGATATAAGATTTGCAATGGATCAAGCGCAGTGAAGCCTCCTATTTTGCTTACCCTGAGAAAAATAATCTGGTGTTAATAATGTTTGGTTTGTCTACTGGGCAAACGGCATAAAATGCTATCTTGACTAGGGATGCACACGATAATCAAAAATATCGATCGATAATCAATAACGGATATAATTTCGATAATCGATAACCGAAATTCATTATTGATTATCGAAATATAAAGTAATTGGTCAATAGTGGCACGAACTAAACTCTCAAGATGTAGATTATCTAACGTTGTGCCATGCACTGGCTGGGCTGATGGTGTCACACTCGAGATTTATGTTTGGAAATGAGCTATAAGTCGATAACGGAAGCCAAACACATGACATCGAAGACAGCGAGGCAGCAAACAGAACGCAATTGTATTGTTTTGACTTGCACTTGCTTATAGGTCAGAACAGGCTTGTATGGTGATATCGATATTATCGCTATCGTCGATTCGTCGACATTGTCATTTTGATAATCAATAATGAAAATAGTATCGATGTGCATCCCTAATCTTGACGGCTACTCCGTTCTTGATGAAACTATTAGGGAACGTTCTAATTTACTGGACTTAGATATGTTATGAATTTGGGTATAAAATGGAAGAACTATTTTTCATTAATGTACTGTTAGGGCAACAAGAGGCCGGTCGATATGACATCGCTGACACAACGAGGCGCGTTGTCGGTTCTCGGTCTCTCTCGGACTCGCATGGATAAGGCTTACAGTTGGTCGCCTCGCATTGTTGAAGACAGACATGGTTCACTCTTGCTCTTGTCTGTACATTACGTGTAGCGTACTCTAATGAAACACTTTAACAATGAACATTTTGTGTGGTTTGTTGGTCTTATGGTTAGAGGCTGTGCTTCCAATGCAGAAAGTCCAGGCCTCGTATCCCGCTTTAGGCATAAGTTTCTTTAACTTCTGATGTGGACTGAGTCCATTAGTTCTTAGCTTAGGAATGTATAGATGGTGACTTTGGAGCCGTCCTAGCAACAAGGCACACAATAAATTCTAAGCTGGTTCCGAATCAGCCTTGTTGATTCTGGCACTGTCTGCGGGTGGAATCGTGTCCGGCTTGATTGATGGGTGTTTCCTACTTAAGATATGCCAGTCTCTAGTTGGTGGTGTCGGCGTCTGGTTGGCTTGGTCTGCTTTAAATTTAATGTCCACCACTGAAAATTAGTTCTGTGACTGAGGGTGCTATAAATATGTATATACCGTATATATATATTTTTTTTTATGACAACACGAAACAGTAATCATTGGATAGTCAACCAAAAAAGCTCATCCATCAACGCAACTGGAAAAACCGTTCGCGAAGCGGTCTAGTACATCAATTGGTCCAATTTAATTTTCATGCTTAAATACTGTCAGTTTTGAAGTAGGCCTAGTATTGGTGAGGGAGCAATTCTTTGAGTTGCGCAATATTGTATTTTGAGACATTGCTAAGAGTTTAACGGAAGGCTATTTCATGTCATGTATTTTTGTTATTTGATAATCGGTTAACTTTTCAAATCAATTATTGATTATTAAAAGTAGCTTGGAATGCCAACTCTACTGACTTGGGATTATTCCAAGACTTTGGAATAATAAATAATTACTTTTGGGTCCGTAGAACGCAGAATTGATTAATACTGTTGACTGAGCTCGATAAAACCAGGTTTTGACACAGAACGCACATGTTTAGTCTGGATTAGTACCGGTACCTACTTGGAAGCTCTATCTTTTGTCCCGTTAGGTTGTGGTTTTGCACCAAAATGTCAAGTAAGAATGTGTAAATTGTGTGGTGGACCATTTTCCAAATATTGCTCACTTTTTTTTATCAACTGACTATGCCACCTAACAGGTTATTGGTAATATGGAAATCAATCTAGAAATTACAAAATCCACCTAAGCAGGGTATCGAACCCCGGTCTCCCAATTGCCGGTCTGGTGTTTTGCCCCTAAGCTACCGTACCGAGACGGTTAACTTTATAACATCTGGATTGTTGGTGAATTATCTGAATAGATTGGAAAAGTCCTGTAGGCTACGATACCCCGCTGAGATGGGTTTTTAAATTTCTGGATTGATTTCCATATTATTATTAATTAATAATTACACACGCATTTCCTGATTAATGAAATTGAGAAAGAAAGAAGGTAATTGGTAGTAATTTCCCAAGCTTGCAAGAGACAATTATTTGAAATGTTAAAATGTCCTCTGATTGTGCTCATCTTTTGTTAAAACCTCCCAAAAATAAGATACTTTGGATGATCAAAAGAGGCCCAGAATGTTTGTGTGTATACCACTAGCCTCGCCAGTGGAGTGGGGATGTGTAACTTTGATCGGGGGGGGGGGGGGGGGGGAGCTAACCTGACACAATATCACAATAAAAATTAATTAGGTACTAGCTGTATTGTAGGCATACTGAAATAATCGCATTCAAATTATTTTTTATTTTTTGTGTACGTTATCGTGTAATTATTTTTATCAAATTGTATAATGATTATAACATCATTCACAAATCACAAATATCATTATAGTTACTCACAAGCATTTTAATGAGATTGGTGCGCCTGCTTCGAAGCACACAGAGTTGGTATTTCTGGTTTTATTGTTGATAGTACCCATCTAAAATCAGGCCCTGCATTTAGTTTTGACTGACATTTTGTCTTCAAAACGACAAGGGCAGAAAACCCTGCCTCACACAAAATGTTGAAGAAAAGGGCAATAAGAATTTTGCAGCTCGATCACTGATCTTGGGATTCAAGATGAAAGTTTTAAATTTGCTGATTTCATACTTTTGTTTGAAAATTCTTTGTACGGTAACATAAAACACATTGTGGATTAGGTTCCTCGGCTGGCCTCATCCAGCTAACACAGAATTCTAAACATTTATCGGCATATTTACTCACTTTTCTTTTCTGTTTAGTCTGATCAACATTAGGTCAACTTATTCAACGGAATCCGACTCTTAAACTTTTATCTTGACACTCGTGTTTCCCCTCATCAACCACACACTTATCGTTTAAATAGTGTTAAGAGGGAGGGATAGTAGCGAAATTAAAAACCACGCGAAATTAGTTTTTCGTGATATCTCGAGAACGATGCAAAATATCTGAAAACTAATTGCAGACAGCTCTGTGGTTTTGTTTAGAGCAATATAATGCAAGAAAAAATATTCAAATTTAATAATCGTGCGGTCTGTATAAGATATGCATTTAATTAATTAAATATATCAAATAAAAAAATAATTACCATCACATTACAATTTTTTCTTTACAGACTATAGTTTCCCAAAACTACAGGGCTGTCTGCAATCAGTTTTTAGATATTTTGCATCGTTCTCGAGATATCACGAGAAAACTGTAATTTTGCGTGGTTTTTATTTCGCGACTATACCTTCCTCTTAACAATGAATGAGCAAGCGTGCTACTGGTGATATTTACGAAATGACAGGTTGCTCGAAAAGTTTCAACCCTTCAAAACGGTCAATGGCCAGCCAAGAAAAAATGGGTATGGGTTTAGAAAGGCATTGACGATGAATTCCGCAATGGATGTAGGAATGATTGCGATCCTCAAAACACAAAGCTATGAGCAGAGGCTAGCGATCGTTGGGTCAACTCAACAACAACGCTTGCCTTTCTTGAGAGTTAGTGGGACTGGTACATATGCAGTACTTCAAAAAATATTTAACAACCTATAAATAATTGCTTGTTTATCTTATCTTAAAGTGTTATTGTGTAATAATTCATATTTTGAACAAACTACACATACTTTTAGAAATATAATTTGTAGAGCGTCCGTAGACATTTTCACGGACCACAGTTTGGGAACCTCCGATATATATATATAGAAAGATAGATAGATAGATAGATAGATAAGTTATATGATGTTTTACCTTGGCTTTATACAAAAAATTAGACAGTTTTAAATCAGTGGCTGCATAGCTCAGTAGGTAATAGCATAGCCCGGACAGCTAAGGTCCCGGGTTCGATCCCCGGTGTAGTCACTTTTTAAATTTCTGTCTAAAGTAGGCCTACTAACAGATCAAAATGCTAATTTTACATATCTCAACTTATTAGGTCTACTTTGAAAATTATTCCAATGTTAATATTTTGTACAATTTAAAAAATAAATTTTAATAATAAATAATAATAATAACTTCAAAGGGTTTGTTGAAACTTAATTGCAATAATAAGGTACCAACGATTTTAATATAAGTAACCTTGTAAGATATAGAGACACACTGGTGAGCCTTGCTATTATATGTAAGTAAAGTATTGTTAGTATACTTGCAGTATGGTCGGAAGTTCATCCCGTCTGTTGGTTGAGCTCAGCCGAAAGAAACAGGCCTTCGCAAAATCTAAGAATGAGTAGGAGTCCACCAACCTTGTTGGTCAACCAAGCCGGGCCCAGGCGTAGCCGCCCGCAACCAAGCGAGGAGGTGCTGCATGATTTGCATCCAGCAAACCAGCGCCAATATCTAACGATGGCTCAAGTTTATTGGATAAAAATTATACGTATGCTGTAATTTTTATTGAAAGAGGAAGAGTGTCATTAATTTATTATGTATACGGTATACCTAATCATTTTGACTGGAAATAAGCTGGTGATAATAGCTCTCCCGACTACCATATTCATATTTACCACCATTTTCTCAGTCTCATGATGAAACTGTGTGGCAGTAGATAAATTTTAGGCCTAAAACCTAGCCAACCCGATTGTGCGCAGCCAGTAACCAGGATGATTTTCTGAACACACTGTTTTAAAATCTCACATACTACGGTACTTGGTACGCTACTAGTAACATGCTTTTTATTTTAGATTGCTTCAGTGGTTAATTTCTAAAATAATAAGTGGGCGGACACTCAACACTGGGTCTATTAGTATTAAGAAAATGTTTAGAACTTCCCATTAAAATTGTTTCGGAAAAGTTATGTATCCTGGTACAATGGGGATTCTGGGGGTATAACCCCCCACCTAGTGGTGGGGCGCATTCACATAGCCGCAGAGATTTTTGGATTTTTAACATTCCAAATGGTGGTATTTTACTAGTTTTTAGCGTGCTTTGGTCAGTAAAATAAAACTGTAATAATCCACATATTGTCAGTTTACAATATCTTGTCACTTCAAAATTTTCAGAACTACACAAACAAGCCTGAACTGCCCATTAAGTATTGTTCATAGGCGCCGACAGGGTATTTTCCAGGGCCCCGATTCATGTACATTTATCCCGGGTATAAGTGGTATAAGGACGGTATAATGCAGGACATGGCAGGATAAGGCCTGGTTAAGTCTGAGCAACTCTCATCCAATCAGAAATTTTCAATCCAACAAACAAGTACAACAAATGTTTTTTCCACTGCATTCCACAGCCATGTAAATCAGCAGATTTGCAAAAGAACACTAAAAATTTGCTCCATCTTTTGTTTTACATTTTTATTTATTGACAGAAGATTGCGTGAGATCATTAAAAGAAAAGAAAAGGCGTATTATCGCCGTAAATTTTGGAATAGCCTAGGACTATCATACTATTGTTCATCTGCATAAGGCTTTTAGTAATCAAAACTAGTTATTTGTGCGGGATGTGTGTCAAAACAAGGTCGTGCAGGCCTAGGGTTGCCTAGGAGAGGCCAAGGGCTTGTCAAACGTGTTATGTTCGTATTAATTTTATCTAGTCCTATAGCCTAATCGAACTTTAGGCCTACACTGTTGTATTATGAATAATTTTCTACATCTGGGCCTAGGCCCGAGACGGTTTCTGATTTGTTTTATGAGAGTAATGAAAACTTTTCTCGTTTTACACATAGACGCAAAATTTAAAATGTCCGCCATCTGTTTACATATTTTCTTATCGCCGTGCGAGGCGGGATAAGTCTTCATCAATTGGATTCGGAGTTATACCGCACTTATACCACCTAACTCTGCTTATACCGGGATAAAAATGTACATGAATCGGGGCCCAGAGGAGGGGGGGGGCAATACGAAACAAGTAACAACACTTTCCTTATTTAGGAGTCCCGGGGGGATGGGGGACAGTTGTATTTTTTCGTTAGGTACTTTAAAGCCGATTTTTGGGATATTAAAAATAGGATATGAATAATTAAACTAAAACATTTGTGAGTTTATTTTATTTTACCCTAATTTACAAAAACAACATTGCAAGTATTAGCGTGTCCAGGAATTGACAATTGGCTGGAGAAAGGTGGGGGGCCGGCCTTGCAAAACTAATACGGGTGTACTGGAGACAAGTTCCAGTTCTGCCAATAGTTATAATGGCCGAAGGCGAAAAAATTCAAATTTGCTACTTTTAAACGACTAAAAACACATTTAATGTTTTCTTTTATTTATGGAAGAAACTTTTTACATTGTTGTAAATAGTAAAGTGTGTTACAACATTGTAATTGTATTAAATGTATCAAATGTCCCCCACTGAAAATCAGTTATATGGCTTGAGTGGGTAGACTAAAAATACGAATTTATTTATTGACTATAAAATTTTGAAAAGTAAGTGGGCGGACGCGTCCGCCCTGAAATTAACTACTGGATTGCTTACTGTGCATCACAGCCACACCTGTTTGGTTCCAAGGCAGAATGCGAGGAAGGAAGAGAATGAAATTGAAAGACAAGTTGTGAAGAATCTTTTATATGCATTTATTAACCTCACACCATCTTATTTAGGCATGTAACATAACAAATCGAGCCAAATTTGAGTCTGTACTTTCATTTTGTGGCAAGAAAGTAGAAGTTATTGTGTTAGTGATGTTTGTGAAAATATTGAATAGAAAAATTTAAAATGCTTGCCATTGAAAGTATAATATATTGCTTTTGACTTAAGGTACATGGGGTATACTATATATCGGGTACATAATATAGCACCGTATTCTATTTGAACTATTAAATTAACACATAAAATTTGTATGAAAAATGATGACATTCACAAAATAAATACCTTGTACATACAGAAAAATTAACATTAAGATTATCTATGATAAGCATCAACAAAATTTGACATAACAGCACAATATAGCAAAACTTATCATGAAAATCAAATAATTTGTTGTTTAATAAAATGATACGTTATTCTTTGATGTAGTTTGACAGTGATCATTTGTATTTATTACAAATGCACAATATGAGTTATATATGACAAGGGTGACCAGATTATAAAAACAAAATCCCTGAAATTATTTTCGAGATATTAAGGACACAAACACCCAGGAAGATCCCGGTAAAACAAGGCAGTCTGGTCACCCGAAGTACAGCATTACTGTGACTAAAATTACAACATAGTATTACAAATTGTTTTCATATAATATAGTACACAAAGATCTTACACCATTGTGTGTAATTCGACTGTCTGAAAAGGCATGCTAGAGAGATAAAGAACTAGCCACATTGCTCTTAGTTGCACTTGCAGTACTACAATATTGATTCAAAACTGTTATTTTATTATTGGTGTAGCAATTACAGATCGGGATCCAACAGAATGGCATCCGTTCCTCATCAGGCACAATATAACAAGGAACAAGCACACATAAATATGTAATGTAGCCTACTAAGTAACCTGCATGATGATAATGATAAATAAAAAAATACAAATAATAACTCAAACATTCCCCTGCGGCTGATAATTGCAGCACATTGGATAATAGAAGGAAAGATATCAATTTGCCTACCCATAGAAAATTGATTTTTCAATTTTGTTTCCTCTTTACTGGAGGGTGATCAAAGGCCAACTCCCCTGCCAGTGGCAGCTTCAAGGTTCCACCATGCCACCCACCCTGCTGTGGTGAGAAGTTATTTTGGGAGGGCTGGTCAGTAAATAGGAGTCCGGGGGCTTGCACCGGAAAATGTTTTGTCTTCAAGGTTTGTGTGTTCTAGAGCAGCAGAATGAATACTTTAAAACGTTACTTTTTTATCATAAAACACTCTTTTCAATGGGCTCCACCAATAAATGAAAAAAAACTGGAATAGGCCTACTCAGAATATTTAGAACTTATTTTATTTCTTCGTAATAACTTTGGCTATAAGTACCTACATTCATAAATTGGTGCACGCCGCTCTTTGATTCTCGCAGTTGTTTTGTTTTACTTAAGTTATATTTTGTGTCTAAAAAGAAATAACCCGTCATGCCCCCCGTGTCCTCGTAGACAAAATAAAAACACTTAATGGAGCTATTACCCCAAAAATATATTCATAACAACATATTCTACAGTATAGAACTCAACTAAAATCACAATTTAAAAAAACTATGCCACGTCACAAACTCTTTCCAGTCGCGTAGATGGATAAGCGTAACCATCAGAAAGCACTAGGAATGGCAACAGGAGACGTCAAAGATGTGTGAACTTAATTAAGCAGCTGAAATATTGTGTATTTACAAAAAAAAAATGTTTTTGTCTGTTAACTCTCTACTGGGCAAATGGCATATGCGATCTTGGGACCTTCGAAATCTCTGAACTTACATCTGCCAAGCTTTTTGGTACAATGAAAGAAATATTTCTCATGAATATTGTACTTCTATGATTTTTTATTTTTAATAAAATACTTTCGTGATATTTGCCCAAGACCGGGCAGACGGCTACTCCGATCTTGATGAAACTTTATGGAAACGTGCAAATAAAAATCGTACTTTAAGGGCAATGATTAGTCAATATGACCTCGCTGCCCTGCACCATTTTGCAGCTGGCACAACGAGGCGGGTATCGGTTCTCGGTCTCTCTCGGACTCGCAGGATCACAGTCGGTCGCCTCGCATTGTTGAAGGCAGACATGGTTTACTCTTGCTCTTGTCTTTACACTAGGCCGCTTCGCGAATGCTTTTTCCAGTCGCGTTGATGGATGAGCTTTTTTTTTTGGAAATTTCACTTTTTCTTTCAAAAGGCACTACATCACCATAATCTTTATGTGAATGTAAAATATGAACATTGTAGCCCCACCCGTTTGGTCAGAATTGGTCCAAATGTCACGAAAATATCGTATTAAAAACCGGGAAATAAATCGTAAAAGTACGATTTCTATGAGAAATAATTCTTTAAATGTCTCTAAAATCATAACATATATAAGTTCAGAGATTTTATACGTTCCCATAAAGTTTCATCAAAATCGGAGTAGCCGTTTGCTAAATATCATGAACATATCTCATTAAAAATATAAAAAAATCATAAAAGTACGATAATCATAAGAAATATTTCATCGATTGTACCCAAAAATGTGGCAAGTCTAAGTTTAGAGAGTTCGAAGGTCCTCTCAAATTTTCACTTAGATCGCATATGCCGTTTGACCGGTAAAGCGCAAACAAACAACAAAAATAAAAAAAAAAAACAGCTAAATTTTTTGGAGTGTCAGGAAATTGAAGTCTTCGCTTCGCTCATCCAATAACGTGTCGCGTACTCTTATGAAACAAGCAAACAATGAAGATACAAAACAGTAATCATTGGACAGAAATAGTCAACCAAAAAAGCTCATCCATCAACGCGACTGGAAAAAGCTTTCGCAAAGCGGCCTAGTCAGTAAGAGAATGGAACAACTATAAAATAATACCAGAGTGGCCATGCTGGATGTACATAACGTATTGACAGTGGATAAGTTGGAGAGTTAACCCTCCGTCACTCGCGCGGAATTTCCTAACACCATCCCTCGCGTGGGGTTTCTCAAACCCCAAATTATTTTGGGCTGTAATTAGTGCAGTAGGATGTTTTGGGTAGTTCTTTCTGTGCTCATATGATTTGTGGAACTACTATGTAGGGGGTTGTTACTGGGGGGACAGTGAAATAAAATGCCAATGAACCTTTTTGTATGAAATTTTTTTTATTGTATTTTTCAGATTTGAAAAATGGACATTATCAAAATATTAAAAAAGGTGTCAAAATAATGCAATTTTAAGTTTTGTTTCACTTTTTAGTAATAAACATGAACCAGTTAGTAAATTGCAAGAAGAATTTTTCCAAAATTTCTAAATTTCTAAATTTAAGAGAGTATAGGACATGCGTTTTAGGCAAATTGCTGTTCGCTCGGCCGACTGACACCACAGGTGTCTGAAATTTTGAACATATGTCACAAATGTGGAATTATAGGGCTCTACAGTAACACATTTGTAAATTTAGTTTTAAAATAATTTATAAAAATTAAATAAGTTTTCACGAATTTTGATTTTGCTAAAAACTCTAAAATTGTCCATATTCGTGATTTTTTTCTGACTGATTAAGTCAAAATTTGGAAAATCTATGACCACAGGGCTGTCCATGTATGCTTTATTAACAACTTTGCAAAGTTTCATATACATCGGATATATCTTGGCCGAGCGAATAGCTATTTGCTAACAGCCAAATGTGTCCCATTCCCTCTTAAGCCAAAACAGCATTGAGTTTCCCTATGCTGTTACTGTAACGTGATCACTCGCGCGGGGTTTCAGTAACCCCAGCCAAGTTCAGACCGGCAATATAACTACACTTAAAGCCCTAATGATTAGAGGGTTACAAATTTCGCTAACAGATAGAGTGACTTGAAGGTACTGAGAATCTAGAGTTGGTAAAACAGTCCGATGCAGAGAAACAGAGTCGAATGTAGACCCTGGGGTTTGTAGAACCCCACGCGAGTGACGGAGGGTTAAGAAGACTCATATTATTGGATGAGCGAAGCGAAGATTTCAATTTCACTGACCCCTCAAAAAATTTAGCTCCAATGTTTTTTTGTTTTTTTTTGTATTTTTGTCTGTTCGCTCTCTACCGGGCAAACGGCATATGCGATCTTGATGAAAATTGGAGGGCACCTTCGAAATCTCTGAACTTAGACCTGCCACGTTTTTGGGTACAATCGAAGAAATATTTCTCATGAATATCGTACTTTTACGATTTTTTTTCGATTTTTAGTACGATATTTACGTGACATTTGAGCCGATTCTGACCAAACGGATGGGGCTACAACGTTCATATTTTACATGGACATTAAGGTAACGGTGATGTATTGCTTTTTGAAAGAATAAGTTAAAAAAATTGGCCAGAATCTATTTAAATAAAGGTTTTAATATAAGTTTTTTGAGGTTTATAATAATAACAATAATTAACAAGTAACAATAGAAACTTGACAACAATCACCTACAATACGTTCAAAAAGCACTTGCAAAGTAAAGAGATCCCACGCAAACTAAAAACTAGCAAAAAAAGCTCACCCATCAACACGACTGAAAAAAGCGTTTGCGAAGCTTCCTAGTGTAAGAAATATATGGAAATTTTGAAATTTTTACCATGGGAAACCAGTTATAGGGTGCAATTAGCCCCTCTTCAGGTGAACTAGGTATGTGCGGATTGGAAATTGTGAAGGGATGTCCGAGGGCTGATTAAGACGACTCACTCCCTTGCATTCGCCTTAACGACTGAGGAAAACCTCGGAAAAAACCTTCAGTCAGAATTGCCGGTCTCGACGGGATTCAAACCCGGGACCTCCCGAATCAGAGTCGAGCGCTTAGCGCCCGAGCCAACACTGTCGGTAATATATGGAAGAGAATTAGTTGCCTTATACACTGATCGGTCAGCTTCACCTGGAGAGGATAAGGCGGGTGCTGGCGTGTATTTTAAATCGTTAAAGCAATTAAAATGGAGAGTTAAAGGTTATTTCATTATGTAAGCATTTGGAGTAAACATCAAGAAATAATATAGTGACTATGTCGGACTGAAAGGCAGCAATTAAGGCCATTGCAGGACAGGGTGTGCTATGACTATAAGATGAGCGAATCCAAGGCACTGCTGCTAAAGCTAAATCATGAAGCAAGAGAGGTGATGCTGCAGTAAGTGAGCGAGTGTGTCCTGTGGTTCATTGGTCTAGTAATTAGTGTTCCTGTACCAATGCAGAAGGTCCAGGCTTCGATCCCCGCTACACATATCCTGGCATAATTGTCGAGGCTACTCTACTGTGTGAACTTTGCCCCACAGTCACCCTCGGTACACACGTATGGTTTCTCCCTGGTATGGGTCCTGGCATGGTTGTCGAGGCTACTCTTCTGTGTGAACCTTGCCTCACAGTCCCCACGGTACACACGTATGGTTTCTCCCTGGTATGGGTCCTGGCATGGTTGTCGAGGCTACTCTTCTGTGTGAACCTTGCCTCACAGTCACCCACGGTACACACGTATGGTTTCTCCCTGGTATGGGTCCTGGCATGGTTGTCGAGGCTACTCTTCTGTGTGAACTTGCCTCACAGTCACCACGGTACACACGTATGGTTTTCCCTGTATGGGTCCTGGCATGGTGTCGAGGCTACTCTTCTGTGTGACCTTGCCTCACAGTCCACCCACGGTACACACATATGTTTTCTCCCTGGTATGGGTCCTGGCATGGTTGTCGAGGCTACTCTTCTGTGTGAACCTGCCACACAGTCACCCACGGTACACACGTATGGGTTCTCCCTGGTATGGGTCCTGGCATGGTTGTCGTAGGCTACTCTTCTGTGTGAACCTTCCTCACAGTCACCCACGGTACACACGTATGTTTCTCCATGGTATGGGTCCTGGCATGGTTGTCGAGGCTTCTCTTATATATGAACCTTGCCTCACAGTCACCCACGGTACACACGTATGGTTTCTCCCTGGTATGGGTCCTGGCATGGTTGTCGAGGCTACTCTTCTGTGTGAACCTTGCCTCACAGTCACCCACGGTACACACGTATGGTTTCTCCCCGGTATACGGTCCTGGCATGGTTGTCGAGGCACTCTTCTGTGTAAACCTTGCCTCACAGTCACCCACGGTAAACACGTATGGTTTTTTTTCCCTGGTATGGGTCCTGGCATGGTTGTCGAGGCTACTCTTCTGTGTGAACCTTGCCTCACAGTCACCCACGGTACACACGTATGGTTTCTCCCTGGTATGGGTCCTGGCATGTTGTCTGAGGCCATTCTTGCGTGTAAACCTTGCCTCACAGTCACCCACGGTACAAACGAATGGTTTCTCCCCGGTATGGGTCCTGGCATGGTAGAAGAGGTCACTCCTATGTTTGAACCTTGCCTCACAGTCACCTACAGTACACTTGTATGGTTTCTTCCTAGCATGATTCCTTCCTGATAATCCTTGATAAATTTAAAATTTTCCCACTGGGGAAATTTTTTTAACAAGTTTTGTTTTCAACAATTTTCACAAAACATGCTGATTATACACTAAATTACCCAAATATTCCCCCCTCCCCCCATAATAAATTTAGGAAACATGTGGTTATGTACAGATGTAATACCACTTAAGTTTTTCAAATTTAAAATGATAATTGTGGAACCGAGATAGTATGTACCAAGAGAAGCATGCTTAAAAAATATATCATTTTTAAAGGGTGTATCTCTAACCCCTGGAATTTACAAAACCAATTATAGGATATGTAATCACGAAGGACAAACCCCAAAAAATCAGATTTACAAGGAGGAAGTGTCAATATGGATTTTTCCATTTTTGGATTTGTTTGACATTAGGTTGTAATTTCTGGTAATTAGGAGGGTGTTTTAAATACCTACATAAACATGTTGAAGCACATAAAAAAATATTTTTGAAATTCCTTACCCCTTTTGAGCAATTGAGCTCCAAAAATCCTGAAAATCACAATTGTTTGGGGCGTCTTTTGTTTTCTTTTTTTTTCACTTTCAACCCTTGAACGTAACAAACAAGGGCGAGTTTTTGCCCACCTAGACCAGCATAAATTGAAAGGTAGTAATGTTGTGTATAGTTAGTTAATGTTGTTTTAGGGCACTCAACAGTAGAGTTATTAGTGCCCATGTCAATTATATTGGAATCTTCCAAATTATCTTTTTCCATAATTGTGGATTACCACCATGTTTCTTCTTTCCAATGGAACGTAAGGGGAGTGAGAGTGGGAGATTTTTAAACTGGGTGAAATGAGAGTAGTAATGTGTGAAGAGAGGGCCGCATGTTATGGAGACAAAAAGTGAAAGAAGAAAATAAATATGAGTAAGGCTGTGTGAATGAAGAAAAGTGTGGTCAAAAGTTGCGCGAGAGCTCTCTTTGCAACACGCACCCCAACCGGCCAGAGCTCGCCCTTGGTTTTGGGGAATACACTACTATAAAAAAGTTTGTTTGGTTCCAAAATTTTGAACGGTCATCAAATTCTAGCAATTAACGCAAAACCTTAAATTGTCAATTATTGCTGCGTCGGAAAAGGTTCGCAAGTCCGTAAGTTCTATATGATTTGAGCTAAAAATTTAAAAAAAAGTTGTTTTATACTCATGGGTAACACAAGCTCAAGTTGCAAAAAAAAAAGCAAATCGTTGAACCCAATATTCTTAAAATCGTTTACTTTGCCTATATCCATTCCCACCTTGCTTATGGCATTCTCTTCTAGGGTGCTTCCCCACATGCCAAAAGGATGTTCATTCTATAAAAGAAAGCCATACGCATTCTTACTCGGGTCCCCAGACGGCACTCCTGCCGTGACCCCTTTAAAAAGGTAGGAGCTCTAACACTCACCGGTCTTTTAATTCAAACTGCCGCTACTTTTGTTCGTCTGAACCCATCTTTATTTACACAAAATTCTCAAATCCATGACCACCTAACCAGATCCTCGAGACACATCCATCTCCCTTCCCACAACCTATCATTATTTTCTAAGGGTCCTCACTACCTATCATCCATCCTCTATAACAAGCTCCCAGCCAGTACTTAAGGCTATTCCACCGCGTTTTTCTATTTTCCAAAATATGCTACTAAGTTAAAATATAGTGAATGGCTTTGAAACATGGCTATTTTAGAAATCAAAATATTTTTCCAAATTTTTCTGATCGGTACACGGCCAATAGCCACCAATAATTCAAATTCAATTCGCCAGGGCACACATTCAACGTACGGTTGTGCTATGTGACATTATTTTAAAACTGTTTTCTTGACTGACTGAGAAAAACGATTTATTTTATACATTGTCTCAGCGAATTTTTCGTTTGCTTTTTGTTACCCATGCAAGGACGACAACAAAAGAAAGCCATAAAAGACATTGTAAATCGTCCAATCGTTTCACTCTCTCGTCCCGTCCAAAAAGAAAGCTTGAAATTAAGTCACAAAGCAAACAACCACTAATGGTGCTTGTTCCTGGCATGAACGTTTATATTTTGCAGATAGTTATTGCCATGCATAACCAGATCAGAAATTGAAAATCATTCCCTCGCATTCTAAATCCATGTTTCAAAGGACCATCACTATTTACTCTACTCTACAATCTTCTCGAAAAGAAAACAACGTCGTAATAGCCTTAACTCATCACAACATTATCTCAAACCACCTAAATCTTCTCTTCTCTCATGAATTACTTATTCTCCCCCCATTAATTGTTCTGCCACCGCCCCGGCCCTTCTAGAGTTCTGAAGCGGGGCCTGCTTTTCACTGAATGAGACGGACTTTTTTCGGGCTTTATGATGTAATTTGAAATCGGTATTTGCGATTGCGATCATAGAAATGTTCTTCGACCAAAGTTTCAAAACGTTTTGTTTCTCATAATAGGACTTTTCATCCCCACCGTGACGTTCATTCATATATCCCATGGTAAAAACTAAAAAAATCCACATGCTGTTGCTTTGAGTTTAACCTCTGAACGGGCTGTAATGGGCCTATTTACACTTATGGCGGGCCCGGGCTTTGATAAGCTAGTTTAATACGGGCCTGGGCCGGGCTTCTAGAAGTAGGTCCGTGCAGACCTCTACCCCCTTCAACCAATCCCAGGCTCTAGGCTAACGCACCTGAGCCCAATCCCTTCAGCCACCCGTGAGGGCTGGCGAACAGGAAAATTATATATTTGACTTGGGCCTCACCTATCACTTGTTACGTTCTCTGTGACTTATCGTCAATTTATATTTAACACTACTTTAGTTAACCAATGTATTCCATATACTTTAGTACCTATTATTTTATTACATAATATTTTGTTGCAGACAAGCACAAGGAATTTTATAATCCTGTTTTAAACCTACATGTTTGTTTTTGTTTGTAATTTGTTGTTGTTTGTAATTTGTAAAATTAACCAACTTGATGACGCCTATATTTGTATTTTGTACCAATCTACAGGCCAATAAAACTTTACTTTACTTTACTGTTCAAAGTTAAAAATAATTAAAAATAGTGAAGCAACCAATTAATTATAAATTTGAAAATTTCTGGTGGAATGACCCTGCATCAACCAACTAGGCCTAACCACACCTCCCCCCCCCCGCGCAATTACGGCAGATCAATTTAGAGTTTCTCATAACTAGGGATGCCCAACGATATGAAAATCCATTATCGATATCGAAAAAAATGGCCAAACAATGTCGATATCGATATTTTCCCTCCAATATTTAAATATAGTTTCCATGTCAGTTCCCCCAACATGTGCATCTTCCCATTGCCACGCCCATTGAATGACACAAGCCAGTTCAACCGTGCCGTGCTTAGCTGCACCCGTGCCGTGCCGAGTGCACTCTAGGCAGCAGACGACTTGATGTCAACTGGATACTGCAGAATTACTCGATGCCGAACATTATTTATATGTTTTTAACACAATTTTGGTACTTTGAAATTTTCATAAAATATTGCGATGTAGAAAAAAAATATTGATATCGAAATTAATTGTTTGTATCGATATATATCGATATCGATGGGCAACCATAATAATAACAGTTTTTGAATCAATATTTTGAACTCGACTAAACTTAAATAAGGGATACAACATGTCTTTACAAGATAAACTCAATTTACTACATGCTTAGGCATGTGTAATTAGGGCAAACACATTCAAGGCAAAAATCAGCAATTTCAATTGTTCTCAAAATGTATTGAAACTACCTACATAGATTATAATACAGGAAGTATACTAAATAAAAGGCCTAAATTTGTGTGCGCACATGTTAAATGAGGAATTTAACTGAAGATTTGAATGTAAACAATTGCACAATATCCTGTAGGGCCTACTACTAGAAAGAAATGGTTTACATATTTTTTTATGGTTACCAGCAGCAGTGCACCAAAATAACTACTATTATCAGTTTATTGATGGTACAGTGTTAAGGATTAATGGAATGATAAAATTAAAGCTGGTTTAAAATAACAGTGATAGAATTAGACTAGGTATTATGAACCTATCAATATCATCATAGGCCTATGTAAATAAATAAATATATATATATAGGCCTACAAGAGTATGTATTGGGGATGTCATAGGGTACCCAGGCTATACGAATCCGTAGGGCTATAGGCCCACTACCCGAATCCATTTTAAGATGAATCTTTCTCGGGTAGTAGGCCTAGTTATTTGTTTGATAAAAATGACCACAACTGCTTTCCGAGGAACGACATTGGACACCTGCTCGCGGCTTGCGGCAATGATCACTCAATCGAGTACCCAAAACGCCTCTAAACGCGTTTTAGGCGATCAAACATAATGCAGATCAAAAAAAATCTTCACCTACATGACGAATAGACCTCTGGCAGCTAGGGCTTTACCCCAGACACCAGCTGCCCGCGCAACCTTGTTACGGATTCTGATTACCCGGTTCCCGCAATGTTTGGAACCGAATCCAGATTTTGTTACCCCGTGACATCCCTAGTATGTATGTGCTATACAAAAAATAACAACAGCTTATAAAAGTCTGTTGCGCTAACTTGTCTCATTTTCCCAATCGAAGGGTTTTAGCCGTGACTCACTGGACAAGATAGCGCAACGAAATCAGGCTAGGCCATAACAACACAAAATAATATACATAAAAATTAACATACATTCACACATGAATTATCAATTATGTATGACAAGCCTTAGCCTACAATAATTATAATTGTATGTAAAAAACTTATAATATAGGCTATCCACTATAGGCTACTATTAGACCTAGGTATATCAATATCATCAAATTAAAAAATTTGAGACAAATAATTGAGTCTTTAAGGGTCATACAGACTTATCACCTTGTCTTGCAGACCATATAAAACTGTTGGTACTGCTATAAATACTTATATTTTTATAATGCTTTGCAAACTATGTGATTCAAATACATAACAGCTAACAATATCACATGATGTGACTTGAGGTACCTGTTGCTGCACCTCAGTTTGTACTAAAGCCTATTCAATAGAATGGAATATTCACAATAAAAACAACTGTTCGTTCCAAGCGACGTGCTTAAAAGCTTTTCTGTGCTACACGGTAACATGGCAAGATAGGAATACCTGTACTTGTTGTAGGTTGGGTAGATGGTAAGGACACGCTTCACTAGCATAACTCCTCAATCAATCAACAAGGAAACTTCAAACTAGGCTAATCCTCTCTTGCCGTTGTAGATACTGAAGTGCAGCAGATCTAAGCTGATGAGAGCTGCACTTTCTTCACTAGGTATATTAAATGGAGATTTAAAAGTTCTTGCCACCAATAATTATCCTAGGAATATAGCTGTTAAGAAGTTTACTGTAACTACAGATGGCATTTTAAAAGTGTATTACATTTATATGATAATGTTCGGCCCAATTTAGGCAAAGGCTATCATTCTATCCATTCCCCCCCCCCCCCCCCCATCTACTAGTGAAATTGAATCACACAATAATACTAGTTGCGCGATGGAGATGGCATACATACTTATACGTCGTACTTCAACAATGGTTCATCTTTATGTTTCGGTGTCCCTACACAGGGAAGGAGCCAAAGTGCCGGGTGGACTCTACCACACACTTCCGTGAGTAGAGCTAACCTCGGCTTGTAAGGGCGATATGGGCCTTGACATTGAACTTGTTCCACTGCAGTTTCATCACCGAATATAGCTTGGAACTGATCGACCAGGATCGCAGTGACGAACATTCCAAACATAGCACTTTCCAGTACCAAGATCACACAGTGTAGACTGCAGAGGAACAAAACATTCGATTAATACAACAGCTTGCACAACAGTTGGGCTTGTTATTTACAACAGTGTGTAAACTTACATTCTACTTTGCTTCATTATAATCTCATTGCTGCAATCGGGGCATTCAACAACCCAAGAGATCACTACAAGCACAATAGAATATACTGATAATACCCCAACATACATCAGGAACTGTATAAAATACTTTTGATTCTGTTCCCCAACACAATTGTTTATCCTGAAAGAAAGCAGAGTAATAAACCATTAATGATACCGGTAGTTGTTCGGCTTATTGAATAGGAAGGTGGCGAACCTAGGCCTACTTCAGAGTAGGCTTAACCAAAGGCTTACCAAGGGCAATGATGATCCATCCTACGAATACACCTTTTACAAATACGGCAATGATGTGCTCTTGGAGGCCGATATGTCTCACAGCGGGTACAAACGGTCCAATCTTCTCGTTGGAGCGAGTCTTGGGAACCTAAATCAAACACCACACTATATTATTTGCTCAATTGCAAGCCAATACCAAGTGGCTACCCCACCAAACTATACCATAAGTGTACAAAGTTTGCCAAAGATAGGGCTATATTTAAAACTAGAGTTTCCAATAGAACACTAAGTTCATTGAACGTCATTACAACAGGTTCTACTGGCATACGGGTCACTGACCTGGTGCATGCAATTACCTAGGACTATAATGTCAGTGTAACAGATTTGACGTGTGCATCACAGGTTTCTGTGGACAGTGTAGGCCTTCGAGAAGCATGCTTTGGCTAAACCAAAACTTAATCAGGCAAGATTGCCTTTGATAATATTAACCATATTAACTTACCTGAATGAATATCAGAGAAGTCAACTCTGTTTTGAGGCAATGGGACAACCCCTGGATCTGAGAAAACAGCTTTTACATGTGACATTCCCAAGAGAAAGATGATGGTATTGAAGAGAACACAATTGAAGGGTCCCCACAAACTGTAATCAAGAATGATTTTGTTTTGTCATGTTTAGTGTATTTGACCCCAAATGTGGTACCGGTAGCCTACACTTAAAACCAAACTAAGTTGGGCCTACCAACTCTCATTTTAAGTTCTGAATGTTAACATACTATAGTAACATGATTACATTATTCTTATGGATAGGCCACCCAAGTGAAAATAGTAAATGGTGTTTTCATCAAAATATTTTTGAAAACACTACGAAGCGTTGTTTTTTACTGTTCAACCAATGTTTGCTTATGAATTTTTTTATTTTATTTGTTTAGCCTACTAAAGGCTATTGCTCAATAACTTTTTGTAGGCCTACGATAACTTAATACTGAGAGCGGAGCCTTGGTTGGGGGCTGGGGATAGGGTTGTTACTTGTTAGAACAAAACACATAGGCCTAATTGTATAGATCTAGAGATGTCTTCCCAGGACCCAATCCAAGCAAAAAGTAGTGGTGGTGAGTACGATTCAGAGACATTGCTTCCCAAACACTTTCAAAATGATGGTTATTTGCATGCCAATTTATATTAGGGATGGGATAGGCTAGTGTACACATGTAAACGTGTAAATAAATAATAAATAAATAAATAAAATAAATTTTATTTAGAGTCTACCCACTCAGTTATATGTAACTGATTTTCAGTGGGGGACTTTAAATTTTACATGTTTTAATGCATTTACACATTTAGCCTACTGTTTCTACGAAAATAATAAACGTGTGTGTGTGTCCCTATGCTGTGTGCGGCCAGCCGCCGGCCGGCCAAAATCTTGTCGCGCCGTGCAATTCTGCGGGCCTTCTGCCTACCCCTAGATCTTCTGGTATCGTTACCGCTTATCCCCCCTCCTCCCGCCCCGCCTGTCACGACAACTGACACATACAAGAAGCAGACTCTCCGTCTCCAGGCATGTGCTTGCCCGCTCGGTCACTCTGGTCGGCATTTTATCGTTTGTCTCTCGCCGTTACATCATGACGTGTGTGAAATACCAATCGAAGTTCGAAGGTATAACGATTTTTGACAAGCGAATTTTCTACCAGTTAGTTAGACGCTTCAACCCACTCAATTTGTTCGTGTTACTTCCCAGGTAACCCATAAATAAAGTGAATAGGTAGTACCCGAGTTTTGTCATTCTCTACTTTAAATGCAGCGCTCATTTTTAACGACTCTCTCGAAAAATAATATATTCTTATCTCATCACTCTTGCGCTTGCTGTCAAGATGCGTCTTATGCGTGAAAATTCGTAAAAAAAAAAAATAAAGAAATAAAAAATAAATGAAAAAAAAATACTAGGCCTATCTCATAGATTAAAAAAAAAATCAACTAATAATCATAAACACAGGCCACTTCGGATATCCAGGACACCGGATTAGCGAACAGAAGGCCTAAGAACGACTGCAATAATTGCCAACTAAAAGAAGATGTTCATTTGATTACAATGCTTGTAAAAAGTTAACTGCAATCTAAAGATGTATACCTAATATTTGTTTAATGAATCACCAACTCTTGTAAAAAGTGTCGGCCTACTGTAATCTGTAATAGGCCTAAACATAATCTCCACGGTATGTACAGCCGGGGTCATATGTAAATCAAGAGGTCTGGAAGATACCTCCTTCGCCGACATCGCGTGGCCAACTCTCTGTGACATGATTTATATTGCCCTGTGAACTGCATTATCGATCGATGGAAACCCCCAAGAATATTTGAAGTTATTAATATTATCTAGGGGGCTTTGAAAGACTCTTGGTCAACAAAATTGTCAATATCTAGAAGGCAGTTAGAAGAAGAAAAAACAAAAGCATTAAACAAACTTTGGTGGCTAGCAACCGCTGTTTGACAGCTTACATCAAATTAATTGAAATTAATTGGAAACTAACACAAAGGTAAGAACTAAGGCCTCAATGCTTAATGCTACGCCCAGGCCAAGGTATTGATATATATAATGCTCTCTTTACGTTCCATATTATTAGGCGATATTTCTTCTAGGCTTGATAGTTACTCTGGTGAATAGTGAATTTTCCTTTGACATTAGCAGCCATGTTTCTTATTTACGTCGATCGTTGCAGTTCACAGGGCGATTTTAATTTTTAGAATACTTTGGAATGGCTTGAGTGTGAAGGAAAATATATTATTGTTATCATTAGTTTTCATATATAAAGTTAAAATGGAATGATGCCAAATTATATGAAGGACAAGATGACTGATGTGCATAAGGTACACAATGTAAATAGGCCTACTAGGGGAGCAGAAGAAAGAAAATCATGGAGTTCTAGTTGCAAAAGTAAAAAATGGTTAGGCTCAGTTTTTAACAACGGTGTAAAGGAATTTGATATGTTACCCAGAGAAATCAAAGAAATAGTTTGGGCATGTTTAAAATTAAATGTACCAAATGGATTAAATTACAAGATTTGTAGAATAATGTAAGGTAAGATAGGATTTAGAAAGGACAAAGTTTTAAGTTAGTATTGTTAAATAGGGTGAATATCTGGGAAAATGAAGTCTGCTTTGTTAGGTAGATGAGTAGTAGGCCTGAATAAATGAATATTATGTAAGTTACTATACCGGTATGATAGTGTAATTTTAATTTTTAATTTTAATTTATAAAGTGTTTTCATTTTGTTTGTTATTATTGATGATGTATAGTAGTTGTATGCTTAAATGTGAGCTGTAAAATGTAAAGAAATGGCTAGAACGATCCAAAAATAAAGAAATACAAATACAATATAAATCACAGAGAGTTGACCACGCGATGTCGGCGAAGGAGGTATCTTCCAGACCTCTTGAATTACACATGACCCCGGCTGTACACGTTCATTTTAAACTGTAACTTTCAATGTGTGACCGTCCTCAATCCTCTCCCTTCGCTCATGAAGTGAGTCAGTCAGTCAGTCGCTCAGGGAGTGTAGTGCGGCGGCGTCTTTATGACATCAAGCACAAGCAGTGAGCCGTAGCTAGTTTTAAACAAGGTCAATGAAAAGTATGCCTATCTATCTACCCCTCGCTTAATCTTTGATTCCACGTTGGCAGTAATTGAACACAAGAAAATAGAAATCCTCCTAGGTTGGACACAAAATAAAACATAAAATAAACCATTTTTTTTTAGCAAGTGGCAAACATTACACAGTGTAGGCCTACACGCGCTGACAGCCAAGAGTGTGCACGTTTAGGAAAGTAGGCCTACACGCATTTGCCCATCCCTAATTTATAGGCCTATGTTTGCCATAAAATTAATGCTACCGGTACCGACCGGTAGGCCTACTATCCTGTATGATCAGTTAAAAGTTAAAGTTATGTTTTATAGTAGTAGGCCTACAGTACATTTTTTGGCACTTCTGTACTTGGCGGGTCCCAACTTTTTTTTCAATGAAAACATAGCCTACACACCCAAAATCCTTTCCGTTACAAAACTACTTTCGTTAGGTTAGCCGAACTTTCCGCTGGCTACAATGCGCCGCGCTAGTTCTAGGATATTTTCGAAAAGAGCGCACCCGAAATCCTTTCCGTTAGTGTATAAAAGTTGGGACCCGCCAAGTACAGAAGTAGGCCTACAACATTTTTTTTTTCAATGAAAACATACCACCCGAAATCCTTTACGTTACAAAACTACTTTCGTTAGGTTAGCCCGAACTTTCCGCTGGCTACAGTGCGCCGAGCTAGTTCTAGGATATTTTCGAAAAAAGCGCACCCGAAATCCTTTCCGTTAGTGTAGGGCCTATAACAGTTGGGACCCGCCAAGTACAGAAGTACCATCGAGAATCTGTGATGGTCGAGAACTGCATAGCTGACCCTAGGCCTACCTACAACCCCAACTTTCAAAACATTCCTACGCGCCTGCCTCGGCCGGAACTCTTGCCACTAAGCGGGTCCACCTTTTAAAAACGTTATTTTTCGTGGACTCTAGTACTAACCTCGCCGCCCCCCCCCCCCCCCTAACCTAGGTTTTCCTAGCAAAAATTTATGCTAGGAAAACCTAGGTTAGAGGGTTGGGGGTGTGGGCGCGAAGCGCCGTGGCGAGGTTAGTATTAACTAGCCTAATAAAGTTGGACCCGCTTAGCGGCAAGAGTGCCCCTAGGTCGGAACTCTTGTCGCTAAGCGGGTCCAACTTTCAACCACACTTTTCCCCCAATAAAATCAATGGAAAACAACTACAAATTAGAAATAAATGTGTAAAATTCAATATTAACATTTATTATTAATTACCACTTTGCAAAATTAACAATTACATAGGTGAACACAATATTACACGCAGACTAATTGCACTGTTATTAGTTGATCACGGCGGCCATTTTGGCAAAGTCTCTCCATTCTCCACCGTACCAACCAAAACACACCAAACTTACGTTTGTCCTGCGGTCCCTGTCGTGTTTGTTTGTTTGTACCTCATTCTGTTCTGGGGGGCCAGCCCCCCCGCCCCCGCCGGGGCTCCGCCCCTGGCCCCTGTCGGGGGCTCCGCCCCCAACCCCCGTGCTATTCGACTATTTAATTGTTTACTTATAAAATAACCACAATATCGCAAAAAGGTTGGTACACCTACTAAGTAAATGACAATAACAACCAAAATCCAAAATGGCGCGTTGATCAGAGTGAGACGACGTTCATGTTCAATAATGTAAATTATTTGACATTATTCGTGTAATTCGAGAGTGTTACTATTAATTACTCACTATACTTACTTAATATTAACTTATTTCTAATTTGAAGTTGTTTTCCATTGATTTTATTGGGAAAAAAGTGTGGTTGAAAGTTGGACCCGCTTAGCGACAAGAGTGCCCCTAGGCCTACCTACCCTCTCACCACCACCCACCCCACCATCACTAACCTACTTTTGAGTGCTATACGGCATTTTTACCTTTAGGTCTAGATTCAAGGCAAGGGCTAGGGGGGCCTAGGCCTAGGCCTAACAATTTGTCACACTTCTTACTGGACAAGGAAGGTGCAAATGATAACCCTACACTGGGCCCAAGCCTGCAAATAAGAATGCTCTTCGTGTTAATACACTTTTAATTTCGATGTTGTCCCAGCCACAGGCCAAAGAGACACACCATACCATAAACATAGCAGCTAGGCCTAGCCTAGGCCCTACCTAGCCTACCTTAGGGCCTTACAAAGGCCCTACACTGAGCCCCTACCTTACTTCAACTTGGCAAATTAATACATCGTAAGGAAGCAAAATATTACCTGTTTTGCATGGTCTGTAGTATGATCCATCGTATAACTACGTAATCGGCATATAATACAGCTAAGTATGTCAATATTATACAAACAATTCCACAGGGGTCCCTCACAAACATTGACATTTTCCCGACATTAGGCCTAGCCTCAAACCTACCGATGACAGATCGCAGTTTCGACAAATTATCTGGAGGGCGTGACGGGCGACTTATACAATGCTGGTTTATTGCAAGATTGCAAATATATTTTATGCCATTCGGCAAAAGAGATAGAGATCCATAAATTCAATAATATTAATTTGTTTGTTCTGAAGTTTAACAGCAAAATTAACTAGATAGATAATACAAATATATAAGGGGGCAGGGGTAACGCCCATGCCCCGCCTTTGTTATTGTTACTTAATACTTGTAGGAACAGTGATATCTAGAATTCCAGAGGCCGTCAGTACGACTCTCAGCTGGCCGAAATTTGATTGCTGTTCTTTTCTTTCAAGTTTGAAGTTTCAAGCTTTGCATTCGTGCTTTGACAATTGGTTAGGGAAGAGCTGGACCTAGGCTGGACTTAGGCCTAGTTGTATCTCGACTGGTGGACCAGGCTAGGGTAGGCTAGTATATGATTTAACTATTTTAATTAATACTAGACTAGTGGGTCAGTATGCAAACAGTACTAAATCACACGTAACGACACGACAAGTCTAGGGATTATTTCATAGCCTAGGTAGGCCTAGGCTACAGAAAGCTCTTGGAAAGCTCTTGGTCTGTCTAGGCCCTAGGCAAGGTTTACTTGCTACCTAGCTAGGTAGCCCTAGTCCCTATTCTTCATAACCTCTAGCTTAGGCCTCAATTCAATTCAATTCAATTTATGGTAAACCTGTAGCAGAGCGGACGTGGGTATTATAGCGGCTAATACTCTACCTACAAAACCTTTAACGTTGCTGTTTTAAATCTAAAGTACCTTCTTTACCTTTAACGTTGCTATTTTAAGCGAAAGTACTTTTCCGTTGAAAGTCCTTTATAATTAAAATAGCGACGTTAAAGGTTTTGTAGGTGGAGTATTAGCCATACCCACGTCCACGCTCTACTACAGGTTTACCCAATTTATTAGCAGTCATTATTATTACATAATAATATCACACATGTAGAGTAGGTAGGGTATATCTACGAGTACCTTGAACCAAATAGCTAGGGGGTTAGGGGATTCAACCTTGCATTTCATTCTAGAAGCAAGCCACTTGGCACAGTTACTTATTAGACCTTATTGATTGATTGAATCGATGGTGCCAACATGAAATTGCCATATTGCACCACTGGCAAAGTAGCGGACTGGGGGCCGCCCAGTGACACGTTGTGTGTTTTTTTATGTTCGATCAGTCAAACAAGCTGAGAGGGGACTCAAATTATTCGTTAATTTCTTCTTATTTCTATGAAGGTAATGTAAAAATTGTAATTGGCAGAATTTACCTTTTGGAGACAAAAAACGGCAATAAAGGCACATTTCAAAGCAAAGAGTTATTGACTGATATCGTTAGATATTGTGACAGGCCGATAAAGCACAAAGGATTAACTAGTACAATACTAAAGACACACTAAAATTAATTGTTTTTCGCTGTGAGATTACATAAACGGCAAAAAAAGGCTACATTTATTAAATCAAAACCAGCATACTTCAGCCCTGGGAGAGATGGCGATATGTCTGATATTTAATGAACAAAACACAAAATATAATATTGCAAACACATTAGAATTGGAATATTTAGTTTTAAGATTTAAAAAAAAAAATTGTAAAAAAAACGGCACAATAATTATTTAATTAGATCCAATTTGGTCTACATTGTGTGGAAAGGTGGCAAAAATTGGAAAATGTAGTGCACAAAAACAAATATATTGCAGAGGCAAAAATATTCGATAAAAATGGCACCAATAATTCCAATATTAATCGAATTACCTATTGCCCTGAGAAAGGTTAGCCGGTACAATATATCTAGTACATAAAAGTCGCAAAACAAAGAAAAAACTACGAACAAAAAAACACGGTGTTCATCTTTGAGACTAGATTCAAATCATGTGTAGCCTATACATTTATTTGCACTTTTCCTCCCACACAACACCTTCAACTCCTAATCTGCTTGTCTGCTCGTTGACAATGCAATAGTATCATACTTGACTGCACTGCTGCAGGATTTCCATTGCTTCCACAGTGTCACCATTCACAGGAAAGAACCAGGAAGGCATCGTCGCCCGACAAAGTGGGACATGCGCAGCGTAGATTTTTTACCTTTTCCAGAGCCAACAGACAACCCAAAGCTATGGCTCCCAACTAGAATTCTGTACGCAGAAAAGGAAGTTACAATGGCATCGTGTGACAGTTCGACCATTATGGACTTCAAACCTCTCCAGTGGGTCAGGGTCAAAGACTGAACATTGACTCCTTTGAATGAATCAGGACATCTGTATCCAGGGTGGAGTAGAACTCTTGCCGCTCTGGGCACTGCACAATGAACATTTTAGGCATCACCAGGTAGACGTCCTAACAAGGCCACACGTCCTGCCGAGCTCCAGAGCCTCAGCTAACCTGAGATATGTTGATACCCATCCCGTATTATTTAATCGAACGTCTTGTGATTGCTTTGGGGCTAATATGTTTGACTAGAGCCGGGCCCCTTACGGCTTCACGAGGTGGGACAGACTGAGCAACTGCACTCTCACAAGCCGTCAGCACTGAATGATTTTCGACTTGGTGCTGCATGAGGGCCACCCATGCTGGTCAAGGAGAGTAAATGGCTGTTTGTTTAGGTCTGAAAAATCCCTGTAAATCTCCTTCATGTCTCACTACTGAACATGCACACATGCACATGCAATGTTAAAAACAATTTCTTAAAAGTAAACTGGTCATATCTTTTACCGAGGCAATTTATTTCCTGTTTTAGTTTTCAGGTCTTTTTTCTTCTGATTACTAATCCGCAAATTTTGTTGCCTTTAGAGATCCTTAACAGCAGAACAATAACTTGCACTTAAGTGTTTCGACTCAATGTTTGGAGAGCTTCCGCACTACCTTTCCAGACGGATTTCCGTATTTTTCCCAAACACTGCTTTCAGAGACGCCGGTTCTTTGGAACTTGTGCGTATTGATTTGGTGTCTTTGGTGATATCTGATCGGCATATCTTCTGATCCCAGATATACCTTGACTCGTTTCAAATTCTTAACAAAGGAACATATCTGCAGCTTGCAAGCACCACTATCCAGTGCAGTAGAGTTCTGTTGGGGACCAATATTCCACACCCCTTTTTGGTATGCATTTACTGTTCATGTGCTAGATCTAGTCCCATCGGGGGAAGGGGCCTTGAGACTCGGAACGACAAACACCAGAGCGAATTCTTTCTTATAGGGGGGATGTATTTGTTCTAGCGCCATGTCCCTTGATGGAAATAGACCATTTTCAAATTGACTGGATCCAAAAAACCCTAAAAAAACCCTTTGCATAGACTAAAAACATTCAAATTTGACTCCTATTGAACGGATAACTGCTGAATCGCCAATTTCAGCTGAAGACGAGATCCCAAAAATTTAAAAACGAAATTACAGGATTTTTTAAAGAGTAAATGCCGTCGTTGAATCTAAATACAGTTCTGTGCTGTTTGTCCCAAACATGTGCCTGAAATTTTATTTAAAATTTTTTTTTTAAAATATCAAAATATTATTGTAACCCCAACTCTCCCGCGTCAGAAAAAGTCTTCGTTTTGAAATGTTCTTTTAATGCCTTTTTTTACCCCAAAGGGAAAAAATATTGCCGAGTTTGATTAACACTTTGGGGGAAAAATCAGGGAACATTAGAATGACTTGAGCCCCCCTCTCGGTTGTTCGACTAATCGAACATTAAAAACGAATTCCAACGTGCAAGGGGGCAAATACAAAATGCAATTTTTGGGGCCTTTTTTTGTTATTTTTTTTTTTCCCCACAGCCAAAAAGCCCCTAATTTTTCCGACACCGAAAACATATCTTTATATTTTGTGCGTCACATAACAGTCTTTGAAACCCTCTCCCAAGGCTGGGGGGGCTCGATGTTTGTTTTCACAAACTTCCCCTTTTTTTCCCATTTTTTATGCTCACAACCAAACTACCTTTTTTAGTGTCCTGCTTAATTAGAACTTATCTCTTTTTTATTATCAAGATTTGTGTCTATCTCCCAGCGACATCAGTCAATAATCTTCGTTCAATTTGAAATGTGCCTTTTTTGCCGTTTTTTTTGTTCCCCAAAAAGGGAAAATTTAGAAAAAAACGATTTCCCTTTCCCCCTTTTTAGAAATGAGGGGAAAATTACAATGATTAAGTCCCCCTCTCCCTTTTTCGAAAAAACCCAACATAAAAACCCATTTCCCCCTTTTTTGGGGGGGGGAGGGGGTGGTTTTTTTTTTTTGTTTTTGGTTTTGTTTTAGTCCCCCCCCGCTTTTATATTAAAAATATAAAAAAAATCCAAGGTCCTGGGGGCCCCCCCCTTTTCCCCTGGGGGTGTTTATATTAATTTACGGCACCACGTTCAATTCCCGGTTTTAATGTCGTGGGGAATGGTTTCTTTAAATAAACAATTTTTCCCCATGGTCCCCTTTAAACCCCCCAAAAGCGAGTAAATTAGGTTCAAAGTGTTAAAACTTTTTTTTCAAAAAAAAAAAAGCAGTTGATGTATTACTTTTTTCATACCATAGTAGCCTTCCCTCAGTAAAAAAGTAGGGAAAAAAAAAAAAAGTAAAAAAATAAAAAAATTTTTTTTTTGTTTTTAAAAACTATTGGGTTTTTAATAAAATCAAGATAATAAAAAATAATTTAATTTTAAATAAAAAAACAGTCCTTTTGTTATTTTTAACTTCAAAAATAATTAAGGTAGGGTTTTCTTAAAACTCCTATACTTTAACCTTAGTTATTTCTTAGGGCAAATTTCTTAATTGTCTCACTCCTAAGTAGAAGACCGATTTCAGTCCTTTTGCCTAATTGTCTCATACTCCTAAGTAGAAGACATGATATCAGTCCTTTCTTGTGCCATAATTATGGACATCATTTATTTTAGTAAGTCTTTCACTAAGATAACTCGGAACCATACCATTTTTTATTTTATACGTAAGAATCATCACTTGATAAGTAAGCCATTCATCTATATACACAACCAATCTAACACCATCAACATTTTTTTCACAGAAGTATAACGATTACAATTTAGGATACAACGCATAGCCCTATTTTGAAGTAGTTGCAACTCATCTAGACTAGTTTTATTAGCTTGATATAACAAGGTTGCACAGAAATTTAGATGGGGCATCACAATAGTTTTATAGGCCTACACAATAATTTTAGTAGACCTATTCAATGATAGGAAGCAACTAATTGAACATACATAACATACATAGATAACCAATCTTCTTTCGTAATTTTCCTTCCATGTCTTTCACATGCTCTTTAAAGTCTAGCTCAATCAATCAATCACAATCAATCAATCAATCAATCACAATTCCATCAATAACAACTGAAAGGTGAGTATTCGAGAAAACAAGGAACACTAGCGCAGCCAAGTGGTCGAACCGCGAACTATTATTTTGGGGATACTGATCGCGGAACATCATGCAAGAGGTAGGGGTTTCTTAAATATATCCCGACCTAACACAAAGAAATAATGTCCGGTGCCACAGTGCTCATCAAAGAAAACAGATAATATATACTTTCATTTTTTCCGAATGATAAAATGAGGAATGAGTGGAAAAGAGTGCTGTTAATTGCAAAACCAATCACTAAACACATGTGTGTCTGCAGTCTGTACTTTCGCGGTCTCGAACAACATTGTTCTGCTGAGTAATATGCTTATACTACCGGCGAGTTATTTTTCTGGCAATTTTATATTATGCACAATACAAAACGTTTAAAGGTGTTGTGGTAAAATAAACTTTTTGGTAGACTTACTTGGTGTGTCTAGCCGGTGTCCTGAGTCCTGACACTCTCAAACTAGGAATATCCTACATAAATTCAAATACGCCAATATATAATCATTATGACAGTTCTAAATATTTAGCCCAATAGTCCTACTCGGTACCTACATTTATAATTTAGGCCTACACTTGTTATAATAATTATCCTGGGACGGACACTTTAATGGGCCTACACGGCTACAAGTGTTGGTATTTTAAATGTGAATTTAAATGGCTTTGCGCGGAGCTTTTACTGGCTGTGATTTTTTTATTATGGAGTGTAAAATCAATCGTAAGGTCAGCCTAACAAATAATTATGCACTGTTCGTCGTACGGTCATCGACGATACCACCTAACATAGGCTAATAGCTCTAAAGATCACTGTGCATTGTGGCAAAGTGGTAACGCGTTTGAGTTCTACTCGAAAGGTCGGCAGTTCAAATCTACGTTCGGTCGTTTTTTTTTTACCGTTCTATTTAGACATATGTTTTTCTGCAATTAATGATTTCATTACATTTTTATTGTATTTTCGCATTTCTCGCATTGCAATACAGTGATATAATCAATCGTATTACCACTAATCTTTGGTATTACCTAAAATAAAATCCATAGTAAATTGTAAATTAAAAAAAGGCACCCCAGTTTTTATCTTGCATAAACCACCTAGTGATTGCTCCTGCAGAAGGTAAAAAGTGGAATCACAATACTAGCACTATTTAATCAGAAGATTTTTTTTATATATATATATATATATTGCAAGTATTGTTTTCATTTTAGCTTGTTTTTATCGGCAAGTTTGTAGTGAAAAGTGACTTGGAAGTAAGAATAGAATAAACTGTGTTATTTTTAAAGCAAAGAGCAGAATGTGGTTTTATTTAACCATTTGGCCGTGTTATTTTGATTTTATTAAATAAAACCAAAACACACACCTCTCCGCATTCATACAACTGACCAGTCACATCACTGTAGGCCACACATTCATATTTTTGCCATCATTGCCTGTGCAACCACAAAGATGATTTGGTTGGTTTGCATTAAAACTACTTCTCCCTCAATAAATGTCCGCGACCCTTCTCCAATCCATAATGGTACTAACTTTGTGTATTTACTACCATTTTAAAGCGTAAAACCGCTTTTAATATGCGTTCAAACACAATGTTTTCAACGTTATTACATGCATTGCGCCTATGCCGTCAGCTAGACTACCCCCGAACGAGCGGCCATATTGACGAACGCGCGCGCTATCTACATTCTCTTGTTTTCCTCGAATTGAGTACCTATATCCAAGGCCCGAAGACCGCCTGCTCCTAAAACATCGCCTTACATTTAGGCACATTTAACTTGAGTAAATTTATACCAAGCCAATCTACCACATTTCTCAATTCAAGGTTTATTATGTCAAACAATTCCTTAAGATCCTTACATGCTTTAAAAATCACACAGTCATCTGCATATAAATTCAATAAACACTTAACAACACATCAAGTTATATCATTTATACAAACTAAAAATAAAAATGGGCCCAATACAGATCCTTGTGGAACCCCAATTTCAATAGATACTTTGTCTGATACAGTGTCTTTAAATTTATTTCTTTGTGTCCTATCATTCAAGTAACTATCAATCCACTTAAGAGCAGTACCATCAACACCATACATATATTTCAACTTATCCAACAAGCGCTGTCTGTTAACTGTTTCAAAAGCACGTTTGAGGTCTAAGAATACTGCAACTATTGACGTATCTCTCTCCAATTTGTAAATCAATCTGCCACCAGCCATTGAACTGTTGTTTTACAACTATGGCCCTTACGGAAACCAGATTGATTTTTTATAAAAAGATCATAAGGTATCTTGAAAGTTACTTTCGAGTTGTTTATGCACTGCTATTTCCAATATCTTTTCAAAAATAGGGAGCATATTTATAGGTCTCATATCTGAAGCCAAGTTTGACTTCTTTACTATAGGAACAGATAATAAGTGCCTCTTTCCAACTCTTTGCAAATACTCCACTGGAAATTGACATATTGACAACAATAACAGACAACAATGAATAAATATAGCAATTACAATACACATAGGGTTGCCAGACGTCCCGATTTTAGGTGTTGTGTCCCGCGTCCCGATTTGTTTTCAATCGGGACATATGCTGTCCCGATTTTCTTTTTAATGTAGCAACTCGACTATAAAATCAGCATATTGGTCTCTCTGGGCTCGCCACTTAGTAAAACCTTGTGGCCACTCGCGATGAAGACTATAACGTTCTTGTCATCTGTAATTCACTACCGCCCCCCCCCCCCCCCCCGCGGACTCGCGTCAGTCACACCCACGCGTACACACAACCCTAAATTGAGTCAGGTGAACCATCCTTGCACGTGAAGAAACGTGTGGGCAACTGAAATTAGTACAGTATTTGGACTGTAATAGACAGGTTGCTATGTCAAACTAGGACAAATTTTGAAAAACAAAATTAGCCCCCCCCCCAACCCCTCAACCCAACCTCGTCCCGATTTTTTATAATTGACATCTGGCAACCCTAAATACACAACAAGCTAATTAGAATTCTAAGCAGTGCTCACATAGGCAGCTCTTGCTAAGTTTGAACTCCATAACACTATAAAAGACATGTTTTTTTTAAATAGAGGCTAATCCTGTTTTTAAATAAGTTAAGGCTAATATCCAGTCTTTTAAGTCTTTCTGGCAAGTAATTAAATAGAGCCACCCCCGCATAAGCTGGATCCCGACTCACCATGTGCAGCCTAGAGCTGGTTATGTGTCTTCTGCCTTGTATTGTGACTATGTATGTCACTATTTTTTTTTAAATAAATGATTATTCACAAAAACAAACACAAGTACCTCATATATAAAAAGACAAGGGACAGTAAAAATTCCCAGATTAAAAAATAGCCCACGGCAAGAGGTTCTACTTGTCACCTTCGCAAGAATTCGCACCGCTTTTTTCTGATATAAAAAGATTCTTAGCGCGCCCGGAGAGGCACCCCAAAGCAGAATACCATAATGGATTAATGATTGTATGTTAGCATAAAAGGCAATTTTTCAGACTTCATCGCTTACTTGAGGTCTAAGCATTTTTAGAGCAAAGCACGCTGAGCTTAGTCTCTTGCTGAGAATTAGGACATGTTCATCCCATTTCAGCCTATAGTCCACAGTGAAGCCTAGCAGCCTGGAGAATTTTACAGTAGGCCTATCAATAGACAACGACCCACGCACTTTTCTCAACTCCCTGTGCTTTTAATCACTTGTTTTAAACTGTATTTATACATTTTATTATACTACAATTTGGTTCATAAAAATGGTCTATTCTCTTTGCCACGGGAATCTGAACCCGATTCATCATTCATCGTGGCCGTCTTAACCATAAGAGCTCAGAAGAGTAATTTTCACAATTCTGGAAGGCTAGTTGGTGTAATCTTAATGGATGTGAAACAGACTTTCAACGAATATAGACTGCCTTGGGGAGACCCCATGTTTAAAATTAATAATTCATTACCTTTACGCAGGTATGAGCGAACTTTGCTCCCATTGCAGATATGCAACCAATATTTCGCTGCCTTGAACTGAACACCAAAATTAAATTATAATGTCATAAATCTTTACGCAGGTTATGTAAAGCTACGTACAACCTGCACAACAGGATGCATTTTATCATCCATGATGTTGTACCAGTTCAAATCAACCAGAGCTTCGTTGCAGTAGCTGTTTCCATCCATCACGAAATGTATCTGCAATTACATTCGAGATTAAAAATTACCCTGATCCTGATGTCTAAATGGTTTAAGGACGTCCACTCTGGAATTGGGAGAACAGGTGAGTCGATTGGTTGTGCGGACTTTTTTAATTTCTGAATTGTGTACTTAAAATGGCAATTCACCACGGGCCACTTGGCATTTACCAATATCAGAAATTCCGTAGATATGAGTTTCAATCAGCAACGCATGAAACAAAAGGCACTCTTATTTTGGGTCAATATCATGGTCTTTTCTTTGCCACCATTTAGTATTCCCTTTAATTGATCTTCTACGCTTACCTCACTCACACCAATGATGCAGTGGAGTCGTCAGCAAAGTATGACTTTCACTAAAGTAAAGGCTATTGTGTACATCTTCATGAGTTCAAAAGCGTTGCCAATGTTTTAGATAGCTGGAGAATGTTAAGTTTATTTCCAGGTTCAGATTCAGTACTGCATTAGATTAATATGAGCACTTTCTGTTCCTTATGCAAGATATGACTCAATCCATTTTCCTGCTACACCTCTAACACCGTAATATCAAAGTTTTTCTATTAAAATTTTATGATTTATCGTATCAAAGGCTATGGTAAGATCGCACATCACAGCCCCGACTGCACTTTTATCATCCATGATCGTATGTACCGAGCTATTAAAATCAACCAAAGCTTTTGTAGTAGAGCTGTTTTTCCTAAACCCAAATTGCTCTTAGAATATTATTCTCGTCAAAAAAATACACTAATCTAGTTCTAAAAATGGTTTGGAGAATTTTTGAAAACACCGGTAAAAGGGATATTGGTCTGTAGGTAGTTATTCATGTCCTTTTTATCTCCTTTTTTATGAATTGGTTTCACAATCGCCCACTTGGCTTTATCTTATCAGGAAATTTCCCCGTAAGGAATGAAAAGTTACATATATCAGCCAATGGCTGAGCTAGAAAGGCACCTGCTTTTTTGACAATATTAGGCTACTTGGTAGGGCTACTTCATCCCATCCTGCAGATTTACTTCCTTTTAATCTTTTTATTACCTCCAGCACTTCCACCCTATCGGTGGCACAGAGCGTCATTTCTGCACTAGTTGAAGGCATTACTCTGTTAGCTATTAATCTTTTACACTCGTCCATCGAGTCAACAGCGTTGCCAATTGTTTTTTCAGCAATAGAAGAGAAGTAGATATTAAAAGCATTTGCTATACCCCAGCTTGGTTTACTACTAACTCATCAGTCTCATTAATACTGAGCAGCATATCGTCTTTAACCCTTCCCTTCTTTTTGCCCAAACATCTGTTTATTATATCCCATGTACCGGTAGCTCTAAGACTTATTTTCAGCATTCCTGATTAGCTTATCATAATAAGAAAGCTTTTCTTTCCTAATCAAGACTTTTACCATTTTTTTGACTTCCTTAAAATATTCTATGAAGTTATTATCTTGATTTGACCTACTTTGAATGTACAGATCTCGCTTCAATTGACACAACTCCTTAATTTCTCTTGTTACCCATGGATTTGATATTTGTTTGGGCTTAAATGAAACTTTCCTTTTTGGAAAATGCCTATCAACGTATGATAAAAAAGATGTCAGGAACGCATCATATTTCTCGTCCACCGTACATCCTTCTCTCACCCCTAACCAATGATTATTACTTAAGTCAATAACAAAATCGCTTAGAAATACTCTGTTCTCGAAAAAACCTCTTACATACACTATGTTTGATCAGATTTTTGGGAGTTCTATTTTTATCCAACGGTACCGACAATAATTGTCCACAGTGGTCAGATAAACCCAGCTCCAAGACCCTAGGTTGGGTCTCCGAAGTCAATAAGAAATTTATAAAAAAGTTATCAATTGAGGATGAAGTACAGCTAGTTATTCTGCTGGGTAGATTTATATGAGCACGAAAGTTGTGTTCTATTAATATATTTTCAAGTGCCTGCTTCTGCGGATTAAAGTCTGCAAAATCTATATTAAAGTCACCTGTTATTATAGTTTTCTTGTGTTCACTTGCAAGCATAGACAAAATTTTGGTCATCCCCTTGTAGAATCTCTTAATATTTGTCAGACCCGGTGGACGGTAAAGTACAATTAATTACTGGATTTGCCCCTGCCAACTCAATACCACCTCTCTGTCTATTGTACAGGGATGATCTTCAAACAATTGTGGGAAGCTATCTATAGCTTGCAAGACCCTCACTTAGTTGCAAGAATTCAGAAATATTATGGTGTAAAAGTTCGTAAGCAGGGGTCTAGACCTAGTCAAAATGCCTCTCACTTTGTGAAGAATAAACCCAACAACTCTTCTGTCGGGTGTGAGAGAAATGACTTATTACAGAATGTTATAGATGAAACTAATACTAGGCTTACAAAGAAATTCATAAGCAATGGAGTGCCTAGACCTATCAAAGATGAACAAGAATACGAACAAGTTTCGTCTGAATCCGAAGCAGATTCCAAGATATATGTCATCACCAATCATTGGTGGTACTATCTGTTCATCGTGGGTACAGCACTTGGAGATGAAATCTTCTATGCCTCGTTTATACCCTTTTGGTTTTGGAACATAGACGGAGCAGTGGGAAGAAGAGTTGTTATGGTGTGGGCTACGATTATGTATATTGGTGAGTTGTTGACTTGGGTTAGTTTAGGGACGCTCTACAATAGCCCGGCAATATCTTCCCGTTACAGTTACCAGGCAATGTTAAATTAAATCATAGCCGATTTTCCCGTTATCGTTGCAGAACGTTGTTACCAGGCTGTTGTAGAGCGTCCTTTAGGTTTAGGTGGTGGTTAAGACATGGCCATTTATCATAGTTTGCAGGAATGAATGGGCAACAGTCAAGTTTTGCTTACTTTGCAAGTAGGCCTACTTGTGTAAGTGTGTATAACCCTAGATCTTGTGGTTAGAGCAAATGCTTTAACCATTCAGCCAATTCGAATTATCTTCCAGCATTTGACCAATTGCTCGGTAACCAGTTCATTGCTTATTTCTGTGCACGAGTGGCTTTGGCAGTGGGGAACTATTTTCACGCTCAAGATCAATTGTTGCCGCGTGGGCTTTGTGTATCCAATTCATGGCGTGGGCTTGTTTCGCTCACAGTCACAGTTAGTGTAGGGCCTACTAATTGCCAGCATAATATTATGGAAGTAAACCTATACCCATTCTTTACTTTAAAAAAAAACGGGAAATGTAAAAGCTAAGTAGGCGCAGGCCTAGGTCAACAATATTTTTTTAATCTTTGTGCATGATGGATATGTCGCAAAAACCGTGTTTGAGGATCATGAGGTGTGCTACGAATAGCGGATAAAAACTCCTTAATACCAGGCCCCAAATCAATTCAAACAATGTTTTGGAAATAACAAAACTATTTCCGTTATCAGGTTATTAAAAAAAAAGAAAAAAACATATAAAAAGTATCAAAACTAACAAAGACAATAGCTAAGATACCGGTAGGCTAGACAAAGATTTCACAATAAACAATTAGTTCATCAATTACCTACCTAGAAGTTGACAAAAACTCTATTTCTGATCTACTAAAGGATTTCACATTGGATGAAAATAAGTAGGTAGGCCTACCTACTTGGCTGGCTTTAAAAAAATGCAATTCAATTCAATTTATTAACAGTTTGTTATTATTACATAATAATATCACACATATGTAGAGTATATCTACGAGTATTGAACCAAAGTCAGAATTAAAATTAAGTCAGAAGTGATAATAAAACATTCATACATCAAAACAAAACAAAGTTGTATCGTCATTAGGCCTATACAGTGAGCCAATAGTAGGCCTACAATCATCATAATGTATTAAAAGGAGTAGGTAAAAAAAACAACAATAACAGACAACAATGAATAAAATAGCAATAACAATACACAACAAGCCAATTAAAATTCTGAGCAATGCTCACATAGGCAGCTCTTGCTAAGTTTGAACTCCATAACACTATAAAAGACATGTTTTTTTAAATAGAGGCTAATCCTGTGAACTTGTGTCTTTAATGTTAGTTACCTATTAAAACGGTCTCTTTGAGTTCGGAACCTTTTCTTCCAACATATGGTTCCTGTACTTCGAGATTGCATAAAATTAAATTGATGAACTTTGTCCCATGCATGTTAGACCAGTTTCGATGACTTGCATTAGTGCGTGAATAGAGAAATAAAGGCTTGTCTATCAACTACCAGTAGGGCCTACCAATGTTTAGCCATGCTTCCTAGTTTCCTTGCTTTTTAAGTTTATAAATTTCACTGCCTTGGCTACATTCTTAAGAATAATGGCGGAATATTGAAATTTTACCGCTCGGTAAATTTGGCCTGTAATTTACTGACCCCCATCACTAGAGTCTACCAAGATATATAGGTATAATCAGTGGCGTGCGGTGAGGTAAATGGGCGGGGAAGCAATTGATTTAGTTTTTAGAAGGTATATTCGTGAGCACTGAAGGGGTCTGGGGCGAAGCCCCAACTGCCGGAGGTGAAAATGTTTGGCATTTCTTATTTGTATAAGTGGCCGGAAAATGATTTTAGAGAAATAACAAGAATATATTAGGGATATGTGTTATCAAAAAATTGTGTTGCAGTAGCCTGATGTTTAAAAAATAGCTACATGCAAGAAGTACATGCCGATCTTACCTTTACTTATATTTGAAATCCATTCTTCTTTCTTTCTGAGTAAAGTGACACATTAAATGTTCGAGTAAACTGTTTGTTTTTTCAATCAAGCCACTAAGTCCCGGTGTTGCCCTACCATTATGAATCAATAGTTTATTTTCTTCAAATGTTCGCCTTACAAACGGTTTTTCACAAACACTCGCAACTACATTCATCCTTACAATACGAAGAAAACTTCAGAACTGACTAAAGTAGCCGTGCCATGTGTGATTTTCTCGAATTTTAGGACTAGCTTCACCCCCACCACCCCCTCGTCAATGACCATTCGTCGTCTTGTTTCAGATTTTTTTGTCCATCACCCACGGCACATGTGTGTTGAAGCCCAAAGGAAGCACAGCTTCTGAGGCCTATTAAAATCTACGTCTAAACTCTGTCCAGGTCTAGAGGTTAACCTGAAACTTCTTACGGTCAGAGGATGCAGAGCATCTATGGTCGTTCTAGTTAACTGTTTCAAGACAGCAAACACTTCCTTTTATTATGAGCGAAATTTACAACATAAAATACGAATTGTGGGTGCCGCGTTATTTTGTTTTATTTTATAAATTCATATAAACATGAAATGTGATGTATTATGCTGCTAATGAATACTATTACATTAGATATTGAACTATGACTATTACTAATAAAATGTTTGTTTGTCATTTCGGTAAAGGGAAGCAGTGCTTCCTTTGCTTCCCCTCAGTGCACGCCACTGGGTATAATTGATAATTATGTGATGTTTCTTGACTACCTACTTGGGGCATTTTGATGTCTCTCTTTGCCAGTTATTTCATTAATATTACAAATTTAGCTAACTCTTAACTTGGAATGCTCTGCTTCAGGCCAGGGTATCAAGGATATTGTACGATGGCCTAGACCAGCATGCCCACCCGTTGTCCGTCTGCAGAAGAAATGGGCACTCGAGTATGGCATGCCGTCGACCCATGCCATGGTGGGAGTGTCCATTCCATTCTCAGTCATTCTCTACACCATGAACCGTTACCAGGTATGCATGATGGAGGCCCTTCTCAATTAAAATTTCAAACACCATTTAGGTAGTACTTCCCATAAAGAAGGCATTTTTAGTAATCCAATGCCATTGGAAGGTGTTGTGAACCAATAATTTTCTTGGATTTGCCCACGCAAATGATCAAATCACATTTGCTGGATGTTGAAGTAAATAGGCCCTACCTAGGATAGAAAAAGAGAAATAATACCTAGGTAAATAATTTTGAGTTTGTGATTGTTTGTTTGTGAATAAATTAAAATATCTCTAGGGCCTGGATAAGATTAGTGATACAAGACATGTAAATATTGAGATCTATAGTTTAAATTGTCATTTTACTTGGGCCACAGCAAAGGACATGAGCCACAATACTATGGAGAACATGAAACACCAAAACATGGCACCAAAACATGGCATTCATTATCATTAAAGGGGCTAAAAACCCCAAAAATTAATTTTTACCACGTGATCTATAGCACAATACTACACTTAAATGACCTTTTAAAAAATTATATCTTGTAACTGTGATTTAACACAATTTTTTTAGTTTTTTTGATCCAGAAATTGGCAAAAATTGGTGTTTTGGAAAATTTCCTAAATCGGCTTTAACCTGCTTCTTTTTTGGTCCACATAGATACTAGAGCATAGTACCAAGCTAAAATGCCCCTTTCCCCCGTGTCTTGAAACTGTGCCCAAATATACCCTCAAACACGCAAAAATATGCATTCCAAAATCACACCCCATCTTGGTAATCAGCATATTTTGACCGAACTACTTGCCCAAATTACAAAACAAAATAAAGAGAATTTACAGAAAAGGCTGCCGAGTACGTCAATAATGGCCAGTATTTTTTTGGATCAAAATCCTCCAAGGTCACGGGGCATAAAGATCGTCCCCATGTTATTTCTTATAGGAGATTTTTGCCGATGGGACCTAGCTCGAAAAATGTCATGTTTGACAATTTTTTGGGAGGTCATGGTGGCCCCAATAATTTTTCTGTTAATTGCTAAATTCATTACTAGTTAGCCTGAACAAAATATATTTTTTGAGTTTAGCGGTTAAATACCCCTTTAAGAGTTTACTTGTAGGGCCTACGCGACGCCTACAGCTACACATACCCTAATTACAAAATTGTGCTTAGATAAATAACTAAGTGGTTATATGCCTACAGAATTTTGCCCTTTGGAAAAATAAAATGAATTTGACCTAGGTCTATATATCCATTTTAAACCAACAATGCACATTGGCAATTGAGTTTTAAAGTTGTTTCTTTTGAGAAATTTTTCTCACATTCAGTGGATTTACAGTCTATGAAACCCACAATTAGGAACACTTAGGTATAATTTAAAATAATTTCTAAAACTTTAAAGCATGGCGTTATTGAGGAACCAAATAATAATTTGGTGGACAAGGAAGTGTCATCAGACATTATTATTACTATCATCAAAATTCATATTAAAAAATTTGAAACACAAATTTAACTTTTCTACTTAAATAAACAGTTTTCTCATTTATCTCAATTTAGCTACCTACCTTTTCTGGGTTACACCCTTCTTCCACCTAGTGCCTAAATTGTTTCGGGAAAAGTATGTTGCCTATCCTGATACAATGGAGGGCAGTGGCGTATCCAGGGTGGCTCGGGGGGCTTGCCCCCCCCCCAAAAAAAAAATCCTTTCTTTAATATCATATTCGGAAAATCATCTAGGTTTACGCCAGAAAATTAATCTTTTAATCTCTCTTTTTTCGTTCAGCAAAGCCCCTCGTGATATCTTCAAAAATATGAATTTAAAAAAAATTGTAGGCCTAGAGATTCTAGAGCTAGTTGGGAGACATTGTTTGCGTCACAAACGGTTTTAATATGGAAACATGGTCACCCCCTCGCTCCCGTAGTTATGTCACTGGGCCTACCTGCCTAAGCTCTTTGAAAGGCTCATAAAAATAATGCATTTATTTTGAAAATGTATTTCCCCAACTCTCAATATAATCTGCATATGCCTACCATATTTTCTAGATTGCCAGCCAACCCCTAAATTAACAGTTACAGTACCCTAGGCCTATATCAATTAAAGTATAAGTTTGCCATCAATTGTTAGTAGAAGTTTGTTTTTGAATGGCATTAGGCTTGCAATTTCGGTTAAATTTTGGTTGATTTTTTTAATTGATTTTATTCACGTAATGTTACAGGTACTATTCCCATGTAGACCATGTTTAGAGTGTATTACATGTCATGATAAATTTAGGCTAATACGTACATAAATACAAATATGGGTATATAAAAATAAAAAAACATTTACAATATATGGACAGATCTAGACCAAGTAGGCCTAGTATCTACGGCGACGGTCGTCGCCCGCAGCCAAGCGCATGCAACTGCTTAGGCGATGACGAACTCGCGGCCCTGTATTCAGCTACCTAGGGGGGGTTTTCAGCTATCTGCACACGCCGCCCCAAAACTTGAAACTAGGTATATGACCTGATATGTGGTCCATGACCTACCAAAAAAAAAAATCAACCCAATCCGATGACCCGTTTTGTGTTAAAAATGGCTCTCAACATCGTCGAAAACCTTCCGGCTGGCTGGCTGGCTGGCGAGCTAGCTAGCTAATTCTGTGCGGAGCTATAATTGAGCCCTACAGAGAAAAATGGTAAATCTTAGAACTTTGAAACTTGGACCACACTTAGATGTACCTCAGACGCAGTGCCCTTTTGCTTTCAAAACCAAAATCGGGCATCAGGGACCGGAGAAAATCAAAATTTGCATGATAATCAAAACACCTAATAACTAAGGTGTGGTAATTTGTACAAACTTGAAATTAAACGTGCTTTTAACCATTATAAATATCTAGCGGCCAAAACACCAGGGACTCAATTTGGGGAGACCGTGGGCCCAAAAATATAAAAAATTAACTCTGAACTTAAAAATATTAATCATTTAAAGAAAACGCTATAACTGAGAAGTTTCTAACATGGAATATACTTCGATATCTCTCATTCTTTATTACTTTTGAATATGGAAAGCAAAATTGGGTAACGGGTACCGGAGAAAATCAAAATTATCAAAAGCTAGGTAATTCCGTACTTTTATGAATAAGACGCTATACAGAGAAAACTGTACATCTGAGAACTTTGAAACTTAGACCACACTTAGATGTCCCTCATGCACAATCACTTTAGCTTTCAAAACCCAGGGAAAATCAAAATCAAAACGCGTGATTACTCAGGCGTAGTAATTTTTTTTTTTTCTTGTGCGAAGTTGGCCTCTTTAGCCATTCTTCTGTCAGGCTATCCAATATAAAACTGCCTCCTTTTCTATCCTGCTCAGTTCATCGGGCAGGGAGTCAATGTCACTCTTGAAGGCGGCGCATCTAAAGAGATGCGCTCTGTCTTGGTCTTCTAAATTACAAAGTTTACAGGTGGCCGGTTCGTTGGTAATGTTAAAACGGTGCAGGTGGTGTTGCAAGGCGTCGTGACCAGTTGCAAGCCGGAAATGGGCGGTGGCCGTCTTTCTCGACCAGTCTTTGTCTGGCCCTTTCTTGACCTCGGTCCACCAGTTCTTTAGTCATGAAGTCTCTTCTGTGGTGTTCATAAAGATCTTTTTTGTGGTTGATTTGATCTTAGTTTAGACATTTTTTAGGAGAGAGGCGCTGCTGGTGGTTGCGGTGCTTTTATGGCACTTTTTGCCAAGAAGTCTGCCTTTTCATTCCCCATGATCTTGCAGTGGCTAGGGATCCATTGCGCCTCTAATAGTTTGTTTTGCTGACGGAGGCTGGCAAGGGAGTTTTTGAAAAGCAGCGATTTCGGATGGAGGTTTGCTGCTTGGGTGATGAATTGGATGGCCGAGACAAATTGACAAATTTTGTCTTGTTGAGGGGGAAGGCGGGGGTCTCGGCGATTTTTTCGGCCGCCCTGGCGATGGCTGCGACCTCATCATCGAAGTATGTTTCACCGGCTCCCATTGGAGTGGCTTCTTCGAAGAAGATGCAGTGGATGCCGTAGCCTGTTCTGTTTGTAACCGAGTCATAGGAGCCGTCCGTGAAGATATGCACCCACTCTTGAAAAGGAAAGTGCTTCTTCAGGTGCTCCTCGGCAAGCTTTTTCAGTTCTTTGTGGTCATGGTCATCTTTCTTCTCGATGCCCTCAATTTTTGTCCCCGGGGCGAGCTGATTGGACTTGTCCCGCAGAATCTCTGGGAGTGGTACGTCAAGTGGTGCACATGGTGCTTCTAGAAGGATAGGACAGTTTTTACTCTTCAGTTGGTGAACTGTTTCAGCAAAGTTAGTGTGCGCCTTGACTTTTGACGTTGGGTAGTTAAACCATTTGTCGGGGTTTAGGCGCGCCAGTTTTTCGTGCAGTTGGACTGCGCACTGCTCTCTTCCTAGCTGTAGAAGCTCAATTTGGCTGAACCACTCCATGGCGATAATTGGGGTGGTTTTTACTACTTCCGTGATCAGGCAAAGGGCTCGATTTTGGACTCTGTCGACATGGCTGGCGTGCGTTGCGGCGGCGGCGGGAAGACTTCGGTGCCGTACTCAATGGCTGGTCTGATGTACGTTCTGTACATCAGCGCCAGAGTCTAGTTTTGCGCCCCAGGACACACCGGCTACCCTTTGAAGGAGTCGTAGTCGTTTTTGACCCTTCTCTGCTGCCTTTTCAAAGTGGATCTTGCCGGTCATTTTTTTGTCGAAGGTCACGCCGTGGCACTTCATCTCATCTGTCTGTTTAATCTGTTCGCCATCAAGAGTGATGTTGAACTTGAAGGGATTGTGACTCATCGTGAAGTAGGTGCAGATGGTTTTGCTGCAGTTTATCTTGAAGCCGTGCACTTTGATCCTGCCTGCAGCTATAGTCATGGCGTGGCCTATTTTTTGTTCCAGTCTTACTGGGCATTTTCCTGTGAAGATGATGACAAAGTCGTCGGCAAATACTTTGACGACTAATCCAAGTATGCGATTCAAGAGTTTCATGAGTCCATTGATTGCAATTTTGAAGATGGTCGGCGCCGTGATTGTGCCTTGAGCCACTCCGGCTCGCGTCTTACGTGTTTTGCTGTGGGCGCCTTTGTGGACCACCTTGATACGCCTCTTGTTAATGAAGTCATGAAGGCATCTGACAGTGTTATTTGGTACTTCATCTTTGATCATCTGCTTGACTGCCCATGACTGGTCGGTGGAGTCGAAGGCCCCAGAGAGGTCGATGGAGACTAGGGTTGCCAGATTAGTGAAACTCAAATACGGGACAGTACTTTGCGTAGTGATACTGGGGTCTGGGGCGAAGCCCAGCCGCCGGAGGCGGAAAATTTTTGGGTTTGTTTTTGGGGAAGGGCCTAAATGCATTTGAGAGTAATTCAGTGAAAATTTTAAAGCAATATAGTGATTGAATAGGGAGATAATCAGATAAGGAATGTACAGAAAGTAAGTAGCTATTATAGAACCAAAATTATTATCACTTTATTGATAAGCACATTCATGATGTATCAGATCATTGATATTTATTGCTTCGTTGCTATTGCAACGTACCATCTTCATCGTCACTCATGTTTTTAAATGTTGTTTATCAACTGCCTCACTCACTGAGTTCGAATGCGTTTTGTCACAAACGCACGCCGCCCGCTAGAGACACTCGCTACAATGACTCACCGCGCTAATGATGCATTCGAATAACACACACCACCAGCAGGCAGCAGCGGCAGACTGATCAGGCACCAAGGCCGGTCGAGGGGAAGGGATTGATAACTATACGCCCGCGCGTAACCTTAAAAAGCGCACAGGGCCTACTTTATTCTAAATACGTGATATACTGATCAATGGGTTAGAGCATACGGGACGCGGGAAACACCCATCAAATACGGGATTTCCCGGGTAATACGGGACACCTAGCAACCCTAATGGAGACAGCCAGTGTGCTTTCACCTTTGCTGAAACTCTCTTTGACTGTCTGCGCAAAGTAGGCGACTTAGTCTGTGGTGCCTCGGTGTTGTCGAAAGCCTGCCTGGTCTTTGGCGATGATGTAATTGCTTTCGAGGTAATACTCCAAGCGTGCATTGACTATTTTTTCAGCTGTCTTTGCAAGGGCGCTTGTGAGGGCAATTGGACGGTAGCTGGCAGGGTCAAGGCGTCTTTCTCAGGCTTCAGATTGGTGTGATGTAGGCAATTTTCCAGCTCGCTGGTCAGGAACTGTTTATGAGGTCGAGGACAAGTTTTCGCGCCTTAGGTCCCAAGTGTTTGAGGAATTCAGCATGAATCTTGTCAGGTCCAGGCGCTTTTTTGTTATCTAGTTTGATGATTGCATAATCCAGCTCCTGGAAGGTGAAAGGCCGTGTTGTTTGGCATGTGCTTGTAGGCCTACTTGAATTTTGGCAACTTTTTTGGCTTCTTTCTTTGAGGGCTGTTTATGATGGTAAAGTGTCTGCACAGGACGTCGGCCTTTTCTTTGTTAGTCACTGCCATATTTCCTTTAAGAAAAGAAGAGCGTTTTCTTCTTCCTGGCTTTGCTTTTTTTCCCCCATAAGTTGGAATGTTGATGTGAGCTTTGTAGGAGTCTTTTCTGTAGTCCAGATTTAACAGAAAATTTCTAAATTCCTGCTCTTTTTCCTCGTTGATGGCTTTGGTGAGGGCGTTTTGAGCTTCAAGAAGCTTTTCTTTGCTGGTTGGGTCTTCTGCTGTTCTGCATCTTGTCTACATTTGTTGTGCTTTATCCTCAGATTTTCAAGCCTTCTGCTCCAAAAGGGTTTGTAGTTTTCGCGGGAGCCTCTGGGAATGTGTTTGCGTGCAGCTTCCAGTATTTTCTCCTCCAACAGTTTAGTATCTCGGTGTGGGTTGCCCGAGAGTTGGGTGGTGGTGGCCACATTTTCCATGGTTTTTGTGAAGTCATTCCATTTGGCAGTTCGGAAGTTCCACCTCAGGTAAGGATACTGCTCATTTTTGATGTTGCTCTTGATGGCGCAGATTTTGATCACCTTATGACCCAGACCTGAGGGGCAATCGAGATTTTCTTGTTTCAGTTCATCCGCAATTGATGAGTGGGCCATGGCAAGATCTGGTCGGGAAGTGTATCCGGAGTTGGATAGGAAAGTGGCCCTGTTGTCCTTGTCCGGGTCCTCGAGTAAGAAGAGTGCATTTGAGTAGACTAATTCTGCTACTGTTTGTCCAACTGGAGTAGTCGACTCGTAGTCCCAGTCCTTGTGCGGAGCATTGAATCGCCAACGATGATTGGTTTCTCGACATGTTGATGTTTCGAGGGCAGCTGGTATGTTGTGTGGAGGGTTGTACAGCATGTGAATGGTTATACTTAGTTTTATCCCATCCAGACGTCCAGAGAAGCGATTTAATCTTGTCGCCACTAAGCTCCATTTATGTGTGTGACTGTGAAGGGTGAGACCAGGGTTGACCTCACTCCAACAAAACAAGCCTGAAGAATCGTTCTGCCTTTCTCCAGGATGTGGATGGCGTAGTTGGGAGTTTTAAGGTCACTTAGATTTTGTCCTTTTTTCTCTGCCATTTTGCCAGCCTCTGAGATACGAATACATCAAACATTTTGTTCGTAGATAATGCTGTAATCTCATCCAGTTTTTTTGGAGACGCCTTCCTGCGTTCCAGTATATATTGTTTGGGTTTTTGGTCCTGATAAGGGCCGTTTGCACTTGGTGAGCATCAGATGGAGCCATGATGGATAGCGCGGCGTGGTGCGGCGACTTTTGGTTACGGGCTTCTGTCCCGTATCCAGGGGGCACTTGATCTTTGACTTGTCGGTCGTGTAGTAGATCGGAAGCGTCGTCGCGAAGCCCCCCATTTGTAATTTGTACAAATTTGAAATTAAACATGCTCTTAGCCATTATAAATATCTAGCGCCCAAAACACAAGGGCCCAAAAAGTAAAAAAAAACAACTCTCAACTTAACAAATTTAATCATTCAAAGTCCATCATTCACGCCTTGATAGGAAACAAACAGCAAAAAGATGTAATATCCCCCACAAATACAAAAATTTGTAAAAAAAAAAACGGCAGCCAAGCTCTCCTTCAAAAGTCTTCGACTGTGAATGCTGTGAGATATAGAAAAAAGTTGAGCCAAGCTTTTCATTCTTTCTCTCCAGTTTCGCATTTAAAAGAAGTAAGATCATTTCGCCTGTTGACGAGCGCCAAGCCAACCATTTTCGTGGTAAAAAAGTAAGTAAAAATTTTAAACTCAAAATCATAAAAAAAATACTTGGCCAATGACTTTTTAGAGTTCTCGTAATGAACCAAATTCAATGGCCAAGCATTTTTTTTATGATTTTGAGTTTAAAATTTTTACTTTTTTACGTTGCATTATAGGCCGTGTGAAGTGGCAGTGATTTTGTGCTCCTTCATTTAAGTGTATTTAGACATTTTAAACAAGAAACTTACACCTTCTTGAGTAATTTCATTAATAGTTAAGCATAAATATTAAGTGAGATTATTAATACAGCCGTGGAAGTAGTTTCTAAGAAGAAAATAGTTATTTATAAACGAACACATGGCGATCGATGCTGAAGTGGTGCTTGGGGACGAAAACAAGGTTAAAATCACAACGAATATGTGCGAAGTCTGCAGTAAAGGAGTCAGAAAGGGGCTAAGATGTGTCCAATGTTTGAGATGGGCCCATAACCGATGTGTGGGCATCGAAGATAAGGAACTAAGCAAGAAAAAAGAAAGTGATCTCGTGTGCTGTGAGTGTAGGCGGGAGTCTAGAAGTGAGGTTAAGGTGGACTCGGGGGATAGGGCTACTAGCCCTACTATTACGCCGCCTAGGCCCTTCAACCCAGAACCAACTAGCAGCGAGCCTAAGCCTCTGACGAACAATAAAACTATTTGCAAACAATGCATAATATGGGAACAAAGCTTTCGAAAACTAGAAGCAGTAAAAGTAGCTCGAGATAAAACCTTGACAACTATGCACACAACGATACACCAAATGACCGAAGAAATTGCCAGACTGGAGCATGAAAAAATAGAAGCAACAAAGAAATTAGAAGTGATACAAGGGCGAATGGCGATTTTGGAAGAAAGACTTACCGGTATGGCTTCCGATCCTGTAAGAAACGAAAGCCTACAGCCTACTCTGAAAGGGCCTAGGCCTAAACTAAACTCGGGAGTTGGGGGAAAGACAATTACCTACATTAATGGAGATCTTTTCCAAATGGAGGATGCGCCCAATGTAGCATTAGTCCATTGTGGTGGGGAGGATTTGGACATGACCAGAGGGATAGCGGTTACGTTTAAATATAAGTTTGGCAAAGTGGATGAGCTAAAAGCTCAACAAAAAAAAGTAGGCGATGTAGCAGTGTTGCAGGGTGTGAGGGAGGGACCAGTGTATTATCTGGTAAGTAAAAAAAGTTCAAAAAGGGACAAACCTACTCTGAAAGCAATCCACAGTTGCTTGGTAAAAGTAAAAAGTTACTGTAAGGAAGCAAAAGTTGATAAAATTGCAATGCCTAGGATAGGTTGCGGTTTAGATAATTTGAAATGGAAACATGTAAGCAAGCTCATAACATCAGTGTTCTCTGGATCCGGTATAGAAGTAGTAGTTTGTACTTTGGATAGATTCTGTAGGCCTACACTAAACAATAATTCTACGGGTCCAGTACAGTTACAGGATGTTGGTGAGGAGACTACAAGTCAGACGGGGAATGATGATGATGTTATCATCCTAGGTGACTCGATGGTGTTTAATCTAAATAAGATAGCCAGTAGAAGAGGGGAGAAATGGAAGGTGGATTGTAGGCCAGGATTAAGAATGGAGCAATTGACGAAGATTTTACGTAGGCAGTCACCTCTTGCGAGGCCTACAGAAAATAAAGCATGTCGAAGTGTGGTATGCCATGTGGGAACAAATAATGTTAAGGGTTGGAGGCTGAATGGAAATGTGGTATGTGATACATTAGATTTAATCAATGAGCTGAACAAAACTTACCCTCAGTCTCAAATTGCCGTAGTTGGAGTCGTGCGAAGATTAGACGTAGATATAAAACTGATAAATGAAATCAACCAAGAGATTGAATGGGTGGTTGAGGAGTTAGGGGGACTTTCCTTGATCCCAATTGTGGATGCTAAGGACTGCATAGGGAGGGATGGTTTGCACCCAAGTTTTAGGGGATGTGAAGTTATGACGGACATGTACCAAGGCTTAATAAAAAGAATGAAAAGAGAGGTAGTGGAGAAGGACGTGTCCTCGGAAAACTAAGATTTTGAGTGGGGTAAAATGGCCAATATCACAGCCATAGAAGAAAGTGGGAAAAATAATAATAATAATAATGAAACTATCATGTATCTAAATATTCAGAGTCTACATAAAAAAATTGAGCAACTAGAGCAATTATGTATGAAAGACTGCCATTAATGGTCGGTGTTGCCGAGACTCACCTTACAGAGGAAAATTTATGATTGGGAGATAGATATTTGTGGCTATCAGCTAGTAAGGACAGACTCCAGCAGTAGGCACACTGGAGGGAGTAGCCATGTATATACGAGAAGGTGTACAATATAAAGTAACACATACTGAGATAATTGATAAAAAATGGTGGACGTTTAAGTATAAAGTTGGTAGGTAGTGTATTTCAAAATTATAAATGTTACATATGTATCGCCTAAAATGAAAAAGGCAGATGTCATTTATAAGTTAAGGGAGCTAATTGAAATCATGGAAGGTTTTAAATACAGGAAATAAGACTCTAATAAGTGGAGATTTCAACATAGATCTAAGCAAAAAAATCGGGTTACTCAAAACAAGTAAACAAGGTATTGGAGGAAATGAATATGGTTCAATTAGTGAAAGATTTCTCTAGAGTAGCTCATTTGACGTTTCAAAATTCTCAGCTAGTTAAAATAACAAGAACCATAATTGATTACATAATATGTAGTTACATTGATAAAAACATATTGAAGGTACTCTTGTTAGATGATACGATCTCAGACCATAAAATCATCACAATAGAATTAAATGCCGGAAAAAAAAATGATAGCAGAAACAAGAAAAAGAGCAAAAACAGAGGAAATAACATACAGGGACTACAAAGATCTATTTCAAAAAAAGAAACCAGAGAGCGTTTTTTGGAAGATTTGGTAAACAAAAAATGGAATGAAAATAATAATATGGAGGGTATGCTAGATGAAATACTTGAGAATATTAGTAGTTCTGTAGAGAAGCACACTGTAAAGAAAACAGTCAGAATAAAAGATATACATTCTGATAAAAGATGGTTTGATGCAGAAATAAAGAAATTACAACTAGAAAGAAACTACTATTACAGAATAGTCAGACGAAGTAATGATGCAGTGGACTGGAAAAACTTTAAAGAAAAAAGAAACAAGGTACAGTAAGATCTCTCTTATCCGATCTCCTCTTATCCGATGTTCCGTGTTAACCGAGCCGCCCAAAAAAAAAAAAAAAAAAAAAAAAAAAAATTTAAGTTTTAAATACGTAAATAAAACATAAAAATAATTACAGACGCCGCGCCGCACCTTTTTAAATGTACTCGCATACATTTGTAGGCATGCCTTACGAGTGAGTGCAAAGAAGATAGATCGGCGATATATCTCGACTTTCGAGCAGTGTGCATCAGTCTACTGAGCGTATAGAGTTCAGTGGTCAGTGTGCGTCGGGCGCATCGCCGGTAAGCGTCAGTGCCACCCACTGAGCATATAGAGGTCAGTGTGCGTCGCGCGCCTGCGCGTGCGCATACGATCCAGCCATCTCACACACAGCTGTTCAAAGATGGTCGTTGTGGAACTAGATGCAATCATGTTTCAACCGATTCACGAAATTCGTAATCACGACGCATTGAATGTTTATTCCTGGGCTTATCTGATTGCTTTCCCAGACTTATCTTGCGTCGTGAGCTTCAGCGCGGGCATAGTAGTGAGAGGTTTTCCCACGTGAGAAAGAGAGCTAGGCCTAGGCCTATGTTTGCATTGTAGGCCTAGGCCTACTGCGTCGAGTTTAGGCCTAGGCCTAGGCCTAGACATACGTTTTTATTACGACATGTTGGGCCCGGGGTAGAATTGGCCCAGAGCATGGCTCTGCTAATCGTAAAAGGCGATTCAAGAGAAAAAGTCCACCTCGCAAACATCAGCTAGTAAGAGCGGAGTATCTTCCTCCCCAAACTAGAGGCGAGCTCTGGCAATCGTCGTCGGGGACCTTGCCCCCTTCCCTTGACGACCCCCCGGCGACGATGACAATGACACAACGAACGATGACAAAGACGATGACGACAGCGACGTGAGAAACCCCCCTTCCTCCCCTTACCCGTGGCTGGTTCTGACCAGCATGGGCCCCTCCTCCCCCCCCCCTCCTTAGGCTAGAGTGGTGCATTATGACCTAACGGTTGACGCGTCCTTAATCCAAATAAACAAAAGGCCTAATTGTGTACGTGTGTTCGTGAGCTTGAATTACAAGCTATTAAATCATTTAGTATACCCTGTATGAGGTGTATCGTGTGTATTTTATGTTCCTTTATCCATTACATGTGTCATATATCATTTTACCACATCAGGCTATGCTACGAGAGCAAATAAACAATTGATCCGCGCCATCCGAGTTTTTCGCAAATCCGAGGTGCCCCCGGTCTCATCCAACTCGGATAAGAGAGATCTTACTGTAATAATCATAATTAGGGTAAAAAAAGGTAATTAATATGCAAAGAAATTGGAAGAAAAGAAGGGTAACCCTAAAGAAGTGTGGAAGATACTTAAAACATTTTATAAAGGTAAACCTAGTCACAATGAAAATTAAATATACTTTGGAAATAAAAAAGTAACAGGTGAAATAAATATAGCAGAAAAGTTCAATAATTACTTTGTCGAAAGTATAGAAGAGCTAGTAAATCAAATAATGAGTGACAATAGTGATAAAACTGAGGTGCTTAAAAATGTAAGAACAAATAATAACGAGCTAGCCAAGTTTAAAAATGTAAGTGTGAAACAAGTCAAAGAAATGGTTCTGGATTTAAAAGATACATCACCTGGTGAGGATGGGATCTCTGATAAAATACTAAAATTAGTTGTAGGTAACATGGAAATGCTACTTATCTTAACAAATTTTATAAACATGTCACTAGAGACAGGACAGGTAGCTGATAAACTTAAAACATCAATCATTATACCAATACCGAAAGTGCCCAAAACAATAGACAGTAAAAATTATAGACCAATAAATACCTTGCATGTAATAAACAGGTTGACGGAGAAGATTGTAAGCAAAAAATTGTAGATTTTATTGAAGACAATGGTATATTGATTGAGGAACAATCTGGATTCCGGAGTAAGTACGGGTGTGAACATGCAATACAATTTGTGATAGAGGATCTAAAGGGTAAATACTCAATCGAGATATAAATATTGCAATTTTCTTAGATCTAACGCGCGCTTTTGAAACAATAGATAGAAGTATTCTAGTTGATAAGTTAAAAAAATACGGATTTACGGATGTAGTCTTAAAATGGATTGTCTCGTATTTAGAAAATAGGTTTCAAAAAGTAAAGTACAATAAAGCATATTCTAAATCAAACGGAAATAACATTGGGGTACCACAAGGCTCAATTCTGGCCCACTGTTTTTCATTGTATATATTAATGACATTAAACATATCTTTAAATATTGTAAAATATATCTCTATGCGGATGATATCCTAATTGTATGCAGTGGACAAAATCTAGAAATGGTCTTATTGCAAATAGAAGAAGATTTACGCAGATTAGAACTATGGCTTAGGTACAACAAGATGATACCCAATGTAAAAAAGACTAAGGTGATGATAATATGCAACCACCAAGTGAGGAGACAAAATCCAAATTTAAGTAAAATTGTCTTAAAAATTGGAGGAGAGAAGTTGGAGATTGTAAATGATCTTAAATATTTAGGCATAATAATCGATGAAAATCTAACTTTTGAGAAGCATGGCCAACAAATCATAAAGAAATTAGCTAGGAAAGTGGGGCTATTCCAAAGAATGTGTGGGTGTTTACCAATAAGGAGTAAAATTAGCATATGCCAGGCAATAATAACTCCGCATTTCGATTATTGCAGTTCAATTCTATTTTTACTAAATAAAAATGAAATTAAAAGAATGCAAAAATTACAAAATAAAGTAATGCGAAGTATACTGTGGGTGTCAAGACGAACGTCTATTAAAAAGATGTGTGAAGCACTAGGATGGCTAAATGTTAGACAAAGAATTATTTTAAACACCCTAACATTTCTGTTTAAAATTTCAAAAGGGATTGGCCCAGACTACTTGTGTAAAAAGTTAAGAATTGAAATAGAGAATTGTTACAATACAAGAAATGGGAAAAACCTGATAATCCAAAGAAACAATACTAAATTTGGAAATAACTCAATTTTTGCTAAAGGTATGAGAATATTTAATAGGTTACCATTAGAAGTTAGAAATATGCAGGATGTAAATAGATTTAGAGCTAAGTGCTGTAAGATTGTTAAGGGATGCGGATGGAACAGGGAAGTTACTGGAGAGGATTTCTGGACTCAACCAGACTAGTGTCTGAACGATGTAAGAGTCTATGCTCACCCATGTAACCATCTACCTATTTGTATTATAGTTTTTTATTATTGTATTTGTTTTTAAATCTCAAATGATATTTAATATTATTTTCTGAAAGTGTATTGTAAATATGTTTGTATAACATGTAATACTTATAGATGGAGAATATTGAATATTGAAAAATGAGATATTAGGGCACAATAAAGTGAAAAATTTTGCTAGTCCAAAAATATTTTGTATGTTCCTATGAAGTATAAATGTTATAGTCTTACGTAAATGTTAAGTAAGACTAGCAGTATAGGCCTATAGAACTAGTAAAGACAATCCTGTGCTGTAAGATAGTTAAGGGATGCAGATTGAACAGGGATGATAGGACGGAGGATTTCTGGACTCAACCAGACTAATGTCCGAAAGATGTAAGAGACTATGCTCATGTAACCATCTATTGTATTGTAGTGTTTTTTCATTATAATTGTAGCTTGGTATAAATCTAAAATAATTTCAAATTTTTATTTCAAAGATTTTTTCTGAAAGTGTCTTGTAAGTGGTATTTGTATAATGGATGGAGATGATTGAAAAGTGAGATAATATTAGGGCTAAATAATATAAAATTGTGCTAGCCTATAAATAAAATATGTTGTACCTTATATGACGAGTATCAAGATTAAGGTCTCGAGTAAAGAAAAGATGTTTGTTGTGATGATATGATGTGTATGACATGTAAAATAGCAAAAATGCTAATAAAGATATACTACTACTACAACTTCTATATCTCACAGTATTCACAGTCAAAGACTTTTGAAGGAGAGCTTGGCTGCCGTTTTTTTACCAATTTTTGTATTTGTGGGGGATAGGTTAATACACCAATTATGTCAGTAATATAAAACATCCTATTATGGCCATATATGTATAATAAACCATACCAAATACAATACTATATATTATATTTATGTATATTCATACATTGCAGGCCTAAGCTATTGTATTGTTTGTTTCTTTCATTGCAGTACTCAGTTCAGCTGGGATTGGTGATCGCTGTTGCTTGGTGCACTATTATCTGCATGAGTCGTCTTTACCTTGGAATGCACAGTGTACTGGTAAGTACAGTCTTAACTTCATTGGGACATTTCTGACGAGCAAGTTATTAAAAAAAATAACGTGTATAAAAATTAAAAATTCTTAAATACCGAGGTCATATTTGACAGGTCTATAATGTGAAGGCCCTCAGCACAGCAATGTTTTTGCTGCAAATATTATTCGAAAAACAACGCTCGTACTCTACCATATAGAATATAGACTTCCCGCATGAGAGCTCCAAGCCACCTGGCATTGTGCAACCGCATGGCACGGGCTGGCCAGCTGCTTGGGCGCCACAGCCATGTTTTGAATACCGGGACGTACAGTACACATCACTTGAACTTTCTCAATTTTGGTGAGAATCAAAACTCATACGTATTTAGTGTAGATCTATGAAAAGGTCACCGGATGCGCAATACGTTTTTGCTCCTAGGCCTACTAATGTGCTCTTTACTGAAGGCCAGATATTCTCTCCCAATGTTATCTTGAAAACGAGAACAATGTCAAAATATATAGGGCTGTGCGAGTACTCGATTTCTCGAGCTTTTTCGAGCTTCAGTTTTGAGCTCCCGCCGAGCCGAGCTTGGCTTTATGCTCAATTTATTCGAGCCGAGCCTACAAAAACACGCAGTACACGCGCTCATTTTCATCAACACTCAACAGTCTTGTCAACAAAGACTTTCGCGGAAGAATGCGGCAGCCTGAGCCAGCGATCAACAGTCGACGCAGTAGAATGCGATAGGCCTAGGCCTAGAATGCAAACGTGTCTCTCTCATGTGGGAAAACCTATCACACTATCGCCCGCGCTGAAGCTTTCGTCGCAAAATAAGCCTAGGAAAGAAAGGAGATAAGCCAAGGAATAACAATCCAATGCGTCGTGTCGTGATCGTAGAAACATGATCACATCGCAATAATTCTTCTTCCAACTAGTTCCACACCGAGCATCTTTGTTCTTCGTCAGCTGTGAGTTGAGTTGGTTGGATTGGATCGACCGAACGCGCACGTAGTTCGCGCAGGTGTCACGTGTTGGCTTACAACGCGCTCTGTTGTCAACTCGAGTTACTCTTTAGCAGAGTCGACAAAGAAGTTTCCCCGGGTCTTCTTTATCGACTCTGCAGGCAGCGGGCAGGCTCTGCGGGAAAGATCGCATCGACGTAGCGCGTAAAATAATAAACCCGTGAATTAGCCTAAAAACGGTCGCGAAAAATACCCTGATCTAATAATCGGCTCCGGGTAATTTCTAGAACCGGGTACCCGATGACATCCATAGAAAATATGTAGCTTAAACATTTTTTTTTTTAAATTTTAAAATTTAAAAAAAAATTTTTGAAATAGCTCGGCTCGGCTCCAAAATCAAGCTTTTTTTTTAATACTCGGCTCGGCTCGATTTAAAAATTCTCGCACAGCCCTAAAAATATATGATGGGCTTACCACGCAAAATAAAAAAATAGCATTCCAAAAAGGCTGGATGTATGAAGTGTTGTTGATTGGCTGAAGATGTCAGAGCCTTCAAAACATGGTAAAAACAATGAAGCGAATGGCAAATATCACAGAGAATTATCTTACAATTATATATCATAGAAGTTCTTAGCCAGCGGTTTGGCCAAGGTCGTTTAGCCGGTTCCCACTCGAACACCGAAGTAAAACAACCTTCGGGCATGGTCAGGGGGAGAGTGGGTGAATGCTCTGCCATGAGACACACGTATACCCCTGGTTAAAGCAGATATAAAGGGTTCGAGAGCTAGTGTAATGGCTTCGTTCTCCTCAACGTCTGCTCGGCAGTCCGGGTTATTGGAGGAACCTATATGACTGTCAAGGTTACACCGTTCTTTCAGATGGGACGTTAAGCCGTTGGGGCCCCTTGGTACTTTTCGAAAGTAGTAAACCATGTGCCAGTACCGTGTTTCCCCTCCTCCCTTCTATTCATACTCCATCCACATCTATCACCACTCATCGTCTCGAATAGCCTTAGTGCATTAATATGAGACGTTAAGCAATATTAAATCAAAAATGGAAGTTCTTTCTTCTGTATAGTATTTTCCATTTACATATCTGAATTGATATCTTCTCATTATCCTGAGTAGTCCTATGTCTATTCTCACGTTCCATAGGCCTACTTTTACCATCATTGCCTGTTTTTGTTTGTTTGTTTTTTAAATCTAGTAGTTATATTTTGTTTATTTTAATATATATATATAATATATATGTTAGTACTTTAGACAGAAATTAATTAAGTGACTACACCGGGGATCGAACCCGGACCTTGGCTTTCCGGGCCATGCTCTTACCAACTGAGCTATGCAGCCACCGATTTAATTCTGTCTAATTCTTGGTCTGTTCATGCATTGTTAATAACATGTGTAGAGCAGATTGCACTGCCTATTAGACTACATACAAAATTAACTGGAGAAATACAAACCATCTCTGTAGTCTAACCCTAGAGTTATGGCCCGGATAGCCAAGGTCCCGGGTTCAATCCCCGGTGTAGTCACTTTATTAATTTCTGTCTAAAGTACTAACATATATTACAGTGTTCTCCCCAGAAAAAAATGTTCACTGGGTATTCCATAAACATTGCCGGGTACTATATTCATAGGGTAGGGACAAAATAGCGGGGGTCCGGGGGCTTGCCCCCGGAAAAATTTTGAGATCCTAGATTCGATTTGGTGAGTTTTAGAGGTTTTTGAAGCCTTTTTAAAGTAGCTTACTTTAGCTGGTTTTGTGGTAAGAACATTTCAAATTTGATTGAAATTATAGTCTAGACCTAAATTATAATTATTTTCTCCTTTGTATGTAGGCTGTGAATTACTGTACCGTAGTCCTATTGTAACAATGAGTACAATAGGCCCTTGTAAAAGTGATCCTACAACTTGAAACATTGTTGTATTTGATAACTTTATTTGTATTATTACCCTACTTTATAATTTGCCCTAGCAATCAATAAAATTGGAAAATTGATAAAATAAAATTGTTCACTTGTGTGTGCTCCTTGTGTGCAGTGAATGTTCACGATCATAGCGATGATTGCCATTTTGCCGTAACTTATGTGTTTCGTTCAAATGCATTCCTTGTCGTGTTCTATATCAGCGAGATTAGCCTCCACGATTTTGTTTACAATCCGCGCTGCAGTTATCTCGCGTTTGAGTCAACACAGACTGACCGGAATGATGCGTAATTCGTAGCGTAGGAAAGGAATGTGCGAGAGATCTGGTTGGAGCGGAGAAGAGAGGGGAGCGCGGGGAGGTGTCAAACTACAGCTGACAAAACAAAACCACGCTCGCCGAATGAAATGTGATGCATCAGTCAGTGTTTGTTAAAGGTGAAAAAAACCGAGCACCACCACCACCGAAGCCTGCATGTGAGCCTGGGCCCTGGCCGGACAGCGAGCGAGTTGTATTTCTCTCTCTCACTCTCTCCCTCTCTCTGCAGTGAGAGACGTACGTCAACTCGTACGCCAAGTCAAGTGAATAATCAGTCACACGTTATTTTGATGTTTTGTTGAACATTCACACGAATGCAATCAGCTACATTTAACATTTTCTACGTTACATATTCCAGACGTAAGAAGAACAACATTTTGTAGGTTGATCTATAATGAATGTTGTGTGATGTGTGTCCGTGTCACGTGTTGCCTTGCCTAGCACGTGCGTCGCGCGCATCGCCGGATTACCGAGCCCTCCCGACTGCAGCCGATCGTGCTTCGGCCCAGTCAGCTGTACCGGGTGCACCCCATGCGATGCACTGCTGTCCATAGAGAAATAAAGCAGCTGCTGTCTGTCCGTGACATTCGCTTGAACTGGACTATTGGCGCACAGTGCCAGGCACCAGTGCTTCTACGTGGGTGCTCGCTGACCGCACTCAAACCCCCCTCACATAAAGTCTTGACATAGAGGATGGATGGAGGTGTGAATGTGATAATTTTGAACAAAAATACTATAATTGGCGGCAGATATGTTTGCCGGGCGGTAGCTAAAAATAGCCGGGCTAACCGGCTCTGGGGAGAACACTGTGTATATATATATATATATATATATATATATACATGTACATATTAAAATATAAATATTAAATTAATTAATTATTAAATTAATTATATATATATTAAAATAAACAAAAAACAACTACTAGATTTAAAAACAAACACACACAGTTAGTTAGTAAGTTAGTTAGTTTTATTTATTAGTATCCAAGAGATCTTACATGATAACAAGAAGGATTTGTCAAGTTGGTGCCTATAAGCCTACATACATACATAATTATTAGGTACAATAAAAATAATTCATATCAATAAATTATTATAACCAAGATATAGACCTAGTGTAGATAGGCCTAGGTATTAAAAATTAAAACATACATCCTGTCTAAGGTAGGTACATATAATATACATACATAAAATACATAAAATCCCAGCATTATGACAATAAAACAGTAACAATACTTTTAAAACAGTTATTTACAAAGTCATCTGCTTTATAAAATAAGAAACACCCTATTATGAAATGATTTCAAATATGATATTATAGCACTTGGCTTACATTATGCAGTGATAGCCCGTTTTAATTTAGATATCAGGTTAAATAATTTTTTGATTACCTTGAAATGAAGGTGTTTATCGAAAGGCAAAATTTTAATTTTAATTTTGAAAATGTCCCAAAAAGGGTGAAGGAATGCCCGGATCACTGATTTGACTTGAAAAATTACCACTCTCTTAAACCCCTGCTGCGCCCGACTGATACTGTTCCATAGAGCCCGATATGGACGCGATGGGGCGAAAATTGCCCGAGCTACAAAAAGAAAGAATGTTTTTTGGATATCCCAAAAATGACCAACCATTTTAAAAGAAAATAATTTAAAAAATGCGGCCCTCTGACGCCATTGGGATCGCCCCAAAAATTTGAATGTCTTATACCATTTTTCTCCCCCCCCCCCCCCAACAGTGTCTTGCGGCGTACAGTCAAAACAGTCCTCGAAATTGGGATTCGTTGATCTATTTGCAATATTATTATTTTATTTTTAGTATTTATTTTCCACGAAATAGGCTTAGTAGGAAAGTTGGCGGAAAAGGGCAGTATGCCTCAATAGAAATAGCATAATGCCCCCCCCCCCAACTTTTTTGTAACAATTAAATCGTTGCAAAATTGAATTATTAATTGCATTTATTTTCATTGTAACTACCTACTCAAAATTGCCATTTAAAACCCTTTGATCTGGTGAATGTCTAGCACGCATACCCTTTTGTAGATCTTGTCAATTTTTAAGTAAATTTGTCGATTTTGTTTTTTAATGTCATTATCTTAACTACATGAACTTCAGGTGCATATTGTTCACATTTTATATGCATTGATTTCTTGAATTGGATTGTTCCCCTTTCAGACCCTCTACTTACACTCGGCCACTCTGCACATCTTCTTACAACACTTAAGATTTAAATAGATTTTACCATGAATATTTCCTCTCGTCACAGGATAAACAGAACTGTAAGGATGCAAATTTAAATTATTATTATTATTTATCATATTTGAATTAAAAAAAGAATGTTCAAGTGCAATTTCGGCGCTCAGGATTTTTGAAACAGGAGACGAAGTTATTTTTTTTAGAATGGTTGATCTTGTGAGTATTTAATTAGACCAACATGGTAGGGACATAAAAGTCGAAATAGGGCACGTTTTAGGGCATTCAAAAAAAGCATGTAGTAAAAGAAAATATTACATTCTTTAAACATTACACATTGATTGCCGAAATCTGTTCAGGAGCGTTATTTTCGGCGCTTATGATGTGAAAACGAAGAGTTGAAATGTTGTTTTCCGGAATCCTCGAACCCTTGACGTATTTTATAGGCCAACAAAGGAAATCGAATAGTTAAAGGCATACCCTTTAATTGACATTTTTTAGTTGCATGCAGATAAAAAATGATGTTTTTTTATGCCGATACGGGCACGCATATCAATTTTGGTCTGTCCATAACGAATATACAAATGCTACAAAATGTGTCATGTTTGGTATCACGATTCTCATAATGATACGATCTAGTATCTCAAACCATCCGTGAATTTTAGAAAAAATGTGTACCATGCTTCTTTTGATTTTAAATGAAAACTCAAACTGTACAAAAAGTGTCCCGGATCGTATTCGAAGGCATCCAGTTACCCCGAGTTCAAACCAAGGTTCTCAAACTAATTTTATTAAAATTCCTTCATCTTTCCTCTACATTAATGTGCCTTGGTTTGCCAAAATCAAACCAAGGGAAGCCTATTTTTTATTTTTTTAAATTGAACTGCAAAAATTTCAAAAATGTCCAACTTTTGGAATTTTTTTTGCGCATTTGGAAAAAGATGTGGGGACAAATTTTTTCAAAGCTTCTTATCCAATTCATTGGCTTTTGTAATTGGCAAACTTTGGGGCTTTACCGTAAATCCAAAAAATTCCAAAAATTTGGAACCAGAAAATCCAATCAATGTCCAGTAAAGATGTAATGAAACTTTTTTCCAAAAATGTGTTTCAATAGGCCGCCAGTTTTTGTTAATACGTTCAAACAACAAACGACGATTCGGGAATGCTTATAAAACTTTCTCGTTTCAAAATCCAAAATGTTTATCGTCATCCCGGCCAACGTATGAGAGTTGGTCCGGAACCCTTCGTGGTGCTTGTACCGTAATTATTTCGAATGCGTCGGTACTGTTGACGTTTGGGTGCGGAGCATACTTTGGGCGTGGCAACCGGGAGTAAAAAAACAACCAAAAGCGGCCTTTTTGGCCTTTTCATCTGGAAACAAATTTTTGTCGGGTCGCGGGTATTTTTTTTTCAAAAATGTTGATCCTATCTCGTGGAGGAGTGTCCAAAATGTACGCGTTTATCCCGCTCCTTGGCGGAGAAAACGTCTTCCGTGGAAAAACTCGCTTTCCGCCCCAAGTCGGTGCGTTATCAGAGTATTAGTTATAGACAATATCATATATTTAAGAGGAAGAAAAACATACATGTAAGTAAGATTGCATTAGCTGGCTCATGTAGGCTAACCATTAAAGGGGTATTGACCTGCTAAACTCAAAAAATGTATTTTATGTAGGCTAACTAACTAGTTTTAAATTTAGAAATTAACAGAAAAATTATTAGGTAAACCATGACTGGCTAAAAAATTGTCAAACTTGGCATTTTTCGAGCTAGGTCCCATGGGCAAAAATCTCCCATAAGAAATAACATGGGGACGATCTTTATGCCCCGTGACCTTGGAGGATTTTGATCCAAAAAAATATTAGCCATTATTGATGTACTCTACAGCCTTTTCTGTAAATTCTCTATATTTTGTTTTGTAATTTTGGTAAGTGGTTCGGTCAAAATATGCTGATTACCAAGAATGGGTGTGATTTTGGAATGCATATTTTTCCGTGTTTGAGTGTATATTTGGGCACAGTTTCAAGGCACGATGTTATGAAGGGGCATTTTATATTAGTACAATGCTCTAATATCTATGTGGAACAAAAAAAGCAGGCTTAAGCCGATTTAAGAAATTTCCTAAAACACCAATTTTCGTAAATTTCTGATTTTTTTTTTTTTAAATCACAGTTACAAGATACAATTTTTTAAACAGTCATTTTAGTGTAATATTATGCTATAGGTATGTGGTTAAAAAATATTTTTTTGAGGTAATAGCCCCTTTAAGGGGATAATTTGACTATGGTTTGATTAGACTTGTCAAAACAATACACCATCATGCAGATAAAAATAATGTGCACATATCACCAATCATGTGAACAAACAAATGTGGATTTTATTTTTTGGTCTTCCTCCAAACTAACCTAACCTATGACCATTACAGATAGCCTTGATAATGTATCTAGTGTCTAATCAACCAACGCTTTTGTGGGAGGGGTGAGCGATTGACCGGCGTAGACTCCCGGAAATAAACAAGACAATTATAGTTTTTCGTCAGTCGTGAACTTGTAATAATAAGCTAAATGTGCATCAGCGTAGGGCTACGATGGAAGAGCGATTTCTGGTTATTGTTTCCAAACTTTGACAGCTGCTTGACTCTTGAAAAGAACTTTTAAACAAACTTCGTAAAACTGAAAAGTTTGTCCTCAAAAAGAACTTTTAAAAGTTCAAGTTTATTCATTGAAAAAAGAATAAGTTCATTGAAAAGTTTACAAAAAAAGAACTCCTTGCGAACTTGAACTTTTTAAAAGTTCCTGCCCCAACTCTGCCCAAGACCCTCTTGTGTGTGGTGAAGAGCCATAACCTCCCTGAGGTGAAGCGTAATATGCAAAACACAGCGGACCTAGGCACACACATGGGAGTGGCCTAGTTGATGCCAGCGAATGTTTCAGGACATTGTCGTTGGCCTGGCGCTAGCACTGTTCTTGATGATACCCCTAGTGCCATTGGTGGATATGCTGGATAACTACTTGCTAACCAACCAGTGGTCGCCGCTGGTGATGATGGTTGTAGCCCTCTTGCTTATCGTGTTCTACCCCGCCAGTGATCGCTGGACACCCACACGGTAAGGAGCAACGGCCATTTTCATTCATTCATTCATTCAGTTCATCCTGGTTGTTGGTTGCGCACAACCTGGCTCCCAAGTTTTGAAACAAGCGTTTTGATCAAAACGTCACTTTCATAACGTCGCTAGATAACGTCAATTTTTTGTGGTTTGAATGAAATGCTAGTTTTGAATCTTTCTACTGACATTGTGAGATAAACTTGCTTTGCTGTTCTTCCCGTCAGCTATCTCTCCCGCTAGCTGAACATTGCCGAATTCTGGACCAATCAAATACGAATATTCTATAATCGTACACCCAAAGACCTCAGACAAAGATAGGCCTACTGTACATATTACATGTTTATCCAATGTCTTTGCGTATCCTTGTTTGTTTACGTTCTCCCAGGTTAGTGCCAAACATAACCTATATAATGCAATCAAAGTGCATTTGAACATCAAGAAGATCTTATTTCATCAATACACGATTTGAATCGGCAAAACTCAACGTTTCATAACATAAAAATATCAAAGATGTGTCTTAGAAATAACTCGCATGCATACTAAAAGGTAAATAAAACGTGAGGTGTCGTGAATGTTGACAAGAGCTAGGGCCCAAGGCGGCCCAAGGTCCAAGGCGCTAGGCCTAGCCTATTAATAGGCTTTCTACCAAGGTAGCCCTATATTTTGATGTAGGGTCTAGGCCTTACCCTAGTGTGGGGCCATGAAATCAGAATAATTAGATTAGTCATAAATTCAAAATGCCAATTACATCGTAATAGCCTAGCACCAAATACCAAGACTTCCCAAGTGTTCGAATTTAACCACAGCCTTGTATGAACATGCTTAAATTATATTGAGAGGGCGTAACGTCAAAAAGCATCATCCCACAAGCTATTTTCCCGTGGGTAGAAAAAGGCGTTGTGGGACATAAAAAAATAGACGTTTTGATTTCAAAACTAGCTTTTTGAGGAAATCGACGTTATCAAACCACGTGACCACTCAAAACGTCGAAAAATTATCGACGTTTTGATTCAAAACTTGGGTCCCTGGTGGGCTAGTTTCTAGGCCTGAAATTTCCCTACTTTATGAATACGGTTTTGTCATTTGGCTAAGAAAGCGGTGAGAAATGTGAATATGGACGTCGGAGAACTATTCTCACCAGCTTATTTCCATTATTTTTTTTAATTTATTAGTTTAGTCCTATTCCAGTAAAAACTACAGCCTATCATTATTTATGCCAAAAATTTGATTTTTAATTGTGGCGTCGGTTTGTTGGTTTCAAACCATGCAACGAGGTGTTGATAGGTTGTGGGCTGCCCACGGCACGGCGTGATTGTCCACAAGGTGTTGGCCACGCCTACTCATCCTTGGATTTTACAAATACCGTACCTTAAATTCTATCCGGATGATCTTAACCGACAACCAACATGATTTTCCTAACATACTGATAATAGTCTATTGTGGTTTCAAGTTTAAGAATAATATTCATTGGGGTTGCCATTAATTATCGATGTATATTAGATGTTTATTGTTTTCACAACTCTCAGTGCCAGTTGCAATGTGCCCATCAAATTGCCATACATAGAAACTCTTGACATATTTATGGTATTTTTGTAGTTGCAAGTATAAGTGGGCATACTAGGGATCAGGTTAGCAAATTCTGACATTTTCCCAGCAAAATACATTATTTTTACAACTTTTTGTATTTCCAGCACCGACACTACGATGGTAGTGAGTGTGTGTGTGGGTGTACACCTGGGTGCGTGGATCAACTATCAGCTGGGCAACCTGACAATGTCCGAAGAGGAACCCCCTTATCCCATCATCTGGCCATCCTTTAGCATGTTGGGCCTGACCGTATTCCGAACGGCTCTCGGCTTCTGTTGTATGCTAGCCACTAAAGCCCTCTGTAAGTCGGCGTCCTACGCTACGCTCTGTACTTTTCTCAAGCTAGACCCTCGTGAACTGAAGGAATCTCGTCATAGCATGGAAAACAAAGTCAAGGCAAATGTCGAGATCACTTACACCTTCGTCACATACCTCCTGCTAGGCTTAAACACTGCCTATCTTTTGCCCAACGCATTTAGACTGACCGGGATCGAACGCCCTACGTTCTATACAGAAATATGATCATTCTCGCACTACCCTCCAAAGATGGCTAGCTTCTTAATAGCATAGAACTTCTAGTTTGTGCAATAAGAATAGACTGCTTTTTTTAAACCCTTATCGGTCATTTGTCGAACTGGATCTGACAAGGGTATTTTTGCACATAAACTTATAGTTTTTTAGAGATTTTTTTTAGCATTTTTATTTACAATATTTACTATTTAGCATAAATTTGATCACATTTAGCATTTTGTAGCACTTATTTTTTTCTTTCCACCATAGGACCTAACCTACATGTGGAGTGTTTCATGCACTTCTGATGGTAAATTATGAATAGGAATATTTTAATTCATTATATGTAGTCACATAAAATACTAGAATACATTGCTAAACTAGTTCTCAATCAATAGGTATTAAAATACATTATTTTTAGTAAAATTAGCATTTTGTAGCATCAAAAATTCAAAACGGAAAAAAACGTATCTCTAATTATATTACACCCGCATGAGTTTTTGAATATATATTAATGTACTCGGTTTTTCGGTTATAATGCCACGTATATTTTCATTAGGCCGACGTTTCGATGAAATTTCACTCATCTTCTTCAGGGCCAATACAACTTAGAATATAAAAAACGAAAACTACCTACATTACATTGAAATATACAGAACAAAACTGGGGGAAAAAAAAGACAACCAAATATAAACAACAGAAATCACTGCACATTATGACAAATTAAAACAATTCAAAGAAAGTCATTGCAATGCTTGTCGTTTCAAAGAAACTAGAAAATCACTACATGTCCGTCATTTTGTTCTTCGTCGTGGATCTTGTCACTCTGACTGTCAATGTATTTACTTGCAGCAGATCAACTGCAGGAATTAACTGGGGCGTTAGTAGGTTGCTGGTCCGTTGGTTTCACACAGTGGCGGCTCGTGGGGTTTAAAATAGGCAGGGCACAATATATTTGAATGGACTTGCGTGGGCTACAAGGGGTCTGGGGCAAAGCCCCAGCCGCCGGGCTGGGTCGACAAAAGGTCTGGGGCATATAGCCCCAGCTCCAAGACGGCCTTTACAGCGATTTAAGCAAGGAGAACTATACTCATAACACAAAAATATTTTCAATATTTTTTTAGGACGCAACAAAGTTGCGCCCCTGGGCTAGAGCCTAGTTAGCCTAATGGTTAATACGGGCCTGGGCACAAATCAGTTATCATTTAAAACTGGTAATTTATCTATATTTTTCGACCTTGCTTAAAGTAAAAGAAGATAATAGCAGCACATGCAAATTTACCTGGTATTTTAATGCCTGTAAATAAGTTGTACTCTTCTTTCTTTGGACACGGCGAATTCCTCGATTACCCGCACAACGCAGCAGCGCGTAACGTGTTCTCCTTACAACAGCTGTGGGCATACTAAAATCTTGCCCATCCTGCCGGAGTTCCAACGCTTATTGCGAGGCAACGATTCGGCTATTTCCGAATAAAACTGACTGCGCAGGCGCTACCTGGGCGCAACTTCGTCTAGCCCGTAGAAGGCTCACTCAAGTCAAGCGTTGTTCGCTGTTTCCTTACCGCGTGCGCGCTCACATTGAAAATACAAACTATTTGATTTTATGTAAATGTGTACCACGATGTCTACAACTCGTATATGTGAGTGATTGTTGGCGGGAAGAGTAGGAGGGGCACATGCCCCAATGCCCTTATGGTAGAGCCGCCTCTGGTTTCACATTCAGCCTTTGTGGCTGTACATGGATCCCTGAATTGCAGGTTTCCACGTTACTGATAAACGTTGGCTATCTTGCTGTTTATTTGGACTGTGAGCTCGTTTGTTAAAATATACGTGGCATTATAGCCGAGAAACTAGTGCATTAATTCATATCAGCCACGAAAATCTTTAAAAAAATTATATATATGTAAGATTTAAGTCTTTTACAGTACATGATATGAAAATATATGTTTTGAGGTAAAACTGTGTGTGATTTTATAATAAAGTATTTTATTATTTATAAATGTCTGTAATAAATTATTATTTTATTATAAAATCACACACAGTTTTACCTCAAAACATATATTTTCATATATATACATTGTTCACTCATTTAAGTGCTTCAATATATTATCAATAGTAGGCCTAAACAGTTCCACTAATAAACAAAATAATATGACTCGAAAGGGATTAGTTTCTCATAATTTTCTCAATGTCTCAACAAAGAGGCAAAACAGAGTTGCATCCAGTTGTAGATGAATGTTATAGAATAAATATAGGCCGATTTAAGTTCTGATTTAGATACCAATGACAAAGCTAATGTTGGCTAACTATTGAACTGTGATAAACCTTGCGTTCAAAAATTATTGTTTGAAAGATGCCTCGAAATATTCGGATTTAAAAGCAAAGTGGCTGACATCTGGTGAGCGAAGCGCGAACCCGCCGGAGTAGCATTAAGTTGAGATATGGCCGCTTATAAGTATGTTTTCCTATGGCACTTGCAATGGATCACGACTGAAATAAACACTCAATAAAGACAAAACTACACCACCAATTTATTAAATTGAGTTTGTAAGTCTAGTGGAATATCTGTAGCCACATCGTATACATCCTAGATAGGAAAATGTTAATGAAAATAAGCGTGAAAGTTGAACTTCGGGGACGATAACATTTGAAGTAACCCGGAGTAGGGTAGGATGTTTTCGTCGGTTTAATCGGGGAAAAAATATTGTAGGGGACGTTTAAATAGTATAAGATTATATTTAAACTATCTATGAATGAAATAAAATGGTAAGATTGTTAAAAACACGTGATGATGGAGCATCAGCTTGTCATGAGTTCGTTCATTTTTAGGCCTACAAGTGGGCGTGTGTATAGGCCTACACACAGCTCTCAATGTAGGATGTTTTTGTCAGTGAAATCGTGAAAAAATACTGTAGGTGACGTTTAAATAGTGTAACAAACATTATTTTAAAACTATCTATGAATGAAATAAAATTGCAAGATTGTTAAAAACATGCGATAATCGAGCATCAGCTAGTCATAAGGTCGTTCATTTCTAGGCCTATTAGTGGACGTGTGTACACAAACCACATCAATCATTTGTTTGATATTTTCGAGCCTGCTCGGCAACTATATAAAATAAACTAACGCTGGTCAATAACAATAATATTACGCCCATGGAGAAAAGATTCTGATAGCAATTTTGTGCACGAAATTGTTTTCAGAGAGATCTAGGCGTTCCGTAGGAGGGCCTAGGCCCTATAGCTGCAAGTTTCCGAGTTTAGCACCACCAACGACGTACGTTAGGTTACGGGAAACAGCTTTTTCCGAATAAATGGGTTAACGAAATGGCTGAAGGTCTAGTCTATTAGAAATTACACGGATGCAAGTAAAATAATGTCCTATAATTTTGTCACACATGGCCCGGAACTATCTTCAAATCGGACCGATCGGGAAAAGTAGGCCTAAATTGACTCTTCGGAAAAGGAAATAAATATATTTCAAAGAGTTGCAGGATGACTTTGAACATCACAATAGGCTAACTTATGTCATAACATTAATTTACATCCTAATTGGATATCACAACATTCACCAACGATTGATTATTGAGCATTCAAATCGTCAGTTTATACACAGCTGCTTAGGGCAAGACTACTCCTAATGCTACTCCGGCCGGCCATGATGCACGTTACGCCCACCGACGGTGCTGCCCTGGATTTCACTTTAAATCCCTATTGTATTTATCTTTAATCCTTACCAAATGTCGGTAATGATTGTACATATCTATACTTGATACTTGTACTTATATACATACCCTGCTCTCCTAGAATATTATGTATTGAAATTGTCAATATCTTTGTACTAGTAGAATTGATGTGACATAACGGCCAGGCTATGGTATCTTTATAGTTCTGGCCCAATTTAACCAGTCAATTTCTAGTGCAAATATTTCAGGCATGTTGACTACAAAAAAAAATATGTAGGCTACCGGTACCGATTTAAAAAAATATATTTTTTCCAATTGACTTGATAGTCATAACCACTGCCTCCTAGACGTTGCTCGTGGCTCCTCATTCCCTGCCTGTCCACGCAACAGGTTTTGATTGTTGACCAGTAATTTGCACTTTTTTTCCCACATTGACATTCTAGTGTTAGTTACCGCCCCCAAAAGCTCTGTTTTGTTTTTGTTGTCAAGAGACTATTAAAATGTCATTTCAGTGTTTTGTATTCAGACTTTCTATGATAATCTTATTATCTCATGTTGATCAATATACAAGGTATGTAGGATAATAATACATATTTCACGGTTATATTAATAACATTAATACAATTCATTAGCAAATTGCTGAACAGCTATTGTTAGACGAGGGAGCGAAGCGACTGAGGAAACCATTCAAGAAAATCGGCTCCTCTGTGATTCTGTGGGTGTGTGGGTCAGCATTACAGTATTTGAGTCCGTAGCCTAGGCGTAGGGTACATAAACGAAAGCGACACCCATGACTATGAGGCAAATTTCAAGATTGTCACGCATAAAGTCTCATAGACCTACCTACCCATTTGAAATATAAATAAGCATCTACTAGAAGACCTGGGCCCTAAAGAAAAGTAACAGGCCTATTAGCCCTTGTCTTAGGCTGTCAAACAGCAAACTTGGCAATATCTTATTTTTGTTTAACTATATAACTGCAAATAATTGTGTATTACCAAAGATTAGTACAGTATTACTATTCTGTAAACCTTGATACGTGATGTACGTATAAAAAACATTAAATTAAGTTGTATTCATTTGTACATCAGAGATGACTTTTAATGTGATGCACGTCAAAACAACAACAAAAAGAAAACAGAGCTTTTGGGTGCGGTAATTAGCGCTGTGGGGAAAAAGGGTGATTGCCAGGACAACACAACAACACACACAACAACAACAACAACAATTAACACTGTGCGCGTGAACAGGCAGGGAACCCAACATCTAGGAGGCAGTGGTCATAACAAAGAGGGGGTTGTCTCATGAATGTGGATCTCGTATCCCCAATACCGGTATCTGTATTGATCCGTTGATTTACGAATATAATTCAAGGTCGCTCTGCAACACCCCGGCAATTATAACTCTAATGTTAATGGTAACTATCTGTAGCTGCATCTGAAAGGCTGCAGTGCACAATAAATCAATGATACAGTTGGTCCATCGGATTAAGATTTATTTTCTTTGGTAAATTTAGTAAACTTTCATGCTTTTTACAGCGACAAAAAAAGTTCAATCAGCCAAAATGTTATTGAGTTATCGATCAATTCAACATTCTTAAATCAACACTTTTGTTTATTGTGTTTATGTGTAATAAGTACAACCGGTAAGGCGGTAATATAGTTCAGTTTATTTGGTTGTAGGGCGCGTCAACCATTAGGACCCTCATGACCTGGTCCTAGTGGATTAGGGGAGGAAAGACTTGTGCTAGACAGATCCAGCCATTGACACGGGGAGGGAAAGGGAGGTTTCTCACGTTGCTGTCTTCTTTGTTGGGCAACTTGTCAAAGTCCCTTACGACTGCCATAGCTCACCTCTAGTTTTGCTGAGTAATATACTCCCCTACTTACTAGTCGATGTTTGCAACATGGTCTTTCGCTCTTCTTACCTCGTACGATCGGCATAGGAATACCTTGGGTTAAATTCTACGCTGAGCTTAGACGGGGGAAACCATTTTGCGTAGCATACATCTGACCACATTAGGCCTACCGTATTTACTTTATTATTTGGGTGAACCTGTTCATGCTTTGAGATGGCTCGGTGTCCGATCTTGAAATCTCCAATCAATACGTGATAAATTTGGCCTATTTCCCTGTATTGTGCAAACGGTTAAAGTTTGGGTAACATGGTATAATAACTTATAAGGTTATCAAACTAAACCACATTCACCTTTTGAATTGTTTTAAGAAGCTAACACGATAGCATACCATGTTAAGCTAGTTAGGTTATTCATATAGTGAATATATATAGTGACACACATAGGTATGCAATAAGAACGTAACCTGTTGATTTCAAACATATGAAACATTCAAGGTTTCACATTCCTAGTTAATCAATTATATAGTAACACGCCTGATTAGTGATTAGCTTGTGGGTTGTTGCACAATGCGCTTGCCTACAATAAAAGCTTTATTAATTGCTCTTGTAGATTGATATTTTCATAACTGCACATAGGCCTTTACACTTATCTGTAAGTTTTATTGCCAACAATTCTTAATTGTGTTAGTCATTAAGCTGAGGCTACTAGTGATTTCTAATAGTCCTTATTCATATCTATAGCTTACTTAACAATATAAATGTTAACTTAGTCAGTATTCTTGGCTTGTTTTCTTTGAACAAAGTTTTGAAATATATTTAACATGTTGTTGTTTCAGTTGCATAGTTAACTTATTCTCGATCCATTCTTTGTTTGAATGATTGAATGTAATCTTTATTGTATCACTTAACTAAATATGTTAGAACTAACGCTTATGCTTGGTAAGTGTTAGTACCACTGTACTTCATATCGTAGAATGAACAGCTAACTTCAATGAGACGGCATTTTCAAGCTATATAGTATGTTGTATGTTGCATCATTGGCATTCACATGTAGCACCAGTACCATTTAACAATTATATTCCAATTTTAACATTTATGAAAACATTGCAAATGATATAGTATGGTATCACGTTCAAGGGGTGCATTATGTTTACAATGACTCACACATCCTTCAGGAGGCCTATAAGAAATTAAGAAATTTTCAGTCGATTCTCGGTTGTGTGTGCTTGCTTACCTACAGAGTTTCATTTTCAAGGAAAAGGCAAGCATTATAATTCTATGGTATCTAGGGGGAATTTTTTACAAACCGGATAATCGTTCAAGAAACCGGTTAAAAACCGGTTTTTGCTCTGCAAGATTTTGTGTGTGTTTTCCCCCCCCCCCCCCCCCCCCACCGCTGCACTAAACTGCTCTCACGCAAACGTACATAATGATGACTGCGCTGTATTTGGGAAGTTGAGTACCGGCCGAACGGGTTGCGCTGATAGGGGCGGGGGGGGGGGGACATGGCTGCCGAACAAACTAACTGGTGAGTGAAAAGGGTGTTACTGCCGGCCAAGTGCTGACTGCCTGAGGCGCCGCGCGACCTCAAGGCCAAGCACACAGTGGCAGGGAACACTAGAATGCGCCTTGTGTTGCACGGGAAAGCGCGGCAATTTTTTTTTCTTCAAAAAACCGGTTTACGAAATGAAAACCTGTTTCCTACGTAACCGGTTTTCGATTATTTGATGTAGGTCCTAATGGTATCCTACATCAAGCTTTATTCCTTATGTAACAATAGTTAATAGGCCTAACTGATAGATGAGATTTACAATATATCTACACTAGGAAAACGCTTAAGTCCCGCCGCGTTGTTGGATGAGCGTAATTGGTGCATTGAGCTGCCATGTGTTCTGCGGATTTTCTGTTGTTATGTGAAAAAATCAGAACTTTGTTGAAGATTTTTTAAAATTAAATTAAATTAAATAAAAAATTAACTTAATTTTTTTTAATTAATCGTAATTTTAAAAAAGGAAAAAATCGTGATATTGAAATTTTCATAAGAAATAATTATTCGATTGCGCACAAATTTTACACGAATATATTAATTCATAAAATTAAGGTTCTGTGAAAAAATCATTATAATCGGATAAAGCATGTAGGTGTTATAAGCCGAAGAACTTTTAAAAAAATCAAAAAAAATCGTAAAATTGCGATATTCATGAGAAATAATTTTTCGATTGCGCTCAAAAACGTGGCAGTTCTTAGTTCAGAGATTTCGAAGGCCTCCATAAAATTTCATCGCAATCGGAGTATCGGTTTAGCCGGAATCGTGTTAACAGACAGACAAAAATACAGAAAAAAAGAAAGAAGGAAAAAAAAAAAAAAAAAATTCCGGATTTTTTTCTCCAGTGTAATGAAATGGAATCTTTGCTTCGCTCGCTACGCTCATCCAAATACTTACAAACCTTAGTTCATTCATGCAAGCATGTGTGTGTGTGTGTGTGTGTTTGTGTGTGTGTCCATGCTCTTGCCCACCAATATGCTGACTTTTGACTCATTAAATCATTTTCCGGAATGTTTTCATACAGTTACTGTTATTTGTGTCAAAACCCAAGCTATTATTTATATTGATTTGTGGCTCTACTCTAGCAATGTTCTGTTTTAAATATATGTTCTCGGGGGATTGGAGCGTTACCCAGGTGCGTAGGAACTGTTTTTCAAGTGGGGGTAGGATATGATCATGCTTCTCCATGCTTGACACAACTAGCCACAAGTCAACACATCTTAGCGTACTGATTACAACTAGTTTTTCCGTTGTAGCTGTGGTGATGAATGGTGTGACTGGATGTTAAACATTCTGAATTTGGGGGTTACAGGAAAGATTGGGGAGTTCCCTTGTCCCCCCCCCCCCCCCCCCTGAACATGTTTGATATTGGCTTCATAGGTTTAGGACTAGATTAATCACTTGCATCACGTTAGTGTAATATATTATCTGTGCTTACGTACTTTAAATTCCATGTAATTTGTTTCTAATTTTTTAAATTTAAAAAATGTGGAAGATAAACTTACCATTTATTTGCACTGGCCTTAACTTTGATGGGTGTAATGTTTCAATAATTATTAATAGTAGTTTCCTTCTTACCAATGTGTGATACAGCTTCTCACATTATCCTCCTTAAAAATATTTACCCATTCCCTTTAACATTGAAGTCAGAAACATATCAATGTACCAAAGCAATCATCCTCGGGTATCATTCTGCCCCTGCGAATGAAGTTCCAGTCACATATTTATTTGTATTGTGATATAATACAAAAATAAGAATACAGACTTTGGGAACAAAATATTACATTATGCCTATGCCTATATTGACTGTACTCTGTACAGTAGTACTCTGTACAAGTTATGTTTACTGTATTTCAAGAGTATTATCACAACACAGGCTAGCTTGTTAAACCGACAATGAAAATCATGCCTGAATAAATTAGTAGATAAGTCAAAGTTATTAAGATATATTTTAATTTTTTGCCTTTTTAACTATATAACTATTAACTAGTAGTCCCTCCAAAACTGCGTCTATTAGCCAACAAAAGCTACATGAAAGAAAATATAGAATGGGATGACAAGAGCCTTTTAACCTTAAACTATTTACCATGAACAATGCCGTATATTAAAATAATTAGAATTAGAGTTTTAAGTCAAAGCCTACCTTGAAATCATTGCTCTGACTTTAGAACCAGTTCAGTCCATTTTGAAAGCAAGTCGTTGCCATTGGCTAGTATTTGGCCAACCGGCTGACATATAAAACATCGTTTTAGAATTTTGGTCCTTTGCTTTTAAATTTATTATTAATAAAGCACTCTCTACGTAGAGTTACCAACTCGACAGAACTGCAATGCTGGACATAACTTACTACACCGAGGACGGGGGGGAATTTTCTTTTACTTAACCAAACTGCAACTATTGATTTCACTCAAATTGTGAACTGCCTATTTGTATTTTTTAAATCTGGGATCACCTTAGGCCTACAGAAATAAAAGTCTAGTCATATACGCCATAAAACGGAAATCTTATTCGCTTCTCAAGATTGTATAATATAGATTTACATTATCGTTATCTGTTGCCACATCCACCCCTGTGTTGAGTCGGATTTGAAGACGGGCCTCTCCATCTTCTTCTGTCCTGCCACCACTCCTCTCCTTCCACCACATTCCAGTCTTCTCGCTGTTCCACATCTTTTCTCACACTATTCTGCCATTGTTGTCGTCTTCTGCCCCTTGGTCCCCTACCTGGAATTCCCAATTCCATCATTCTTCTCGTAAATTTCGCTCTTTCATCCTTTTGACATGTCCGAACCACTTTAATCTTCCCTCTCCAATTTGCTCCATGAAATTCCTTCTCGTTCTCGAATATCCTAATTCTGTATTCAGTCCCATCTGGTCTTACCTTCAATGCTTCTAAAAAAATCCATCTCCACAGCTTGGATAAGGCTCGCATCCATTTTTGGGTCATTCCATGTCAAATCAACCAAGCCGAGCCTGAAATAAAACTTGACCATCTCCGATTTTGGTGAAACTTGGCAAATCTACTCTTACTAACATGTAGATTGATCGTGGAAAATGTTGTATTCCTGACGCGCTTAGTTTTCAAGGAACGCCCCGCTCAAAAACTCAAATTTGGCGACGCCGTGCGGCGTACCTGAATTGGTAACTTTTAGACCGTTGGACGTAAAACGCTAATTTTTTTTTAAATTAAAGAGTTTTTTTATTGGCAATTTAGTTCATATGTATTTGAATGCATTTCTGATTGTAAACCGTGTAAAAAATCTAAATTTGTTTTTAAACCTACCCTACGAGAAAAAGTATTTTTTGAAAAAAATAAAAATAAAAGTGGTATTTTGTATAGAAGTTTTTTACATGTACTAAAAAAATTGGAATGGGATTGCATTGGGATCATGATATATCACAGGGTAAAGCACCAAATGTGTGTTATGTGACAGTTTTTACCTTCCGTTTTTATTTTTCAAATAAATTAATTGCGGCAAATTTGAATTGATTTTGCAATTTCGCAAAATGCACAGTAGTGCAACATCAATCCAGTTGTCAAGTTAACAACATTGTACAATAGGATTGTGAAGAAAAAAGTTGATTAGACAGATTGTGCATCTTTCGCTGAACATGAGAGAATGGCATAGCTTTCAAGATGATGATACACTATAACAATAGCAGTAATCTCAAGTTATGATACATTGGTTGAATGTCCCCCACTGAAAATCAGTTATATGACTGAGTGGGTAGACTCTAAATACGATTTTTTAAATTTTTTTATTTATTTATTTGATGATGTGTTCCCTATTATGTTTTTGACAATATCCTACTTCAACTTTTGTATAATGTATATGGAATGAATTATACACAACAAATTACTACTACAAAATTGATCCAATATTCATTGTTTTTTTTTTAAAGTTGACTCTGAATTTGTATAGCTATGAAATTCTATTTACAGAGGTTACGGTGAAAAAGTAATAACTTGGCCAGCTGTGTGGATGGACAAAATACAACATAATTCCCATTTAGTTACTGTTACAGTTCAGCCATAACGTTTTAATCTTGTCTAGACACCGTTGGGTTCAGTGACATTTAACATGCTGAGGGAAATGCATTCCAAGGTTTTTGTGGGATAGGCTAGACTAGAAGTCATATACTACTTATATATAGTAATATTTATGTTTTACTGACAAATCTCTTAATTTCAGAGGTTAAATAGTTACCATCTCGGTGGTCTAGTTGGCTAAGGCGCCTACCTGGAATGTGGGAGACTCGGGTTCAAACCCCGATCGGGATGGATTTTGTAACTTCTGAATTGTATTAAATATTAACAGTTCCACCTACGGGAGTGTTTCCCGACTAACCAAATCGTGAAAGTAGTACCATAGTTGTGCATTTATTTACTATTCTATTGTATTGTTTATTATTATATTATGATAGAAGTAGGAATGCTATCACCAATCAGACTTTGTATAGCCCACTTGCATATAGGCAAATGTTATCCCATGTTGCATAAGTTCACCTTTCATTTAATATTAAATTATTATGAATTTGCCAATTGTACATGTTTGCCCCTAAATTGGGCTTTTAGTGACTTTTTAATGTATGTTTATAAACCATTAATTCATCACACTGCATGTTATAATATATATTCTAATATGAAACAGAGGCAAGACTGTACACCCAAAGTAGCTGGTGAAGCTTATGAAGCAATAGGCCTGCCATGCCAGTAATATAATATCATGTGATTGTGATACCTCTGTTCATGTTTTAACATCTACAGTATTGTTAAATAAATTTTTTCTTCTTACTTCTACTTGGTTCTATCCTTCTGCAACTTTCATCGTTCCCAATCCATCTGCCGTGCCGCCCAGAAAGGAATGGGACAAATTTAATTTCAACTTTATGAATTTCGACATCCGATCGAAATAAAGATCACCACAATGGTGGCTGTAATTGTGATTCCGGACTGGAGCATATATGGCGCTAACAAGTCGGTTATGAAAATTCGTGGAATACGGTACTAATAAATCTGATGACTATTACTTACCTTCCTAGTAGCTCGTAGACATTAAGTAAGATAGCTATTTTCATCTGCAATTTGCATTTCATACTCTTATACAACTATAAGTAGGTCTAATTGCATAGGTTCTAGAATTAATAGATATAGATAGATAGATAGATAGATAGATAGATAGATAGATAGATAGGTCTTCATAGTTTGTTGTTTGATATACAGGTACAAAATAAATTAAATTTAAAAACCTGATATTAAAATTAAAAATAATAATAATAAACATTAATATAGTAGCAGACAAGTCAGCAGTGTTCAGTAATAATAGTTGGGCAAGTTAGCTAGTGCATAATCAGATGTTGTTCAATGGGATAGGACGATAGGGATAGGGATGAGATGTAAAATATCATAATAATTTCATCGGAATAGCTAGGAATATTATTATGTTCAAGCGTAAGAATTACCAGAAAATAATTTGTTTGCAGTCTTGCATATTATTAATTATTGTGTACAATGTTGTGATTTTTTTTTTTTAAGGGATGTTCATTAGATTATATTAATGATTAGAATTATTTATGAAATGAACTGATATGAAACATGTTTTGATTAACTAATCCACTTATGGATCAATGACATATTAATCTAAAATTAGTGGCGACCCTAGTTTAATACCAATGCAAATTAGTAATTATCCTTCAGGTACTGATAAGAACAGTGTTGGGAAAGTTGAAAGTTCATAAAAAAATTAATCAGTTCCAAGTTCCTTTTTAAAAAAAGGAACTAGGGCATGCAAAGTGGATAAGAAGTTCCTTATTATGACAACCATTAGTAAGATTTTCTCAAGCGGTTCAATGATCAGTATCCGGCATTGTGGTTAAACCTGAGGGTTTGCAAAGAATGCATAAAATAGGGTTGAGATTTGGATGATCTTGGATGGATCTTGATCCTTCAAGTTTCTACAGTCAATTAAAAATAAAATGAACTTATGAACACATAAGTTACTGTTCCTGGACAATTGAAAATATGGCATTCCTTGTTCCTTAAGAGTCTTCACTAGACAATTACGACCTTGGCACGTCCGTAAGCATTCAAATTCAAATGTACAACGCTCTGGAGAAAAATTGAATCGACATACAAGAATTCTAAAATGCACAAAACACAGATATTTTTATGCAGAAGAACATACAACAAACAGAATTGCTTTATGTAATAAACCCTACTATTCACCATAATTCAGCTTAAAGTCAACGCGGCGGGAACAATCTCTTCTTTTTCCCGTTGCGTCGCCTTTATGCGTAACAATGGTATATAGTAGGGTTTATTACATCATCAATTCTGTTTGTTGTATGTTCTTCTGCATAAAAATATCTGTGTCTTGTGCATTTTAGAATTCTCATATGTCGTTTCAATTTTTCTACAGAGCGTTGTACATCTGAATTTGAGTGCTTTCGAGCATGCCGTGTACATGTCTGTCTCGCAAACACTCTTAGTAACGGAAGTAAAAAGTTTCGTTCCTGGAGCGTGGAGTTGTTTTGCACGTGGACCATTTGTCAATTGGACCTTTTGTACTGGATCCAATGTTGCTTGAGCACCGATTAGTTCTCATATGTGTAATTATGAGCATGACGGGAATGAAGGTGGTAGTAAAAACTACTCTTGGAAACTTTTAAATAATAATGTTTATTGATGACTGATTTGAGCAAGCATTGACTTTTGGCCAAGACACTCATAACATGCCAGCAGTCATTTTTTTAACAAATCATGAATACATTCCATTTTTTAAAGTAAATACAATTAAATGTAACTACATGTAGTATTCATTGTATATTTGGATGGCGTTTCAAACTTCAAAAACAACATTTCATCTCTAATAATTCTGCTCAATAACATTGATCACATACATAATTCACACCACGTGTTTGTCAAAAATCTAATAAACAAGAATCTTTAGTAATACTGTAAATATTGGTATAGTATTACAACATGATATATTCATAGATCTTCTATGTACATAATAATTTAATAACAAAAGTTTTCTTTTTCCTCTATCAGTTTCTAACAATAATTTACACTTTCACTTCACCCAGTATTTTTACATTATATCTAGGAATGCGTTGCACATTACTATAGTAGTTAATCTACTTTTAAAAGAAGGCATTTCAACAAAGAAGCTCTGCTTTGCATTTAACTTAGTTTTAAGTATCCTTTTATTTGTAATGTTCTTATCGTACACGTCACCTTACGGTCAATCAGATGGTCCGAAAGACTTGAATGATACAGAACGCATGAAACCAACTTCATGTTTTCATTGTATTTGTGACCGAGCAAAGGGGTGAGCTATACTTACAGAAAATACTTGGTCATTGGTTGGGTTTACAGTACTACTTGCTAACGGTCGGCTATACATACTTGAAGTTGCATACACTAAATTACTTGATAGGTACAAGTACTAATTAGAGAACAAAGTGAAGCATGTGGTGATTGGGTGACTGAATGGATTGACATATTGTACATGAAGCAGGTCCAGTCAATCTAGAAAATTGTTTTTGGAAAGGAAAATTATGATTCACTTAAAAGAAAATAGTATATGATGAGAGTTTGTTGAAAATTTATGAAAGTAAATATTATATTGTTTAAAACTTTAATGTGTTAGTTATGTTCTATCTCTAGAAAATTCAGAGATTTACTCGAATTTAAAGACCAATTTTCCTTGAGAATCTGGCATTTGCCGATTGCTACCAAATTGTCACTTATACATACCGGTACATCGAGCAAGTGTATAATCAATTAAAAACTCAAAGAGTGGGGCGAGTATGTAATATGTATTGCCAAATGCAAAGAACCGAAGATGCGTGTATTGTCAACCACATAACATCAATATGAACACGTGCAGAGAAAATATACCCAACTGTTTATTAGTAGTTAGTCGCGGATGTGCACCAACAAACCTATTAGTAACAATTATCATGCATACATACCTAGGTATTATCACAGGTCACAAATCTCACCACTCATATAGGACAAATGAAGATTACATACAACTTGACTACATGGTAACTTTATAGTTCATTTGATCTCAATACCTAGTGTGCATATATTATTTTATTAAGTATTTGATTAATGTTCACCTGAGTGTAAAAAGAAGGACATCTATCGAAAAAGAATGATCCCACAATTTCATCGCCACATACAGTGTAAATAAAGGCTAACTTCTCTTATTGCCACACGATTGTTTTAGTACCTACTAGGAATAAGTGTTTGTTTAATCATCAATTGGTTCAATTAATATTATGTTTTACATGTTACTACAGAAGCAAGCACTTTTGGCTACAGGTAAATTGAATGGAAATTCTTGATACCAAAAATAAATAACTACGTAAAAAAATAGCTTTAAATAATAACAGGACTAGTTACGAGAGATGTTGTAACTGAACCTTTTTTGAAAAGTATTCTTGAAAGAAAAACATTGATCAGATGATTTGCTCTCAGTTTAAAAAGAATCATGTGACGAGACTTCCAGATTAATAACATTATGGAATGTTTACAAAGAGGGGTCGAGCAAAGGATATATAGTTACATAGTTCAAAGCATTGTCCTCAATTGACTAGGTAGAAATACAGCTAACATTGAATAGTGCAGTGCCCAGTTAAACTATATCTCTAACAATATTGTACTGACACAAAATTAAATATATTTGGGTTATCTTTTCAATGTTAATAAGGCTCCTGCATCGAAATGCTTCGGACATGGGTTATTCATGTTCTAGGTGCCCGCCGAGACAGTTTAATTGTTTTGAGAACAAATCAAACAGAAACAAACAATTTGGTGACTGCTATGATAATTATGATAAAATTATTGTAATTTCTTAAACCATACATGCATATTAAATGGTGTATGTTGTAAATATAACAGTAAGTAATAGGATATCTGCATGTCTACAATACAATACATATTAATATAGGAACCCAAATAAAGGAATTTGTAAAAAGATGCTTACTATTTTCATAGCGCCTGCAACTTTTAGGCCTACAACTATTGAGTACAGTGTGTAATACAGTTAATTTTTGCTTTAGTTTGCTCATTATATAATATAGTTACTGAGTGTACAATAGCCAGGTTTAATTGCAAGCACATCAAACATTTTTTGCAGATGTTACCTTTTTTTACTACACATAGTTAACGAGGTTTTTAGCACAAGGGCCATCAGCATAAATATTGTACCTACTTTGAAACACTGACTGAAAATTATATCCAAGACATAACACGCCATAATATACCAGAGAATTCCAGTCAAGTAAATATTAGAAGCAATTGTTTCACAATTAAACCAGATATGTTCGGCATTTAATCAACCAACGTTTTCACATATTAAATTGTGAAATAATAGTTCAATTGTTCAACTAGATTTAGAACCTTTGCATATAAAATATATATGTTTGTTTACACATTTCATTGTCAATGGTGAAGTGAAATAAATAACGTTACCTACTATAAACTTTAACTCATACTGATATCAATTTATAGAATTAAAATTATGGTCATTCTCTATAAGCTATGAATATTATTTAATAATATACTACCTTGAAATGATTTGTTTTAATTATTTATAATGTCCGTTTGAGTTCATAAATAAAGTTTTGTTGTTCATGATGATAAACCCAACCAAGAAATCTTTTGAAAAAATCTACTTTCAAGATATATTGTAAAACGGCATTAGCTCTTGGTGAAGCACTGATTGGAACTAATAACAACTACCGGTATACTATGCAACAATTAGGTGATAGATAGTGTTCAGTCAAGTTTACGTGCATTGCCCAGAGTGCAACAATATTGATTGCAGTAGGGAATTTAGCATTGAGGGTACAGTTAATAGGCTTTGTAGGTTTCAAAGACTCGAGCCACTAGCTCTTGGTGGAACACTTATTGAAACTATTAAAGATCATTAGACTACGCAAATATTTTTTCAAAGCAAGTAATTAGGATTTAACGGTACAGTTTGTAGATTTTAAAGGCCTAAATGTTTTTGTTTGATTGCTTAAACCAATGCTTTTTTCTTCATCGATTTGTTTCGAAAACGATATAACCTAATATTAGAAGCCATCTTCAAGAATATTTATTGAATAAAATGTAACTATCAACTACCTATAATGTATCCACCAAGAGGAGTGTGAATAAGATAAGTCTCCTTGCCAACACTTTGACGGAGAGCATTAGATTAATTGTGGCTAGTTTATGTCTTATGAAATGTGTTTTGTTCTTACAGGGCAGCATTGATTACTACTAAAATGACCGTAAGATATAAGTGATTTGAAGGTTCGGGGCGTGCCATAGCAAAGCCGTGTATTCCCGGCATATCAGCCGATGCTTAATAAGCTACGTTCCACAATCAGCTCATTAGTACAAAGCATAACAGTATTGGTTGTTTTTAGCATTAGCAATCAAGGATGATATTATATACTGCATATGAATTGGCAAATAATGTTTGTCATTTACAATATTTTAATTCAACCTGATGAAAAACATTTACTGTATATTTCACTTTTTATATGACATTTTGTAAAGCTTTGATGAATATTGCACATAATTACCCAAATAGCACATTACAGCTGGTTTGATTTGAAATTGCTCTTAAAGAAGTAGTGAAAAACAATATAGTTATCAATTTCTACATTATTGGCAGTTATGAAGGCAATGCACATGATATAACTAAGGGTTTACTGAACAGTGAACACCTATGTCTCTTTGAATATACAATAAGGCAGGGCTAAAATTAACAACTATGTGTTTTCATTTCTTATTGGAGTTTAAATCTCGTTGACCTGGCGAAAATTGGTGACTAGCATATTTTGCTATTCATAGGTACCCATTATGTATTTCTTATATTAATTGCATTTTGAATATGGACACCAAATTAAAGTGTCTTTGCACGACCATAATTCTTAATAGTCCGCTGCAAGACGCCCATACCTCAGTGTTGCCATTTCTGAAAACAGTCATCACCAACGTCTGGCATACAAGATGACTCTGACGGGACAACTTTCATCAGTTGGTGTTTGTTGGATGAAATCTGTTTCCATTGCTGCACTAAACTGGTTCAATTATTACCCAGCCTAGTCTATATTCCACGGCAACATCTAGACATTTTACCAGTTTGACTATAAATCAACTAGGCCCAACTATGGCCACAACCGGTTTTACAACGACACACCGCACTCTATCTACTCAGCTACGTGGGTCGTATACCGTTATGATTAATGTCGTTTAACATCAATGAGACCTAAAGCCCAATAGCAATCAAATGATAAATCTAAGTACAACTTATGAAAGTCATTTCACCCCAAAATCAATCAATCATTTGAACTAGAATCGACTGCAGATACCATGCCAGAAAACTTCTACATAGCCCCCTAGAAGTGGTTACGTGGGAGGGAGGGAGGAAGGGTTACATCCAAGGTAGACAGTACGCCACACACGCGTCGTCCATGACGGGAGAAGTAAACTGCAAGGATAGTCGCGTCAGGGGTCAGTGTCGTCGCGCGGATCCGGACGCTTCGCTTTCTTGCAACTGCAGACGTCGTTGCTCTTGCCCCGCGGCAAGGTATGAGAACACGCACAGCACCGAGTAGCAGATCTGGTCAGACTGGGGTCAACAAACAAACATACATCTCTCAAGTGACCAACAAGCGTTTCTTACAATTACAAAATGATCGTAGAGTTAACAATTTAGCAACATATTATAAAATTGATTCAGTAAGTCTTATTGAGACTAGTAAGATGACAAAATGAAAGACGATGTGTGTAAAAAACTATAGACCTGGACCCACTATTAGTTAGACCCTCCTCCCCCCCCCCCCACCACCACACCACCGCCCTGCGGACGACGAATCGTTGAATGAAATCTATTTAAGACTTCTGATTTGTGTAAAAAATGTAAAATGGAGTGTCATGCAGATTTTTATTTTCTGATATGTCATGGAAATAAAAATTTTAACAAAAAAAAAGTCAAAATGGCCCCAAATAGCCACTTTTGGTTTAAAGTTATTATTATGATAGCGTGGTTATTTTGGAATAGAAATCCACTTGTTTGCTAGTTGTTCAATGTTGGATGCGACTTACATGGGTGTCCAAAGTGTGAATTTTAGTCCGGCCTTTGGGGTTCAAAGGCAATAATTTTAATAAAACTATTTTGGGAAAATGTTTCTATCAAACTCTCACAATAAGACAAAAGTCTTAGTAATTGAATTAAAACAGAATGAGTTGACTACTGAGGCACTACTCATTGAATATAGAACCTTCTACTATGGCTACTATAGCAATGAAGATTCGTGGAAATGTCATTAAATCCTTTATCGAAGAGCTGCAATCAATTACGAGGAGAGGCCGATAGTCAAGATGCGCCACTGTTGTTATGCAGCATCTCGATACGACAATACGATGTTGTCCGTTCTCTTGACACTGACGCCTTCATCCTCTAATTCAAAAACGCTCAGCAAGTGAACCAACAAGTTCTTTTATATACCGGCTTTGGAGACAAGAGTTTTTAATTTAAAGAAAGTAATTACTAATGGATGAGCAAAATTATGTATTGTTCTTGTGCCAATTAATGCTATTCCCTCTTTTGACACCACAAGTTATTTTTTTAGAAGAGGAAAACGTTAACCTTTTTAACTAATATTAGAGAAACACTCCGAATTTGAGGACACTTTTATGTTGCTTGACAATTCGGATGTTAAAGAAACTAAGTGCGATTAATTAGAAAGGATTATTTGCCTTAGCATATACCAGTATTGGGAGACCAGAACTGTTGATGTTCATGAGACTTGCTACCGTCTTTTTCAAAAACGACTTCAAAAGTTGTCATTGTCTAAAACCACTAACAAAATACAACGGCACTGACCTCGGTTTCTACCACCATTCAAATCATCTTTATGTTTGCATATCCTGCTTGCAAATGATCATGCAAGGACTAGTGGATGTAAACTGTAAGCAAAGATGCTATGCCGATATACGACAAACCATCATGCTGGTCGGAACACAGATGTGTCTTCTACACTGACCCAGTCTATTGCTCCAATGAGCTGAGTTGAACGCAAAACGTTGATCCGATGTTGAAGATTATCCTACTAATACATCGAAATTGACGAAACGGCAGATACGTTGTGAAGTGAGATTACGAAGTGGACTATGAATACACACCAAGCAAATATCTCATATGTTCATACCTAAACTCAATATGATCATCATGCATATATTAACTTAAAGATATATATATCATATACCCTGAACAACACCATCATGGCTGGTCGGTAACACCAGATTGTCTTCTCTACACGTGACCCAAAGGCTATGTGCTCCCAATGAGCTGATGTTGGAAACGCAAAACGATGGATCCGATGTTGAAGATTATCCTACTAAATACATCGAAATTGAGTGAAACAGGCAGATACGTTGTTGAGAGTGAAGATATACAAAGATGGACTTGAATGAATACACAACAAAACGAAATATCTCCATAGTACCTAAACTATCTAGGCCAATAAAATTTTGTTTTCAAGGTATAGTTTAGGCATATACTTACCGCCCCAATTGAGTTTTGTAAAATTTACTATTTTGACTCCCCTGTTATTTGCAACTAACACTGGGTAACTTGCAAACAAGTAAACGTATACTCCAAAATAATGACCATATCAGAATATATCAGTTTTAACCACAACAGGCAGTTTGGGGTTAATTAAAGTTCTTTAGCCTATCTGGAAAAAGCCTAAGTTTTATTTCCGGGACACGCAAGAAAATAAACATATTCATGACACTCCATTTTACATTCTTGACACGAATCAAAAGTCTAAAATAATTTCACTTCAACAATTCGGTCGCAGAAAAATAAAAACTGTTAAAAACACCCCTTAAAATATCCTCATTGGACACCCCTGTATGTGGCACTCACTACTAAACAACTGGCAAACAAGTGTATTTCTAATCCAAAATAACTGCTGTATCATAATATATCAGTTTTAACCAAAACAGGCAATTTGGAGCCATTTTGACTTCTTTTTTTGAAAAGTCAAAAATGTTATTTCCCAGACACACAAGAAAATAAAAATGTGGTTAACATTCTATTTTTCATTACTTTCAAGAATCAAAAGTCAAAACTAGATTTCGTCCAACACTTTGGCCCTGAAAAAATAAAGCTGATGGACACCCTTGAAATTGACCATTTAGGCACCCCTGTACCCCGCATCCACCACTGGCCAACTGGCCAACAAGTGGATTTCTACTCCAAAATAATAACCCCTACAAGTTTTAATCAAAACGGGATCTTTGGGGCCATTTTGCCTTTTTATTAAAGTCAAAAATGGTATTTCTGTGACATATTAGAAAACAAAAATGTGGATAACATTCTATTTTTCATTAGTACTTACACGAATCAAAAGTCTAAAATAGATTTTGTTCAACGCTTTCGCCATGAAAAAATAAAAACGGTTGAAAACACCCCCTTAAAATTGACCATTTGGGCACCCCTGTACCCCGCATCCACCACTGGCCAACCGGCAAACAAGTGGATTTCGACTCCAAAATAATAACCCTTTCAGAATATATCAGTTTAAGGTTAATGTATCTAGGGTACCAACTTCGCTCAATTATGCTTTTTTGTATAAAAATCGATTAATATTGATGTTATACCTTAAAAAAACAAGTTTTGAAATTTTTTGGATTTTTTTTTACGCTGTGTACCGGAAAAAAAAAGTAGCAAATATGAAAATAACTCAGATCGAAATTACTCACGTCAAGAATCTGCAATTTTTACCTGACGTTTGTTGATATGTTGAGTACTTATTAAAAAAAAAATTGTGACAATCTGACATGTAGTTTTTTGTTTTTGATTTTTTTCGTGTACCGGTGTAAAACTCTTTAGTTATGGGCAACATTCATCTAAGCATAATTAGGTTATGTAGGGGAGCAGATAAACATAAAACTATACCAGATTGTGCGCTGAACACTTAGCTTTCATTAGCCGTATCAGGATCTATTCTAGCTAAAAAACTTTTCGCACAAGTATGTCCCGCGTGAATGCCTGCAGAAAACCGCGAATTGTGCCCGTCAGCGGCCGAGCCAGACTGAGCGCGTCAAGTTTACGACTCCGTCCAGAGGCGCGCACAGCCGGTGGCGAGTAACTGGAGAACTACTAGTCGCTGTGTTCCTTGCTCGATGCCGCCGAATAAGGCGCAACTTTGAAAACTGCTGGCTCGGCGCTCCGTCCTGCGTCTGGTTCTCCCATCTCAATTCATTTGTTGAAGTGCTGGCAAGAGCATCTAATAAATGTGTGTTGACCACAGTATTAACGTATTGAAAGAGTTACCTACATTACGTCAGTGAAGTGCAATGCACCTCAATAGTCAGTGCATTAGCGAGTGATTTTATTAATGATTTATGAATGATGAGTGATGATTATAATAATGTGTATTATATCTAAGTGAAAATGGGAAACCGTTAATTAATTCGGTCCACAAAGGAAATTAACACTTGTCTTATACTCGTAAATCGTTCAAGCATTTTAGTGATGTGAATGCAAATATGTCAGTAAGTTATTGATTAGGCTATTGAAACAGTGGACAATACGGCTGATTGGATTTTAGTGTGAAACACCTTATTATCATCAGTATTTATATGTGACAATGGGTAGCATTAGTACGAGAAAAAATCGTCAGAAAAAAAAACAAACGTTCGAAAGCACAAGTGAGACGAAGAAAAAGGGACGCTGGCCTGCTGACTTTTAAAGACGGGTAAGTGATGTCTAGGGTTGACTGATTGATTTTATTGTTATATACCTGCCCCATAACAGGACAGGTCGGCCAATGTAGGGTTATGGATCCGTACCGCCTACGCCCTACACGTGGTACATGGGCATACATGCATAATTGAACAGTGATATAGGACTATCCAACAATATCAAAAATCAAAATTAATGTAGAATTCACATTCATTCACATTGAATAACTAGGAAAACGCTCAAGTCCCGCCGCGTTGTTGGATGAGCGTAATTGGTGCATTGAGCTGCCATGTGTTATGCGGATTTTCAGTTGTTCTGTGAAAAAATCATTACTAAGTTGAAGATTTTTTTAAATTTAATTTAAATTAAATAAAAAATAACCTTATTTTTAATTTTTTTAATTAATCATATTTTTAAAAAAGAAAAAATCGTAAAATTGCGATTTTCAAAAGAAATAATTATTCGATTGCCCTCAAATTTCATACGAATATATTAATTCATAAAATTAAGGTTCTGTGAAAAATTCATTACAATTGGATAAAGCATGTAGGTGTTACAAGTCAAAGAATTGTTTTAAAAAAGAAAAAAAAAACGTAAAATTTCGTTTTTCATAAGAAATAATTTTTCGATTGTGCTCAAAAACGTGGCAGTTCTAAGTTCAGAGATTTAAAAGGTCTCCATAAAATTTCATCGCAATTGGAGTATCAATTTAGCCGGAATCGTGTTAACAAACAGACAAAAATACAAAAATACAAACAGAAAAAATAAGAAAAAAAAACGAAAAAAAATCGTAAAATTGCGATTTTAAAGAGAAATAATCTTTCGATTGCGCTCAAAAACGTGGCAGTTTTAAGTTAAGAGATTTCGAAAACTCCAGAAAATTTCATTGCAATTGGAGTATCGGTTTAGCCGGTATCGTGTGGATGAACACACAAAAATACAAACAGAAAAAAACAAGAAAATCGAAAAAAATCGTAAAATTGCAATTTTCATGAGAAATAATTTTTTGATTGATTTTTCGAATCGTGCAGTTCTAAGTTCAGAGATTTCAAAGGTCTCCAGAAAATTTCATCGCAATTGGAGTATCGGTTTAGCCGGAATCGTGTTCACAGACACACAAAAATACAAACAGAAAAAAAAAGAAAAAAAAAACACTCCGGATTTTTTTCTCCAGTGTAGTAGAATGGAATCTTCGCTTCGCTCGCTACGCTCATCCAACAAGTTACTATTATCAAATAAGTAAGTAATTCTTATCACTCTAATTATAACAGTGCGTATTTATATGAAATTGAATCATAACTCATTATGAAGGGTGTTTTCAATACCGAAAATTATTTACAGGGCTGTATCAGAACATGCACCAGATGAACACAGTCCAGCACCTCAGCCAGTGTTTCAAGAATTGAGACAGAAGCTGGAGTGGGAGTCCTTCATCCCCGATAGATGAATCAAACAGGTGTGGTTTTGAACACGTTTTGACATAATTTTGTTCATTCTGGAATAATCACACATACAAACTGCATCTATCGCACAGAAATTATTAACACTAGGAAAACGCTTAAGTCCCGCCGCGTTGTTGGATGAGCGTAATTGGTGCATTGAGCTGCCATGTGTTATGAGGATTTTCTGTTGTTCTGTGACAAAATTATTACAAAGTCGAATAATTTTTTTAAATTAAATTAAATTAAATAAAAAAATTGTAAAATTGCGATTTTCATAAGAAATAATTATTCGATTGCGCTCAAATTTTACAAGAATATATTAATTCATAAAATTAAGGTTCTGTGAAAAATTCATTACAATAGGATAAAGCATGTAGGTGTTATAAGTCAAAGACTTGTTTAAAAAAAGAAAAAACGTGTAAAATTTCGATTTTCATGAGAAATAATTTTTCGATTGCGCTCAAATTTCACACGAATATCTTAATTCATAAAATAAAGGTTTTGTGAAAAAATCATTAAAATCGAATGAAGCATGTAGGTGTTATAAGTCGAAGAAATATTTTAAAAATTGAAAAAAATTCGTAAAATGGCGATTTTCATGAGAAATAATTTTCCGATTGCGCTCAAAAACGTGGCAGTTCTAAGTTCAGAGATTTCGAAGGTCTCCATAAAATTTCATCGCAATCGGAGTATCGGTTTAGCCAGAATCGTGTTAACAAACAGACAAAAAATACAGAAAGAAAGAAAAAAAGAAAAAAAAAAAAAAAAAAAAACATTCCGGATTTTTTTCTCCAGTGTAGTGAAATGGAATCTTCGCTTCGCTCGCTACGCTCGCTACGCTCATCCAAAAAGTTATTGTTATCAAACAATAATAATTCACATTGTGTGTAATGTAATACGTTTTGAAGACGATTGGAACAGTCAGACGGCAGACCTGTATTGCGCGGGTTGGTCGAATGTCAAGGCCGTTGCACAACTATTTTGACAAAGCCACATTTCAGTTTTAGCGAGCGACGTTCTGTGCGATGATTGGCTGTGAATGTGACGGAGATTTGACCTTGGTTTGACTAAAAGAATTGAGAATTGCATTTGAAGGTTAGCCAAGGTCGTTCTTTGCCATAGTCATTATATTGCATATGGATTTACTCCTCGCACATAGGGCTCTCATGTTTGTACTAGCTAGTAACAGAACAGTTCTATACAATAGAATGTGGGTACACACAACAAGAATGTAGATAGTGTAGGGCTAATGTAGAGAATGTATTGTAGTGTACTACATAATCAGGTCACGGGATGCTAATTTATTCCGTTGTATTTTCTGTTGAATTGTAGCACGTTTCAGATAGAAATTGACAAAAATAATATTATTTACAGGACTGTATCACAACATGCACTAACAGACGAACGCAGTCCGGCAACTCAGCCAGGTGGCCAGGCAGAAGCAGAAAGTCCTTCATCCCCGACACCTAGATCAAGCAGGTGTGGGTTTAAAAATATTTTAGCATAATTTTAAAATAGACCATGTACAACACTATATCATTGATTGTAAAACCGAGATGACGCATTGCATCTAACATATTCCACTCATTGCCTCTGACCTTGTGCTTTCAAGTATTTTCTCACATTCAAGTTGCGACACCGCGATATATAACAAGTGTGCTGCTAGATTATCAATGATCATCATAACTTTGTTTATAGTATCAGCGATAACGCTAACGTCCGCCCGTACGCCCCCCCCCCCTCCCCCCCGCCCAAGAACACAATCTAAACAACACGCGCCTGCACTTGCATGGACGATCGACCTAAACGCGTTCTCTGCACTCAATCGATTATAAATGTTTATATTATCAACTTTCGTTATTTACTTTTCAGTGATATTTGGCCCAATAGTCAAGATGCAAGTGACGAAAACCTGCCAGATATTCCCGTCCTTCCAGATGTGGAAACTATTACGTTAGATAAGAAGTTGGAAGGGCGACGAGTAGCTAACATCAGCTACCTCCTTCAGCAATTGACAACCCTGTCGTCCCATGGCAAAACATGCACTACAGGAAAATATGTTTTTAAAAACGAGTCCCGTTCAGGCTTAGTAAGCACATTCATTTATGAATGCGTTATGTGTGGCAGCACTACGTTCGTCAGAACAGTGTTGTGACTCAGTGTTGTGACTTATCTAGATAAAATTTGTTGTTATTTATTATCTTATCTAGATAAGTTTATGGTTATCTTTTTCAATTATCTACATAAAATAAAGTTCATCTTACCTAAACTTGTAAAGCTTTCAGATAATTTTTTTACATAAAATAATTAGGTAACAATACTTTAGAAAAATAAAATAAATCACTTTTTAAATAAAATTACTTCTACCAGTTTACTACATTATGTTCCGGATATTTGAAAATGGCGGCAAAAGTTGGTAAATAACTTTGCTTTTCTGTGATAATTATTTTTATCTATTATCTTTTATCGAGATAATGTTTTTGCAGTTTTTCTTTTATCTTATCTAGATACATTTTTGGAGGATTATCTTTACCTAGATAAAAATTTAACTATCTTGTCACAACACTGGCAATAATTCGTCTCCACCTTTTCTTGAAGCTACAATCTTTGATTTTTGTTCACTGTGTCCATAGGGATGGCAGCTGGTTTCTTAGTGTGGTGTTGTTAGGAATATAATAGTTTGATTGTATATTTTCAGTGAATTAACAACTAACAAACAATTATTGTTTTTTTGAGAGCTGATCTTTGGAGCTGCAAAGGAATTTACTTTGGCCACATTTTTCTATTTTATAGTTTAATTTAGAACATAGCAAATAATATGTAAGTGTATATGTATTATTATTATCATCCTAAAGCAATAATTTTATAAATACATAATATACAATCAATAATGTACGTTCATTGTAAGTTTATATGCGTGATAAATATTCGTGTAGGCCTAGCTTCGAATATTTCTACATGACAAGCATATTATTATTATTTTTATTTCATTTTTATATCAGAGTTTGACTAAGTTTGTGCTTATATTCAAATCTATGTGATATTCGGTTTAGTTTTTAATTTCCGTTGACTATTGCAATTGTTGTAAACTTTTATGTAGATAATTTGATTCCTATATTTTTACACCACAATTATGATAATTTAGTGTAGAGAGTTGGAAATTGATATACGCGCACGTGTGTTAAATAATGTGTAAAAATCTATTTGTTTTTGGTTGATGTAAGAGGGCGTCGCCTTGGACATGTAAAAATATTGTGTCCTGCACTCTAGGTTCAAAACCTTGCTTAGAAAATATCGTAATGCATTAGGCCTAATATTGTAAATAAATGACTCATAATATGTGACCAGCAATATATTATGTTTTATAATAATAGCCTTCCACGTTCATCTGTGTAATCATAAAATAACACTACTTTACTACGAACTACAAGGTAACTACCAAAGTGCTTATGGTAATATGATCATAACGGATATGTTTTTTTATAGTTTTCTTAATTTGACGTGGTTATGAAAACACTTACTATGTCATTTTTATTGATACAATATTTCTTCCATGTGTCATGCTCCGTGCTCGCCCTATCGTTATCACAATGAGCTTATCATACTTACGCCATTTTTGTTTATAAATCAAATAAAAGAATGACTAATATTGAGAATGACATGCTTCTTCAGACTTCATGGGAATTATTTTCCACAAAAAAATTTTAAATTTAAATTACAATTGTATGTTTTTCATATTTGAGAAGTAAATGGGTATATTTGGTTCCAATTGATATTGCAAACGTATTCATAATCAAATTACAATAAAAAGCTTCAGAAAAATTATATTTATTTGTTATTTATGACTCGTTCCCTGTCTCCTGGCCCCGCAGTCAAGTGAATGCGCGAACATCGCCGTAAATATGAGCTCGCGGGCCGTTCTCCCCGCTCCGCGGCGGCGGCTAGCATAAACCTGCTCAGTTGACACGTCTTACTCGACTGAAAGCCGAGGTCCGCTGCCTGCGGCCGATCGGCCTGGAGGGGTGGGGAGGCGGGGAGGGGAGGGGAAGACTGATCACTCGCACATACTTGTGTATAATAATTATTAAGAAAAAGTCGATTTTGAGGGGGGGTAGCTCCACCTTAAATCAAAACAGGCAATTTGGAGCCATTTTGGCTTTTTATTTTGTCAAAAAAGTTATTTCCGCGGGACATACGAGAAAATTAAAATACGGATAAAATTCTATTTTTCATTCCTTATACAAATCAAAAATTAAAAATAGGTTTCGTTTTTTAACGGTTTGGCCTTAAAAAAGTAAAAACGGTGAAAATATTCAGCACTATTGACCCAATGTACCCTGCACCCACCACTGGCCAACAAGTGGATATCTACTCTATAATAATCAACTTATCATAATAAATAGGTCTCCATTTATCAGCAGGGGGGGGGGGGGGATTTTTCTACCTGGGAGCTGGTCGGTAAGAAAACCAATTTCTTAGGGTGCTGAGTGTTGGATGAGCACATCGATCCAGCTTTTTATACAGTAAAAATGCATAATGTTAAAAACTTGGAATTGTAAAAATGGTTTTGAAAAATAATTTGCCAAAGCCTTCAGAATGGTCGTTATATTTTAGTCTAACATTGGCCCAAGTATAATAAGTATGGACCCAGGGATTAAGCACTCGGCAACAAAATTTAAATTTCCAGAATAACTTATAAAAAGTGTTTTTGTTTGAAATGTTTGCCTAGTGCAACGTTCTGCCATTTTAAAACGCACCAAATTGGGAAGTAATCCAATTTGGGATGAAAACAGGAAATACAATGTTTATAGGCCCTACAGTTTTTCTTGTTGAATAAGCATAATCCCATACTTTACAGCCATTTATTATGTGGTTCAAAATGAGACATAATGTCGATTTCCCAGTCTATTTGACCATTCTGTTCGTTGAGTACCTTTACTGATATGAATTGAAAATTGTTTTATTCCATGGTGCTAATTGGCAATTGAAACATAATAGGTTTCTTAACTCTTTAACTTTGAACTTTTGTTACTTCCAAAAACATATGTACTACTATACCGTATTTTGATGTTAAAAATGGAAAAAGTATAAATCAAAATAAAGCATAATCAATAATTAATTAATTATCATTTCAAAGACTGCTGCTCAAGCTATTAGAACAAACCTGTCACATCCCAACATGGTACTTGTTGGCAAGGTCTGGATGCAGGGTAGGCAATTGGTTTGCTCTTTTCAGTTCAGAGTGGGAGATGATTGATAAAAATAACAACAGTTGTACTTATCTTCCCTAACAAGGAAAACATTAATCCTTTTTCTTGATCAATAAAATATTGATGTTCATCATACAATTCTCACTACTTTTTAAAAAAGGCATCACTTTTCTAACTGTGTGATGCCTACTTACATGTTATATAAGAAATTCAACCGTGGGTGGGGACTATACTATGAACTTATCTCTAAGGCTAGGCTAGTTGCACTTGGTCTTCCGTTGTAGAACTTAAGAAAAACAAACGTAGAAGTAAACTACAGTTATTGAAACAGAGGGAGACACGGTGTATTCAATCGAAAGTACCGGTAGGTGGATCAGCGAATCGCTAGACGGAGCATGTCTCTAATGTTGCAAAATTACAGCTATGATTTGAATGACAACATCGACGCCAGTAGGCCTACCTACTGCTACTGCAAAATAAGAGTAAGGATGTTGTATGTGGGTTAATGTCCCCCACGTCATAATAAAATATATGCTAGTGTTTGACCAATAGAATTGCGTACTACAATATAAAACAATTCCTAATAACTAAGTAAGCTAGTGGATTTTAATCTAGTACTTTGTAAACCAAGTCCCAAAAGAAATGCTCTTGCAGAGTCCTCTGAAGATTTTATCCTAAATACACTTACCTACAAAGTTTTACAGTAATGGTAACAATATTGTTTTGTTTGTCTTCAATGTATGCATACTTATTGTTTAACCTTTAGGTGCTAAGTATATTTTGCAATGTTCATATCCCTGTGCTGAGTTATTTTCATCAAAAAGCACTTTTTGGAAAAAATCAGAAAAGGGTTGGATAGCTCCCAAAATTATGTGACATTTTGAAAAACCATAATTCTCTCTCATACGACTTAAGACTAATCCCAAAATCAACCCGACCCAAAACAACCCCCCCCCCCCCGGGCGGGCCCTCCACCGCAAAAAAACACAGATATGGGGGTATAGTTCTCAAAATCATGTAAAATATTTGGAAAACCATTATTTTCATTCCCATGATTGTAAAACAACCGCAAAACAACCCCCTCATAACCCCCCCCAAAAAAACACAGATAGGGGTTGGATAGTTCCCAAAATTATGTGGCATGTTTCAAAAACCATCATTCTCTCTCATACAATTTAAGACTAATCCCAAAACCACCCCTGAGCCAAAACAACCCCCCCTCCCCCGCCAAAAAAAGATCTCCCCATAAAACACAGATAGTATATGGGTTTAGTTCCCAAAATCATGTAAAATAATTGTTAAACAAATAATTTCTCTCGCATAATTCTGAAACAACCCCAAAACAACCCCCCGAAAAAAAACCTCCCCCCCCCCCCACAAAAAAAAGCACAGATAATGGTGGGATAGTTACCTAAATTATGTGAGATGTTTGAAAAAACATAATTTTCTTCTCTCATACGTTTTAAGACCATCCCAAAAACAACCCCCCCCCCCCCCCCCCCTGCCACACACAAAAAACAACACTTTTTTATATGTAATTTTATAATTAATTATAAATTCCTTTTAATTTTTTAATTTTAGTCATTGTTATAGGCCATGGACATGATTGGGTGTGTAATGTGCTGTGCCCGAGAACTCGGGCGTAGCACTGTGGGCTCGCCGCCTCAGCCCGAGTTATCTTGGGCGTAGCACTGTGGGCTCGCCGCCTTAGCCCGAGTTATCTCGGGCGTAGCACTGTGGGCTCGCCGCCTCAGCCCGAGTTAACTCGGGCGTAGCATTGAAAAGGTTAATTATCAGAACTTATGACTCACAACGTAACATGCTGGTTTCTGAATATTCGGATGTCCAGAGCCTAAAACTATGGTACCTACATACATGCTATATTTCTAACTAAATTATATTAAACACATAATGACAAAAATTAAAATACATTCAAGATAATAAAACTAAAACATACAAATAAAGTACATTCAAACTTTGGTAGTGTAATTAATAGAGGGATGTGTAAAAAAGATAATAAAGAACAACCTCTACTAGAGAACAGTTCTTAGACTGGTAAATAAATTATATAATAAATCTGCTTTACTAGAGGGTGTGCGGTGAGAAGATTTAACTACCATACACAACTAGGTAACGGGAAACTTAATGAAGCCTTTCAACTAAAGAAGTAAAGAATAAAGTCTTACAAACAAAGACATGCAACGATGGATCAGGCAGCAGGCCGGTGTGTGTGCAACAACTTCTGTGCAACATTAACCGAGATCACTCGGTGAATGGCCAGGGTCAACACACCTGCGTTCTAAACAAACAAAACAAAACACTAGGTCTCATTGCATGCAGACAAAATCAAATGATAAAACAAAGGAAACGAATTACTACATGATCAATATCAAACACATTTTCAAGCACTCACCATTGAAGATTTGTACTTTCGTTGTAATACTTGCCGGGTCTTTGGATCTGGAGACAAATAAACAATTGTAGAAGTTCCAGTGTCAGCCAGATCTAGTTCTGCTAGTTATTTCCACTGAGGTACTTACTGTATTCTTCCAAGACAAACACACCACCCTTCTGGGTGAAACATTTGCGTATATGGTCGAGCCTTACGAAGAACTGAAAGCAAATTTTAAATTAAAGTTAGTAATTGTTTCATCGAACATGTATTAATGTATCAAGTATGATTATGAAATAATGGTTAGAAATATATTTAATGTAATCATTTAACTGCTTGAAATCTCCATTATGGTTTTAGGCCAGACAATAGCAACTTTCATTTAATTCAGCAGCATACACATTGTATCTAGTGTACAGAGGCTGCGAAACATTCTAAAAAACAAGACTAACTGATGAAAATATTACAAACAAGCAATAACTCTGCAAACAAAATAAAATAAGACATAGAATATTTATTTGCATTAATGGCAATCCATACAGTATATTATTATTGTTATTGTTATTGATATTGATATTGTTATTATTATTATTATTATTATTATTATTATTATTATTATTATTATTATTATTTGTCTTATGCAATTTTTAAGAATGAATGTATTAGCAATAAATGCCCCGTTGAGATTACTTTCATCAACGCTTTCATTTGAAAGGCTTGCTCTTACTTTTCAGTTTGCACAAGAAGGGGATTAATTTTACTCTTTGGTTTTTATTAAAATCTTTTAAGCAAATTGAAAGCAAAATTAAACCAAGTAGGCCTATACATTTTAAAATACCAAAACTTGGTATGTTGTGCACATTCTAATAGAAGAAACTAAGGCAAATGATCAAATTGCATAAGTGACATTTAATTTACATGAGTAGCAATTTCATTCTAGTCATTGTTATAGGTAGTTAATAAAGGGTCGTTCACAGTCCGCTTTTGACAGGACGACAATAAAAATACTAGGGCAGGACGGCAATATGATTGATGCTAGCTCCATTTATGATGCATGTTAAATCCGGGACATTAGAGTGCTTTTCGAAGAAATGTAGAATGCCAAGACACAAGAAACAGGGGTGTCCGGCTATTCAGGGACCTGTGGTGGTCAGAACAAGAGTGTCTAGACTCCAGAGGAACATTGTTGTTACTGAATTGTAAGTAAAATGATGAACGAGAAAATGGTAAAATAAAGGATTAGCACATTATCTTCTCAGCACTGGTAGGTGGGATGTCTACCGACTGGCGAAATAGTAAACATTGGATTCTACTCAACTTTAAGCTAAACCACAACGACTGGATAAAAATGTTCTTCCCAAGATTTAATCCTCAACATGTCACCAAGGCAAAACACACTAAAGAGTAGGAACGCTGATTCTGATTTCCTCTCTAATAATCCGAGACATGTTTTGCATATTAGCCGCATTGACAATTAGAGCTCTTGGGTCAAAACTTGTAAATGCCAGAAATATCAATTCCATGTGGTAGGGGCCTAGACATGTTGTGCAGTATTATATTCAACTTGGCAAAAGGACATGACAGTAATTGGCACTGGCCATAAACTGTGAATTGCAACCTTTTCAATAAGCAAGTTATAGCCGGGCTCTAAGCCACAACTTGTAGGTTTAGCTTACTTATAGCTCGGAATAAGCGCATACTGCTTCTTTAAGCAGTACAGTGCAGAGATTCATTACAATAAAATGAATACCCAAAATAAAATAAAATTAAATCAGTTATTTATGTGTTAAATTTAGAAGAGATTCATATTTAATATTTTAAAACAAATAAGTGGATACAAACTCTTTACTATTTACTTCCAAAACAATGTTTCAAAAATGTTCAACAATGTTCTGAAATCAAGAGAAATTCCCATCAAGAGGCTAATAAAATAAAAAAATCATAATTACATCAAAAACACCAAAATAAACTTAAAGACAGTAGTCAATAAAGACAATAGCCAAGGTAGATAAAAATATTAACAATAAAAATGACATTAAAGTTGACAAATCAAGGTGATATAAAACTACTATTTTCTATTTATTAAAGGCATGACTTTGGTATTTAACACAACTCAATCGCATGAAATCACACTTATGAACTTGATCCAATGTATGTTCCACAGGTTTCAATGACATAAGATAACAATCATTCGACTTCTCGATGTTTTTTTGTGCCTGTTTATTCTAACATGCATCGACCGTCCGGTTCCCCCAATAAACACGGTTTCTGCAAGGAATCTCGTATACATTAAGTTGGATATCATAAATAGGTTTAGTTTTCTGTTAGTGGCTTCAAAGTAAATAATAAAGAGTTATTATCTGCGAAATTGCTTATAAATATTTAATCAGTTGTGTTTAAACTTAACAGGGAATCACAAATAACGAGCAGCTACATCCAGCCGACTAGCAGAATGAGTGTAGGTCTACCTGACATGCAAGTAGACAAACAAACATCACAAGTAGACAAACAAACATCAATTTATTAAGTAATTTACTACCATACTATTACCATAATTATGTATACATAATTTATTTGTAGTAATTTTAATACTCACAACAAAGTGTTGAACATTAACAACAAGGTGCAGTAGAACGTTGAGGTCAAAGTCATTTCCACTACATTTCACACATTAACAGTTAAGTCAGACTACACTTACGGGAATAGTATTGGATACCACTGCCAAAACGAACATGTCCAAGGAGTTTTGTTGGTCAAGAACAGGGTGTCATATGATCAGGTAGACATATTAGGTAACATATTTATTAGGTCATGCAAAATGTGGGGACTGGTGTTTTTTATTAAGGTCAAGTTGTGTGTTTTAGCTTTTAATAATTAATTGCATGTTATTTTGTGTTTAGATGATTATTGTGCAGCCTACATTTTAACCAGTGGACCAACTTCAAACCTTTTCCATACGTATTTTAGTATTGTAAGCTCAACTTGCTATATAGGCCTAGTCGTGACAGTCAAGTCATCCATTCACAGTGCCAGGGTGTTTCAATTTTTTGTTCCTATTTGTTTATTTTTAAAATGCTTTAGCTGTTAATGTTTAATTGATTTATTTTGTTAAATATCCATCCCTTGAAAATGGAAACCTAGTTTTCCGAAACGTTTAAAAATTGGTTTGTGTAACGTTGTCAACATTATGCGTGATATTTTCTGTAAAGCTAGTTATTACTTGGGCTCGAATGTTTCTGACCTCCTTGTTTCTAACACACGTCCAAGATAAACTAGTCTGCTTTGCAAACGCTTTTACCAGTCGCATTGATGGATGAGCTTTTTCGGTTGACTATTTCTTTCCAATGATTACTGTTGTGTGTTTTGTATTGTATTGTTGTTTTATTCAAGTTTAGAGCTCTTTTGCTTGGTTACAGAATATTGAGTCCAGTATTCCCCATTATTAATTAATATTATTATACTCCCAACAGTAGACTACACAAACTTATTTTAACAAATTACTACAAAGTTACTTAGATTAGTTATTAAAAATTCAATACATAGATGTTTATAACCTATTATTACAAATAATTCTCTGTTTGAACTCGGCAACGTTTGTTGGTAGAGGGTTGAATACACTTTTATCTAGCTCGTTCCAACTTTTAATTGTCGACCCCACAAATGAGTGTTTCCCAACATCCGTGTTATACCTTTGTAAAAATAATTTTTGACCGTGATCGTGTCTCCCTTTATGAGCTGCATCTTTAAGTCTATCATTAATGTCTCCCCAGGCTGGTTCTCCTGCTAATGATTTAAATATGCCACATAATTTAGAAATTTCCCTTCGTTCCTGCAGTGAGACCCATCCTAATTAAGCGAGCGAAGCGAGCGTTTCCATTTGACTCTGCCGGAAAAAATAGTCACTGTTTTTTTTTGTTTTTTTTTGTTTGTTTGTTTGTTTGTTTTTTTGTTTGTATGTCTCGCGATAACGTTCGAACGGAGGCTCGGATCGAGTTGAAATTTTCACCATCCGCAAGCTTTGTTCTCGATTGAATGCCATTAGTTTTTGTGGCAAAATCGTTCAAAAAGTTAAAAAGTTACATTAAAGTTAATCGAAAGTTTTTTTGTCAAACTCAACGGCGACAAAATCTGAGATAGCCAAATCATTTAGAATGTCCGTCCGGTCACGAATATGTTAATTTTATTTTGATCCGATAAGTAGTGTAGATGGAAATTACATTATAACAAAAGTAACGTTGCCATGGCAACGAAAAGACGCGCGAAGTTTCTAATGCACTGCCACCTAGAAGTAATCAAAATACTTTCGAGGAAGCAGTCTATTATTTGTCAACAAAGAGATTAAATAGTTTCCCCAAGGAGTCAAGGTCCTCTAGATGGCGGTGGATTTTATCCACAAAGTAAAGATTTATGGCGTTTTCCATTGGCCGCACTCAGGTCGCACTAGTGCGCCCTAGTGCGCACTGGATTGCCACTTGTCTTTTCATTTGTTCAGTTTTGTAATGTTATTCAAGTGGAGGTTGACAACAATGACATCTATGCACTCGCCGAGTGCATGCCAATGGAAAACGCCATTAAATACGGGTTTACCCAAATACCTTGGCAATAATAAATAATACTGGAAACGCGAACGTCGTAAATTTTTAAATTTAAAAAAATGTGCAATGTGGGTCTAGCTATAGCACGTGCTCGCTTATCAACGCGTCCAACAGAGCGTTTCCTAGTTCTAAAATCATTTCAGAGGGGCTGTGTCTTGGACCAGAAAAAAATTTCTACTACAAAATAATAACCTATCATTATATGGATCTCCATTTCTCCGCAGGGCAGGGGGGGGTCCTACCTGGGAGCTGGTCTAAAGATACAAATTAGTGTAGTAGTATTTTGATATAATTTAAATTTGGAAAAAATGATACATAATGCTTGAGTGTAAGTGCAATGTCGGCAGAGCCTACTCCAAATAATGGGAAAATAAAATTGCTACATTATAGAGCTGAGCATTTTTTGCACCTCATATTTCTATCTCTTCTTGTTTCTATTATTTTAACAATTCATTGCATTAACAATGTATAAAATTAAAATGTTCTACTATTTTAATTTTCTATTTAAGTGGCAGATTCATACATCTTTGCCTGTCTTTTAATATGTTTTACTTGATGTAAAATTACATTAAGTTAAGAACTTAAGATATATACTATTTAAATTCTTTTGTTTGATTTATTCACTTTAATATGCCTAAAAACAGCAAAAACCTTTATTTAAAGTAACAAATCAAATTACTTAAAATAAGAAAATAGCATAGAAATTTGATAAGTCCTTTTCCTAGTTTTCGTATAATTTTGGTGTTTTTAAGGTAGCCTACTATTTGCCTGCCTATTTGTCAGTTTTAAATATCCTAAACATCCGAGTCCTAGTTACTATAAAAATGCAGGGGTTCCGGGTTCAATTTCCATGGACGCAATTTCTAATTACTTTCTATATAAAACCATCATAGCCGCGTCATAATCCTGACATTCAATTTACAATGGAGGTTGAAGTAGATGGAAAATTGCCATTTCTTGACACCTTAATAATCCGGAGACCTGATGGGCGCCTAGGTCATACTGTATACAGGAAGCCAACTCATACCAATAGATATTTGCAGGCCTCTTCACATCATCACCCGTCTCAACTTCGTTCAATAGCATTTACTTTGGCTACACGTTCGCGACGAATAACCGACGTTGAACATTTGGAAGAAAAAGGTTCTGTCTTACGTGGAGCACTGCTTAGTAATGGCTTTCCAAACCGGTTGTTTTACAAGGCTTGGAATAGAAAAACAAGAGCGGAAAAACAACTTGCTTCGGCAGACGTCGAGCCATCGGTTCAACCAAGAGCTACTGCATATTTGCCATATGTGAGAGGGACCATAGACCGGATAGGCCATAAACTAGATCAAGAAAACATCAAGACGGTGTTTTCAACAGATAGGACCCTGGGTAAAATGATAGGTACCCTAAAGATAAGATACTTTTGGAGGGTTGGTGTGTCTACGAGATCCCACGTGCAGACTGTTCCCAGACTTATATTGGCCAGACAGGGCGAAACATGTCAATGCACCTACAAGAACACATGCTTGCAGTCAACAAGTTGGAAACTACTTCTGCTTTGCTTTGCTTTTTTCTGCTTTGGCTTTGTATTTTAATTTTTTAATTTTTTTTTTAAAACCACACGGACTACCCGAAAATACAATGTGTACATATTCAATCCGTGAAAGTCTGCGATATAACATATTTATATATATATATATATACTGTATACACTAAAAGTACCATGAATTAAGTTTAAACAATTTAAACTAACTTCCTCAAATGTGGTGTGATGAAAGGAATGCCAAAAGGCTGGATCATGTGAGAAACATGTAGAGATAGGGTAGGAGACCAACAGCTTACCTGAAGTGGAGTAGGCGCGCCTGATAGAAGACTACCAACAAATAAACAAATACCCCTCCCACTGTAACCACATGGAGAACTGAGAAGATGGGAACTGCCTCCAATGGATTTGCAAATGCGGCCACAAATCCTATCTTAAACCTTAGGTAGTCTCCCTCTCCTCTCTCTACCCCTCCCTGTCACCATTCCCACCCCCCACTCATCTTTCACTTCACCCACCCCACCCTAGCCAACGGTACTATATTAGTTTTTAATTTATCAGTAACCTCTCTACTCACTGAGGAATCACGTAACCGAAACGTTGAAATGTAGTGTTGTTATGTTTATTTGTGTTTATGTCCTCTATCACGGCGCGCCTTACTCCACTTCAGGTAAGCTGTTGGTTATCTCTACCCTATCTCTACATGTTTCTCACATAACTTCCTCAAATGATTAATGTTGGGATGAACTTTCTAATACAATGCTCGTAGGTCTTGTGGTTAGCGTCTCTACTTTCAATGAAGACGGTCCAGGGTTCGATTCCCGCTAAAGTCAGAAGATTTTGAACTTCTGATTTGGACCTGAGTCCATCAGTTCTTGTCTTAGAAATTTGTAAATGGTGACTTTGGAGCCGTCCTAGCAACGAGGCACATAAAAAAATTAAAGGTATGCTGAATCGGCCTTGTTGATTCTGGCTTTGATCCGCGGGTGTTCGCTCTGTCCATACCATATTTCATATTAAAAAAATATAGATCTTTGGTTGGTTATCGCTCACTTGTCGATTGCATTGTGCCTACTGGGTTGGCTTGGTCGCTTTGGTTTACTGTCCCCCACTGAAAATCAGTTATATGACTGAGTGGGTAGACTCTAAATACGAATTTATTTATTTATTTTATTTATTTAACGACATAAGTGAAATGGAATTTGACATCGCAATGCATTGCTGTGTCGGTGTATGTTGCATCAGATACTTAACCAACAAACATCACCTGCATTACAATGGGATGATTATTGCCAGAGTAATTAGAAAACAAAACCTAGTTCTCAAGTACCGGTACTGGCAATGTTATTACTAAACCTAAAACCTAATGATATACACTTTTAAGTTTAACACTTTTATTTTATTTTATTTTTATTTACTTATTTAACATCTATCCTATTCAGTTCTATGAGTCAAAAAATGTTTCCCTATTTAAATCTTCTCAAACCAAAGTTAGAAAGCTAACTTTGGAGCTCACTTTTAATTCATGATACATATATCTATGTGAAGCGTAATGTTCTTTCCTAGTAATTTAAAACCAATGGTCTAGATGAGATGTGAGTTAAGTTAAGTCCAGTTTATTTAAATTTTGTCACAAAATCCATGTGCTTTGTCTAGTAAAAATAGTTGCTATCAACACATTGTCTGGACACAATTGACTCCTGAAGCAAGAAACCATGACATAACGATTATGAAGGAAAACTAAAGTCTACAAGACCAATATGGAGATGTTTTGAGTACCATCATTTAAGAAATGTATACCTTTATGTATAGTAGGAATGACATCGGTTACCAGGGAAACGGTTCTAGGACAGTAAATAGAAAACCGGATCCTACAACATCCTAGCCTAGGATATCTAAGAAGCACAAGAATGTACGTAATCATTGAGCATCCTAGAAGGTAGTTCCACTACCTGATGAAGCAAAAAGTTTCCAATGCACATTCCGAGGACTAAACTAGATAGGCTCGCTTCATACCGATAGGATGGATCTCGTGTCTGAGGCGAGTGATTTGTGTGCATAGCTTAGGGAAAGGCAGGCTTTAACCAACAAAAACCGACAATCTACTACTGTCCGCTACACTAGTTTGACCACCGCTAAAATGTGCCATGCAACACCCAGTACCAGTACACAGCCATGCAAGTTGAGTGAGTCAAGTGTATTCAACAGCCGCATACAAAGAAAATGCACTTTAGTCACAACACTGTTCAAGAGATGAAACTGCATAGGTAACTTAAGAGATGGTCTGACAGTACAGTTAAGATTTATTGTCTACTAGATTGGTTTTAGGGTATATGACTGTTATATTAGTGCAGTTTTATAAAGGTTAGTGCCATGCTATTTGATTTAAAATGTTTTTTTTAATAATTTACATGGTGTCAAACAGTGTGAAGTTCTAATTTGCTTTCTAGTTTAAATAAAAATTAGAAATAAACATCAATTACTACATAAAAAAATAAATGTTTGGTTATGTCTACAGATAGCAGCTAGAGGCAAACGTGAACGAACACAGGATTACGTGATTTTTAAAACATTAATATACCTCAAAATCCTGGCATCGCGAGCGGATGCGTGGAAAGATGAGAAGACATGTTACAGAATGATAGAATAGTTTTTTACCCACCAAGAATATTATCCTTTAGTTTTCTTCTGAGTAAAAAACTGTTTTCTTTCAAGGACCATCTCAAAAGTTCCTAGGCTATTTTTGAGAGTTGAAAGAGTATGTTTCCCACTCACAAGATAGAGAGAGTAAAAAGGGCATACGGCATTCAAAAAAATTATTGGAAAGAAAATAATAAAACAAAAGAGAATTTATAAAAAGGGTCAGATGTTTTTGTAAAATAGAGATAGAATAGGCGTCATTTCCAGAGATTTGAGAAAAAAGACGGAGCTTAAAAAAATAATGCATGCAGAATATTTGAAACAAAATACATAAAAAGAAGTTGTGGAAATGAACCTTTTAAGTACTTAAATAAATGATCAACTACTACCATTCCTTTCAACTGTGGAATTGGTAAAATATTGTTCATGAAAACAAGATAATCTTTGCAAACTATTTCCATGAAATTAAAAACAAGGAATAGTTAAAATAGGGGCCAAATTAAAAATAAGTTTCCAAAAGAATAATATACAAAATCAAAATTAATTTTGATAATATATTAATTATGTAGCAATAAGTAGCAGGAATATTTTGAGAGGTCCTTGCAAATTACGAAACATCCAATGAGAACACATGAAATGCGAAACAATACGCACGAACGAAGATAAGGAACAAGCTTCGAAAATCCCCCCTTACCTTGGTTTCTAGTCTGTGATATGCCAACCACCCAAGATTCTACCTACTTTAGAGAAATCAAATCCAAAACTGTACTATTGACGGAGGTATGAAAGTTACTAATTGAAATTATCTTCTAGTGAAAAGATTGCAAGCAATCATTAAGCCTACATCAAATTGCTTACTGCTCATCAATGTGTGACGTTTGTTATTTAGTAATTATAAGTTGTGGAAATGAAATTATTTGCTACAAAATTCTGGGTGGAACTTGTTGTCAATATTAAAATCACAGAAAACGTAGATTTCATAGTAGCACGTCAAAAACAATACACAACATTGGCAAGTGAGCTACAGTATTTTGTGGTTTAGTAAGCATGCATAACAAATTATATGAATATCAAATCAGAACGGATTTTAATCAGAGTATTAAAAATTATTATGTCATAAGTTATAAATAATATTCAAATATTTGTTTATGCATGTACTATAGTTACAAAACACAAAATACCTATAACTCACTTTTTCCACGCTGTGTAGCTTTTTGTGATATGTAACAAAAACCGGTAATTTTGCGCGGTTTTAATATTGGCAGTAGTCCTTTCCCTTGACAAAGTTCTTTAAATATATTCACACTATAATGGCATCATGCCATTAGAATAAAGATTTTATAAAATCAACTAAATAAATTTGCTAAATTAATTTATTTATTATTGAAGATAATATTAATAACAAATTTAAAACCATGAATTTGCAAGACGAAAAACAAAATTGGAAATGCATGTTCCTCTGCATTAGAATCTTAGATGGCAAATATTTCCAGGGGTTTGAATTGCTTCAACTAAATAAGTTCCCAAAAAGCACAAGATTGTCAGATTGTGATGTACCTTGCTGTTGGCAAAGAGTAGCCCTACACCTTCCATGCAGACTTGCAAGAGCCCACCCTCGCCGGTCTTAAGGTCTTGGACGGGAAACTCTCCCCCTAGCTCGACCCCGGCGAGAATGCCACTACCTCGGGCCGACGCTCGTTCCATAGAGTCCTTGATGCAGTAGTACAACTCTTTGCACTGGGGGAAAATACATACCGGGTTAGAACATAACAGTAAAATGAACAAATGTTGTTATATTTTTATTTGATTTTTTTCAAGTTTAAGAATTCCAAACAAAACAAATCACATTTATACCATTTTATAGCTATCTGCATTACTGATTAGAGATAATCCTCACCTTTTTGGTATAATATTTATGCAACTGTGTCTGGCCACCATTTCTCCTCCACAGACACAGAACCCTATTCTTCGGACTGTAGGTCATGTTGACGAGTCTTTCAAACCACCATCGCTCGACGATTGTCCCGTTGACGGATCGCAGTACGAGCCCATCTTCCCTGACCTCCATGAACAGCAGGTCACCAGAAGGGTCGACGCCCGCATGGACAGTGAAACTCTGGCGATGCATTTGCCTTGAGCCCAGCGGTTTCAGATCTATGTCATTCCCGTACTGAAACCAGGGAGTAGCAATACATTCAAAAATAAAAAACTAGCATCTAGAATCTGGGTGCCCAGACCCATATCCCGGCACAAGTGAGGGAGGAACACAATTTCCCATTAATTTTTATAAAGTCAGTTTATAGATTCAATGAGGCTATTTCTTAGTTCTATTGAATAAATGTGGAAATAAACACTTTAAATCATTTTAAATGCCAGAAGTATGTTAGTAAATATGTTGTGTGAAAACAGATTAGTCCTACATACCATCTTAAATGAGCATTTTACATTTTTAATGAAAGATTGTCAGGAGAAACATTAAGATTGGAGAAGTTTAAAACTACAACTTTTCATGTGCTTAAGAGTTATTCTTAATCTAAATTAATTGTGTTTTAAATAGCCTATACAATAATTGCTTTGTCAAGTGCAGCTCTAACAGTTATAGATCTCCAGAAATATGGCCCTGAATAAGGAATCACCGTCTTCCTTTCGTAAGTCAAACGTCAAATTCAACACTACCACCACCTCCTAACAAAATATTAAAAATTAAAATACATCTTAAAATCTTATATATAGGCTAAGTAAAAACCATTGTGGAGATATTTGAATCTGAATAAATGCTACAAGATTAATGTGTTATTTAAAGCAGAAATTAATTCACGCCTTCAGAATTATGACGTCTCGCATGACTCTTCTCATAAAACTTAAGTTTGCCTGATATAATAGTCCTGTACTTTTCTTTCTGATTCTGGGCACCCTAACAGAAGAAGGGTATTATAGATTGATTACCAAGTTGTTGATTTGGTCCAAGAGTTCGTTTACTTCCTGACTATAGACGAGCCCGATGTGACTCTTCCCCAGCAAGCGTCGTACTTTCCGTTTCACTTCCATCTTGTTGATATTGAGCATGACCATGATAGCAACCAGGTTGTAGAGCATCGTGGACAGCAAGCGGTCTTCCTCGTGTTCTAGACGCTTGCGCTCCGTGTCACTCAGGGAACTATACCTACAAGATGCAAGAGCCAAGCGAGTTAGCAACGCCATAGATTGCTCGTTACTCGTTGATAATAATCACCACTATGGTAAGTTTTACAATTATGCACTGGACTGAACAACCAATGTCATGCAATAAAAATTAAGGGGAGGTATTTGCCATATGCTGGCAATGCTAATTTTGCTAACTTCATGTACCTTTTTTACCCAAACTATTCGATAAATTTGGCTACAACTTTGAGGGTGTGTTTAGGAACACGTTCTACATGAGCCCTATAAAAATTATTCCCCTACATGTAAAATTGATGCAATGTTTTATTTGTATTTACAAATACATGCAAAAGTTCAAATTTTAATGAAAAATTTTCATTTATAATATTGATATCACAAAAAATATTACACCAATCAAGTTTATTTTCATAGGGGTTGTGTATTGTAACACATTTAACATAACCTGAAATTTAAGGCAAATCGGTCAAGTGGTTTAGGAGAAAAATGTACATATGTGTCAAAATTATATTATTCTGAGAAAAACAGGTTTAAAGTTGAAACATGCTTATTACAAAGTGTGGTTGCTATGGCTATCAACAAGCAACAATACAACTTTAAAAAATATAAATTAAGCATAATGGATCGTCAGATCTCAATGAAGTTAGGTATTTTATGCTCGGAAATTGTTATAGAATAATAATGTACAAAAATCCGAAAATCAAATTTTGGAAGGTTGGTGCACCTATACGTCCCCTTAAGAGACAATAACTGGCAGTCAAGGAGTGACTAAGATGGTATGGTACACCATACTTAGCCAATACTGCAATTCTGAAAGAATATCTAGACTTTTGTTATTGGTGACTGATATCAACTGGGTGGTAATAAAAAAAAACAATTGCTACAAAATAATCACCATTATTTTGATTTCTTAAGTCAATTGTTGTGATTGATTTCTAATATTGTACAGCATGGTGGTATATATCTTTAGGTAATTTCACTGCCAGAATTCTGTGGTCGCTTAATGCACGCGGTGCAGACGGTCGCCGACAGAATGCGCGACGTGTCAGGTGGTAGTCACGTGACGTAGAACTTACAAGATGGCGGCCTTGGGGACCAATCAGACGGCTCCATAGATATCTATGGACGGCTCGAATTCGAACATTCGAACGTTCCGCCTTCCGATCTGAATGCACGGCCTTCAATAAAGTGTATGCACACCGCCATCTATACGAAATGTTTACCACCTGTCACGCCGCGATCCTGGCGGCGTCCATCTGAACTGCGTGCATTAAGCGACCACAAAAATAGCATTGCTGGATACGCAAGTGAAATCACCTAAAGATATATACCACCATGTTGTACAGCATACATAAATTGGATGAGCAAAGCGAAGACTTCAATTTCACTGACCGCCCAAAAAATTTAGCTCGGGTGTTTTTTTTTTTGTCTGTTTGTTAGCTCTCTATCGGGCAAACGGCATAAGTGATTTTGATGAAAATTGGAGGGGACCTTCGAATCTCTGAACTTAGACTTGCCACGTTTTTGGGTACAATCGAAAAAATATTTCTTATAAATATTGTACTTTTACGATTTTTTTTATTTTTAGTGTGATATTTTCGCAACATTTGGGCCGATTCTGACCAAACGGGTGGGGCTACAACGTTCATATTTTATATGGACATTAAGGTTATGGTGATGTAGTACTTTTTGAAAGAAAAAGTTGAAAAAGTTTGCCAGAATCTATAAAAATAAAGTTTTTAATATACGGTAAGTTTTTTGAGTTATATAATAATTAATAAGTAACAATAGAAAATTGACAACAATCACCTACAATACGTTCAAAAAGAAACTTGACAACAATACCTACAATGCGTTCAAAAAGAACTTGCAAAGGTAAAGAGATCCCACGCAAACTAAAAACTTATTAAAAAAGCTCATCCATCAACGCGACTAAAAAAAGCGTTCGCGAAGCAGCCTAGTTATGACTAATGATGGACCTCTAAATTTGTTTAATTATTTACTGATTGTTATATTGATATTATTTCATAAAATCCACATGATGAAGTGTGTGATTAAGATTTACATTATAAGTACCTGGTTTTCATTTCGCAAGTAATTTATTTTATTGTTATCGTTGACATCCCTCACAAAAGAAGTTATCTCTTATGAGGGCTTCCTATGATGAACAATATGGTTTGTCTTTATACCTTAAATCTATTTAACTCATTATTTATGTATCAATTGTTTACTAAAAGACCCGTTATATGACGTAATTACTAATTAATACACCAAAGAAGAAAATGAATTGAAAATCAAATTGGTTTTAATTGAAGAAGAAATAATGATTTTAGCATATTTTTTATGAAATTGTTGTGTAACATAGGTACTTAATCAGTAATCCATCACATATACCTGGGGTCACCTGTTTGTGACAAATAATAATGCAACGCAATCATGCGATATTAGACTAGTATTGAAAGTTGTGATATTGTTTAGATATTTCCAAAACCCAAATCTACAATCGGTAAACTGTTGGGTACCTACGCAGTTTCAAGTACCCACCTTTCCATCATCTCTCCAGGCCCTTGGTCCATGCCAACCATGTCTCTCTCCTGCGATACAGCATCGAGGAACGCATCCTCCCAGAACTGCATCTGGTCCCAAATGGTTGACCGCTCTTTCGTTACCAACCCTACAACACAGTCCTATCTGCTTCACACAGCACTATACAAGAGCAAGTTACAGTAGAACCCCTAAAGTCTATCCATCCTTGAGGTACAAAGTGACCATCGGCGGACGAGACCGGGATCGGTCGTCCCGTCTATTGTCTGCATTTTTCCCTTTCCACCTTTTTTTGGCGTGACCGAACTTGGGAGCGAACATGGGTTTGTTTCTACCTGCCTTCGCCCATTTCAAATCTATTGTGATGAAAATAATTTATTCAGCAAAATATTTTTTTTATAATTGCAAATATTTCATAACGTGGTTCAAATGTGTAGCTTGAGTTATGAAATGTGTTTTTTTCCCTAGTGTCTACGATCAAAACTGACTGAAATACATAAATATTATTATATAATTAGGGCTGTGCGAACGGGAGATTTCAATTCGAGTCGAGTACGAGTTCGAGTTCAGTCAAATGTTCGGTTTTCGAGTTCAATTCGAGTTCAATTCGAGTTCATTTAAAAATTAATTTATAATGATGTTAGGGCCTAATTTTTTTTTTTTTTTAATATTTTTTTAAATCGAGTTTATTTCCAAATTGAGAAAATGTGTTCTCCCTTTCATACTTAACTACTAGGCCTAGGTATCAAACAAATTCTTCAGTTTTAAAGCCTAGGCCTATCTTCTGGGTTAAATATTTTTGGTTATGGAGACCTAGGGCCTAGCTAGGCCTACAACTAACCTTGGTTTTGAAGGGTGCCATAGGCTAGGTCTAGGCCTATTGTACAGGCCTAGGTCTAGTGCTGGGTGCATTTTGGTATGGCGATCTGAGTTTGTAAGCCTAGCTAGGGCCTAGGCCTAATCTTAGCCAGAAGAAATCCTGGCCAGGCTACTAGGCCTAGCCTACCTGTTGTCACTGGTACTGTCACGCCGTGTGTTGTTTGAATGTTTACCTGCATTGTGACAAGTGTTCCATCTCATGAATATTTCAAAATTGTATTTTATGCTAGGCCTATGCTTTAGAGTAGAAATTACGCCTAAGCCTAGCCTAGTCCGCCGCATATTTTTACGAATCATCTGTCTGCTCTGCTCTCTCCTCGTGAATCGTGGCCATTTTTGTTGTCAACAACATACATCTCGGACACAAAAGTGGTGATACACGGTAGACGTGAATGATTTCAAAACTGACAGCCAATCAACGCTCGCATGTGACGTATGACCAGCTCCAATTGGATCTCGTAAAGTTCAGCCGGCCAATCATAACGAGCTTCACCTCAGAAGGAGTTCGACTATCGTGTATCACGATCTTTGCCGCGTATGCTGCTATCTAACGGACGAAACACGTAACTTTTGACGGGTCGGTAAATGAAAATGCTTTTTTTACCGACGCTCGAATATTCGAGTTCAAAATAAATGAAACTCGAATTTGTTCGAACTCGCCGTGAACTCGACTCGTACTCGAATATTCAAGTACTCGCACAGCCCTATATATAATATTATCAAAATATGTTATAGAAGCATTATCCGTAACTCAGTCAGTTTTTATCGTAGAATTTCGTCCAAAAAAATGAAATTCAAGACGCACGCTTAATATTTCAACAACGTTATTAGATATTTGCAATTAAACAAAAAATATCAATAAATTAATTAATACAGCAGGTATAAAACCCTCAGCTTCTAGGATGGTCTATTTTACGACTACACGCGACAACCCTTAGCAGCTGCCTCATACCCATACCCGACGCGTCCGTCGATGGTCACTTTGTACTTCATGGATAGATAGACTTTAGATGAAGAAAATTTATCCAGAGAAAAAAACTTTCAACAACTTCACATGTATTATTTTAAATGTTGTTTAAAAATTAATTGAACTTAACACTGCTCTTAGGTAGGAAATTAAGTTTTATTATGTAGCAATATTTCAAAAAGTTTCACTTTTCTTCAACTGGCTGACATTATTTACAAAAAAAATCATCAGACAAAACAACAACCACAGCTATGTGGAAGAAAAAATATCAAAGAATTGCAAAGAAGTTTGATTTCTTGTAAGTACTTTAAACAAGGTGAAAAAACATTTAAAACCGGTTCATCAACACACAAACTTATTTTCCTATCTAAGAGTAGTGTTAACTTCAATTAATTTTTAAATAACTTCACATGTAATTTAGGGGGAATAGGTAAATAAAAATTGTCGAGAGTTTAAAATACTATAACTGGGTGGGTCTAGTAATTAGTGACAGCTGATAAGATAGTTTGTTTATAAGGGTAACTCAAAGGTAATTTCCACAGTTCTATTTGAAAATATGGAATTTTATAAAATGCTCGCTTTGCTATGGAATAAATTAGTCTAGGAAAGTTTAAAAATGTGGCTTAAGGAACTTTATTAGTTAAGGAAATGTCCTTTCTAACTGATAAAATAAAATCGAGCAAATGTTAAAACAGGGTTCTACAATGCCTAGTCCATTAACCAACCTTCAAAGAGATATGTCCTTCCTGTGTCTGGACTAGGGGTGGTCGCGGTGTTGATCATATTGCCACCGTGGTAACGGAAACCGGTACTAAGACTGGACTTACTAGACCACACACTCGGAGTTCGCTGCTTCGCTTGTCGAGGGAACTGAAATAATCAGGCAAGGTAAATCAGCTGAAAAAATCTTATAGATACCACACATTAAGTCCTAGTCTGGAGTTGTAAAATGTAAACCATTATTTTAAAATTAAACTTTTCATTTCAGTTTGAATTGACCTTCATGCCAAAACATAAAGTAAGCACATGCACGTCAAGTTCACGTCAAGTACCTATACGTTTGTGAAAGGTGGTTTTGCTATCACTCACTTCGCAGCAATGATTATTAGTTCAATTCGATACGTATTGTATTACACCTAGAGATGCTCACGATAATCGATATTATCGATCAATAATCATTAATCAATAATGGATAAAACTTCGATAATCGATAACCAAAATTCATTATCGATTATCAAAATATCAAATAATTTGTCAATAGTGGCACGAAACAAACTCTTAAAGACGAAATTATCTCACGTTGTGCCATGCACTGGCTGGGCTGATGGTGTCACACTCGCAATTTATGTTTGGAAATGAGCTATCAGTCGATAACGGAAGCCAAACACATGACATCGAAGACATCGAGGCATCAAACGGAACGTGGTTGTTTTGTTTTGACTTACACTTGCCACACTTTAGGTTCCACTTATAGGTCGGAACAGGCTTTGTTGGTGATATCGATATTATCGATTTGATAATGACATTACCATTTTGATAATCGATAATGAAAAAAGTATCGATGTGCATCCCTAATTATACCGATTTCATTTATATGAACTTACATAAGGTAGTCATGGTGAGTATAGTACAGGAACATACAAGAGAAATAGGGACCTAGTACCAGAAAGGCCAGTCTAGATAACTTGATTTGGAGAAGATGACAGCAGTTAACTTAAAGTTACCTTACGTTTCGTTCTTCTGGGACTCGTCAGGCAGATGGTAGTTACTAAATCGCAGCTAAGCTACACACAAAAACAAATCTTACGATCTAGTACACACCCAGACCATGCTGGAAGAAAGTTTTGCATGTAGGTATAATATGCCATCATCATCAGCAGCAAAGCTTCTTTCTTCACTCGCCTGCGCCATGCATTAATTCACTCACAGGCAGACAACCACGCTGTACAGGGTGAGAGTCTGTGGCTATCCGCTTTTCTCTTCCTGCCACGGGTCTTGGTTTGAATCAAGGCTGTTACGTTGCCCAAACACTAGTCAGTGGAAAGAACTTTGCCACGAGTTCGGTATGGAATTCAAGCAACACCGATAACAACATGCATGGCCATGATACGTACCTTCACGAGCTGATAATAAGCAGAGCAGACAGAGACAGAGCACAGCAAGCCAAGAGTATATTGACATGCCAAAATGCAGGGATATTCAGTAAATAAAGTAGGTAATAAACGAATAACCTCATATGATTCCATCTCTTACGACGGTGCTTTTACTTGTAAGCAAGTTATGCTGTGGACTTACATTGCCTTGTTCAATTTCGCTATCAGAAACGGTGCTTCTAAAAGACGCTTGATGGCCCGCTCTTTGTAAAGTAAATGCTGGGTTTGTGATGATGCTTCCTGCATCAGAGGCATTGCAAGATGAAATACCTTCGGGCTCGGAACCACCGTGGGTTACATTACTGCCCTATAAAAACAAAATCAAAAACTTAGGAGAAAAATAAAGTTACACATATTTTTAGCAAGTTTTATGTATTGAAACCCATTCTCAATATAATTTCAAGGAAATTTGGAAACTTGCTAAATAAACTGATATTAGACAAGACAACTGTCCATATTCCCAAACAAAGTATGTGGAAGTAATTGCTTTAAAAAATATATAATAAAATAAGTAGGGCCTACTTCACTTCTAGGGTTGGTAGGCCTACTATTTATGACTTTGATTCAACAGCTGAAAACTATTTTGTTGTGACTAAACTTACAATTTGTAGCATCATTCTGCATCATACATAATATTGATAATTGATATTGAATAACAGCTTTAGTCAAAGTTTTCCTGCAATTTTGTAAATGTTGCCAAATTCGTACTGACATGAGACAGTTTGATGTAGTTGATTGTAGCAATGGAAATTACAATTTCTATCACATATATATTTTTTATTACATTTTAAATATTCATTATAAATTGGCATCAATAATACCAAGGTATTGTATTATGTATATTAATACTGAGATTATTAGAACAGTTAGGTTATAAATATTATTTATTTATTAGTTTTGTTACAAAGAACATTAGTAGCCTTAAAATTGTATTTCAATTTATAACCAAAGTATTGATTTTAAAAAATTGCTATTCTAAAAATAACAATAATAATATGTATAACGAAGGTATGTGGTTTTTTTGGCATTCTGATTTAAATATAATAAATACTATAAGGCTAATATAAGGCTACCTAGGCAAAGGATAAGTAGGTCTAGTATTGGTGTAACTAGTCGCAGAGATGCAAGGTATCTTGTAATTTGTGAGATAGGTCAAGTTTGATACTGAAAATATCAAATCGAAAAGATGACTATCAATATCATACATAATATTGATAATTGATATTGAATAATAGCCCTAGTTGAAGTTTTCCTGCAATTTTGTAAATGTTGCCAAATTAGTACTGACAAACTGAGACAGTTGATGGAAAACTGTATTTATATTTGGGTACATATGGCTTAAAATTAAAAGTGATAGTAGTTAACTAGCAAACCATTGTGTCTGCATTGTGATGATGGGACAGACAAAAAACCAAAGATAATAGAGCTCCACAGCACCCATTTTATGAGAAAGTTTATTGTTACTAATGTATATTAACTTAATAGACATCAAAGGGAATGTACCTAATATGTCACAACACGGCAATAACACACAACAACGATCACAACAACGAACAACACTGAACACAGACAGAACATCCTCAAGACAAAAATGCAGGTAGCTCCCAATACACATACCTCAGAGTCAATCGACGTCAGCTTGGAAAGAAGCAAGTTTCGCTTTTGATTCAATAGGTCCCTCAACATGTCGCCGGCTGATTGGTTGTCGGGGCTCTCGATATCGCTGCCGTGTTGTTGAGGATCGTGGATTAGTCTGACGGATGGGGGAGGCACATCTACAACAGCACACATTTACAATACTAAAACTTTTGCCTTCTCTTCTTATCTAGATTTTCATTGAGTAAACACAATGACATCATACACTGTCAATGTATACAACACATATTATTTGTTACTTTCCGGGCCGTTAAAAAAAAAGGATCTTGGTAAACATGAAATAAATGACAGGTAATGGGTACGAGTTCGGTTAGTAGCATTTTCAAATGTGATCACAGAGTTCACAATATAAGATGTATTATAAAGAAGTTAAACGCTAAAATTGATCAATGCTATTTAAATAGATGGAGGAATGTATTTTAAATGTACCTTCAGGGCCAGGAGTCTTTAAGATTCGCCTCGGCTTCGAGGACCGGAACTACTTGAAGAGAAATCAGCATGAGGTGGAAGAGGTGAGCCTTGCGGACTCATTGGAGACTTCAAATTCTCCCGGCTACCAAACGGACTTGACGCCTACAACAAATTCACATTTCCATCAGGCTGGTGGAACAAAATGGCTATTAAATAGTTGATGGTTATGAATTCCATACAGATCTCTCAATGGTAAAACCTGTATACCTAGCTGGAAACTCTCATGCAATACACCATAGCTTTACTTCTCTGTTAGTTCATCTAAATTAATCGGTGGGCGACATGTAGCAGAAAATAACTATTGCAACAATATATAAGTGTGAGATAGGATCCAACAGCTTACCTTCGAAAAGTGATGGTGGCTGCTGAATTTCTTGATAGTTAGATACATAAAAATATATACAAAACACAGAAAAACACAAGACGTTTCGACACAAGGTCTTGTTCACTCAAGAGCCATCTTCCTTTCTGTCGAAACTTCTCATGTTTTTCTGTGTTTTGTATATATTTGTGTGTATCTATTTATCAAGATTTTGATGGACATAGCAATACTGGGGAAAATTAAAAATAGTTACAATAGTATTAAAGAAACAGTTTTCACTGTGATGTCCATGGTATGCACTATACCTACTAAGAATAAATAAATAAATACATTTTTGTTGGATGCCCGCTGTAGGGTATACACATCAGATTTAACCGGTGTGACCCTCTTCAGGTGACTAACTAGGTATATTGCGGATAGGACAATTGTGAAGGGATGTCCGAGGGCTGTTTAAGAGGACTCAATCCCTTGCATTCGCATTAACGACTGAGGAAAAACTCGGAAAAAACCTTCAGTCAGGATTGCCGGTCTCGACGGGATTTGAACCCAAGACCTCCCGAATCAGAGTCGAGCGCTTAGCGCCCGAGCCAACACTAAGAGAAATATGGTACAATAGACAAGTAGCTATGTGTATAGGAGGAGTACCAAAAAATGGGAGCAAACTCTAGAATAAAGATCTCTTTTGGTAGAGGTGCCAGGTTCACAGAATTCTTACTCTTGGATAAGGGGTCACCAAAAACATGATATATCATTCTTATTTAGAAGGCAATGTCGAGTAAAAGAATGCATGTCAAACAGAGCTCACATTCGGTTTTTGATTATGAGACGAGACAGACGGACAGAAAAGTGATGTATATAGAAAAGCTTTTTCCCTAGGAATTTATTTAATTCCATCAATCAAATCATTAAATCAAATTATATCATAAATAATTTATTGGATAAGCAAAGCGAAGATTTCAATTTCACTGACCCCCCACCCCAAAAAAATTAGCTTGGGTGTATTTTTGTTTTTTTGCCTGTTTGCGCTCTACCGGGCAAACAGCATATGCGATCTTGATGAAAATTTGAGGGGACCTTAGAAATCTCTAAACTTAGACTTGCCACATTTTTTGGTACAATCGATCAAATATTTCTTATGATTATCATACTTTTACGATTTAAAAAAAAATTAAGAGATATTTTCATGATATTTGGCCCGCAAACGGGTACTCTGATCTTGATGAAACTTTATGGGAACGTTTAAAAATCACTGAAATTATATATGTTATTATTTTAGAGACATTTGAAGAAATATTTCTCATAGAAATCGTACTTTACAATTTTTTCCCCGATTTTTAATACAATATTTTTGTGATATTTGGGCCGATTCTGACCGAACGGGTGGGGCTACAACGTTCATATTTTACTTTGATATACAAATTATGGTGATGTAGTGCCTTTTGAAAGAAAAAGTTGGTCAAAATTCATAGAAATAAAGGTTTTATATAAGCCTTTTACAGGTGTATAATTAACAAGTAATATCAAGTAACTATAGAAACTTGACAACAATTATCTACAATGCGTACAAAAGCATGTCTTTGGGCCCCGAGATGTTTTACATTCTATTGTTAATTGGTATTACTATAGCAATTAATACTACTTTAGCTATAAAAATCATCCTAATTTAACAAAAATAATAATTTTGTAATGGAACTTGAAAAAGTAATGAGATCCCACTTAAAAACCTAATCATTGGACAGAAATATTTAAAAAATATCTCATCCATCAACGCGACTGGAAAAAGCATTCGGGAAACGGCCTAGTATAAGCAATTGATCCCATGAGATTGGGATAGGTTAACAGCCACGTGTGCCACCATGGACAGTAGCCTAACAAATATGTAACGTCCATAGTCTGAGCCTGTGAGCTCACCCAGCAGTTTGACCTCCCCGGTTACACATGCATATGCACAAACCAAATTTCAGATACATAGAAACTAGAAAGGTTTCTATTCTCATGCTATTCTCACAGATTTTAAGAGCATTTTGAGCTGGCTGGCCAGTTCAGCTCACGGATGCAAACCATCTGTTCAAACTTGGTGTACTATTGACTTAAGGCACACATAGTACAAGACAAACCCAGCACTGAAAACGTTTTTAAAATAACATGAGAAAATTTTGCCAAAACAAGTTATAAAATACACAAATAAACACAAATAAAGTAGCCTACCTGTGATAAAACTGAAGAAGAACCACCCCCGATGTCAAGTCCTTGCGCTTCAGACAAGTCCTTTGTCCAGAAGTGCGTGTGCGCAATCTCGAGCACTTGGAAGACAGACGCCATACCACCGAGGCCGTGGTTAGCGTACGACTGCTCCAGCCCATACACAACTGCTAGCAGCGTCTTCAGCATGCCCTTCCACACACTTCGGCTGACACACTGAAACAATTACCATGTCACAAGCCCGGACCAGTGCTCAAATGCACATTGTTCACTAAAATAAAACTAATAATAATTTATAATTTAAAAATATAATTAATAACAAAAAAAAACATTTTAATGTGTAAAACTTATTAATTTTGTTAAGAGCAGGCCCTATAACTTGAGCAAACTTGTATTCTGCTTTAAAGAAGGGAATCATTATACTCAAGGCAATGTTACAGACTTACCACGTCATCAATATGATCATCGGGACTGATCTTCCTCTCCAGCGTCTTGTTTAGTTTACTGACAACAAAGTTCCGGTAACTTTCGTCCTCCATGAGTTTCTTGAGTCGGTTTAGTTTGAGCCAACCAACTCCCTCTCCCTCCAACACCTGGTTTACAACATCCTTGAGGAACGCCTGATTCTCAGAGTTGGTGGTGGAACGCTCAGCAGATTGTATCCTCTGGAGTTCTTCCTGGCGTGTTTTACTCGTCGTATGTCGGATAAGGGAGGACTTTTCCACAAGACCTTTGCGGCCTGTATTAAAAGATATGCATGAGGTCAGAGAAGGGTGTTGAGGCCCTAGGAAGAACAATATTACTAGGAAAATGTGTAAAGTGAGTATATAACAAAGATAATCATTTTTAGTTCTGTACCTATATTGACAAACAATTGTATATTTTTCTCAGATCTTTATCATTGTAAATACTGACAATGACAAGATAAACAATCAATAGACGGTGGCAATTTGTTGCTATGACGTACCAGTATGTAAATTTTTTTTTACAATAATGTAAAATATTAGAACTTTTTGTTTAAAGAAAGGAGATTAAAGAACAGACAAAAACATTCTTATAATGTATTCTTTTTGGATGAGCGAAGCAAAGACTTCAATTTCACTGACCCCCAAAAAATTTGCTTGGGTGATTTTTTTTGCTTGTTTTTTTGTCTGTTTGTTCGCTCTCTACCGGGAAAACGGCATATGCGATCTTGATGAAAATTGGAGGGGACTTTCGAAATCTCTGAATTTAGACCTGCCACGTTTTTGGGTACAATCAAAGAAATATTTCTCATAAATATCATACTTAAACCATTTTTTTCGATTTTAGTGCGATATTTCGTAACATTTGGGCCGATTCTGACCAAACGGGTACGGCTACAACGTTCATATTTTACATGGACATTAAGGTTATGGTGATGTAGTACCTTTTGAAAAAAAAGTAGGAAAAGTTAGCCAGAATCCATAGAAATAAAGGTTTTGATTTAAGTTTTTTGAGGTATATAATAATAATTAACAAGTAACAAAAGAAACTTGACAACAATCACCTACAATGCATTCAAAAAGCACTTGCAAAAGTAAAGAGATCCCACGCAAACTAAAAACTTACAAAAAAGCTCATCCATCAACGCGACTAAAAAAAGCATTCGCGAAGCGGCCTAGTAAAAGAGAATTAATCGGTAGTTTATAACAATAGTTTTTATTACAATTGACGTGTATACTGTATAGTAATATTTTCTAAATGGAATCAAATGTTTTCATCACAACTAAGGATGACGATGGCCCAATGGGTAGAATAAATTCGGAACCAGTTCCGCCCTGGGCCTACCGGTATATGTTTCGACTCTTGAACTGAAAATTAAATATTAGGGGTGTTCGAGTACCCAAAATTTTGAGTCAAGTTGAGTGTTTGGTACTCCACTCGAACTCACGAAATCGATTATCAGAAAAATAATATTTTGGTGGGAGTGCTGGGTAGCCTTTAGTAAGTTGAGCCCAATTTGTACACATTGTGGATGTGCAAGATTATTAAACACGAGTGAAAATGTAAAAATAACCATGAATTTTGGCACTACATTATACCAACTCTTTTTAGCCGTAATAGTAGGCCCAGTCTTTTGGTACAAATTTTATATTTTTGGAAAATTTCAAGTTTTTTTGCCACTAATAACAACATTTCAATAAATAGATACCTAGCAAGATTGTTTTTAAATGTCAGTATCAATGTCAATAATTGAATGACATGTCATAGCTTGGCCCTAATAAAATAACGTATGTACTTAATCATTAAAATTCTCTACAGAGAGATTCTGCCAAAATTTTTAGTTCAATTAGGCCTATATATTAGGCCTACTCTGTCTTCCCTTTTGGAGCCTATACAGGCTTACAAAAAAGTACTAATTCATATTGTTAAACCCTTTCCAGTACAACAACGCCTCTGGGACGTGATAGATCGCCGTGACGCTCCGTACAACGACGTCCCGGGGACGTCGTTGGTGCGCGAGTTCAAATAACCCGCCATATCTCCGGTACCAGCAGTCCTATCGAGTTCAAATCTTTACCGCTAGATAGCAGAAGGTTCAGCGCGTAAGAATATCGAGGCGACTGCATTACCGGCGTGAAACGCGCATTGATACATCGATGAAAAACATCCGAGTTTGTTTTGTAAACACGCCGGCCGTCAATCGTTCCGTCATGGCTGCTAAGCGACCGAAGTTGACTGTTGATGTTGTTAACAATATTCTTTTTGAGAGTGACTACAGCGATTCTGACAACGATGATAATGTTTCTTTTTCTAATAATAGTTCTAGATCAAGTGAAATGAGAGATTCTGACAGTGATGATGTTGATTCAAGTGATTCAGGAGTTTCTAATCATGACGGCGCCGGTGTAGGCGTAGGCCTAGGCGTAAATAATGGCTGGGATTGGATTCGCGATAATAATTATACAGACATGTTATATTTTTTAAATTGATAACTTCTTTATTGTAAACCTATCCTGAAAATTTTAAGTTAATTGGTTGATAACTTTCAAAGCTACAAGCACAAGTGTAAATGGTTTCGCTTTACTTTTGACCGCTTGGAAATTAAATAGGTATTCCCAGGTAAAATAAATGGAAAATAACCGTACTGGAAAGGGTTAAAAAAATTAAAGTTTAATCAAAGAGAAATATAGTGGAATAAAAACCCAACTCCTCAGAATCAAAACCCGGCATATGTTTAGTACTCGGACTCAACTAAACTAAAAAAATCAAGACTCGGACACCCTTCATAAAAATGTTCTGAAATGAATGTTTAACATTTAATGTATAAGAATATCAACTATATTTAATTTACGATACTCAGAATGATGGTATGTAACTATCCATCCTTAATAATGGAAAGCTGTAATTGTGAAATGATGTGTACCTTTTGGGAATGGTCCAAAGGGTTGCACCTTCTCTTTAGGTTTGGGAGGCGTTGGTGCGATGGAGCTGGGACTAACACTGCGAGGGCTGTTGTTGCTCTTGTTGCCTAGATAACAACAAGAAAATATTATTAGGGTTGCTGATCGATAATCATATTGAAATATATGGATATCACAGACGCATTTCGGTTATCATATATCAGATTCCAAATTAAGCATAGGAAGCAGGAAAAATGCAAAATTGTAATACTAATACTAAGAATTTTTAATGATAACATTAAGAACTAAATTTTAATGACACAGCCTTATTTTAACATAAAACAAGGTTAAAAAAGTGTACCTGAATAAAATCATTCATTCAGAAATAAAGTTTGTTTTGCCCCTACTCGTCCGCATGAAAACTTAATGACACCTTCCAGAAACATTTTTTAACTTACCAAATATTCCGCTAAACATGCTGGAAGTTTGTGCCGCAATTCCGTTCAGTTCCGAGCTGACGTTAGAGAAGAAATCCCTGCCGGCTTGTCGGCTCATGTCGGACTGCACTAGTGAAGTGCTTGGCGTAGGAGGGGGGGCAGTTTGCTGGTGCGGACTCGGCGGGGATTCTCTATCGCGGGACTCGCCCATACCCTGGTAACACAACAGACGTGGATATCAAACACTTTGCTCTCCTAAACTCGATTGACAAATTGAAATTCTAATGTATGTACCCTAACCACCCCACTTTGAAGTAAATAATTTTGTAGTAAAAGAATATTTTACAGTAAGCCCAATACAAACATGGATTTACATTACTACTTTGAATTCAAAATAAATTTTGAATTGAGTAGGGTTTACTGTAACAATTTTCATAACTGTTTACAAAGTAAAAATGAATAGTCAGTCTGATTGATTATGAAAATAAATAACAAATTGAGGGGCAACCCTACCAACGAGCATTTGTGGTGGGATCCTCTCACCACATATAGACGTGCGTAATTGGTCAATATATATTATAAATTAATATTAAATACAGTATACTGACAAATTAAGTAAATACCAGTGAAACAAATATTAAGTCAGAACCGGCATATTGTATTGTCCATGCAATCACCTTGAGCAGTCCCTTCTTATGAGCTGCTTCCTTGGCACTCTTGGTGAGGTCACCGAACGTGCTCTTCCCCACGTACGTGAGATCCTCAAACGTGTTCTTGCTGACTCCTGCCGCCGTCTTGGAGGCTTCCAGCGCACTCTTGGATGCCTCCTGCATAGACTTGGACGCTTCTCCAGCAGCCTTCTTTGCGTGAATCGTCAGCTGCAAGCATTCAGTCATTACACGTTAGGATAGTTACTACCTGCGCGGCAGACAATTTGTCTGTCACCTCTTTAGTGAATTCTTTTTAATTAATAAATCTCCAATATTGTATTTAATAAATCAAATGTGTTAATTCTCTAAGGGTATTCAAAGAAAATAACTAAAACAAATAGATTTGATTGGATGGACCTGGTGGATGGGTGGTGAACAAATGATACTTTGATATCCTATCAGTTTACAGACCTAAATTAACGAACGAGCTGCATATAATACGACTTGAATGAAGATAGTGAAATCCAAGTTGTTAGGAATGTGTGTCTAGTCCAGCTAATAATGGTTGTTTTGCAACTAAAAATCTGTCAACTCTTGAGTGTTCCTACTGGTAAGATGGATTACTAACTCATAACATTTACCTAGAGGAAGCTTCCATAGGTACGGTAGTTAACAAAAGCAGAGAAGTACTAAAATTGAAAGGAGTATAGTTTTTTTTTAGGTAACAAAGATGGAAGACAAATAATATTTTTGTGAGTACCCTAAAACCCATGAATATCCCAAAAGTAAAGGTTGAGCAATCATCAAAACATGAATTTTGTCCTAAATACAATGGGGATAACTAGGATCACTATTGCAATTGCACACAGTAGTTTAGGAGCTGGGTAAATGGCAGCTGTCTGTGTCTTGTCAAGGTACTTTGAATGAAGCTGTGGCGGGAGAGACATACAGACTAGCTCACAGGTTCATGGTTGGCACTACAGAACACAACAAGGCAAGCCCATATAAATAGCTGGGTGACAGAGAAAGATGCCTGTATTTGTGTATTTTCTCAATATATGTTTCCCCTACAACTTAAAAAAGTATGATAATAAATGTAGAAAGTGGCTCATTTAAGAAATTAATTTCAGAAGTCTGAAGATAAAGTTTTGCCTAAATTGGAGTTAATACTGTATTATTATGCAGCAGGAAATTCATCTTCTTATTTTCATATGACCACATTTTTGGCTTACTAGGACATCATGCATTTTCTGGTTTTCCAGTACAGATAGACCTACTTTCCACATAGTTAATGCCATTTAAATTGAATTGCACCAGATGCTTTTTATTCTTAGCTCCCACAGAGTCCACAAATACCATTATCGGTGATTTCTATCCGATAAAGGTGCTTTCAAAGCAGATCATGTCCTGCTAAGAGTATTGAAACTGTGCTGTAGCTGTTAGTCCATTACAATTATGGTTGAAATTTCCTGCAGTTGTCCATTGCCGTACTTTTGCTAACTTTTTATATCTACTCCCTTTGCACTAGGACTCTTGGTTGCTGTGCCGAGAAGTGCCTTGGCTGCCTTTACTGATATATGTGACAGATTATCGACTACCTACTTGGGGCATTTTGCCGCCTCTCTTTGCCAGATAATCTGCCTTCTCATTACCATACCATACACCTTGCTGCCTAAGAGTCTGACATGATCATTATTTTCTTATCTTCATGTTTGCAATTGTTTTTCTTTAATGCTAACTTTACGGCCTTCAACTCGCCATCGCTGTTGCTTGCATTTTTTTTTCACACTTTTAATAATACTAATCAGCACCTGCTATGACCTTTATATGTGAAGCAGACGTATCAGTGTATATAGGCAACCATCAAACCCCCAGATATTTCTTACTTATGTAGTCAATTATTGTAGGTTTCTTCCTATGTCATTTTCTGATCAATTGTCATCCCCAGGTAATATGGGTTCTCTTTGTTGATGATAGTCCCATTTCCATACTCTAACTTGAACTCGGGCACCGTTCTTCCAAGAGTATGATAGTCGTACCGCTGGTCGTACACTGCCTTCGTCGTGTTAACTTCCATCCCATTAACTTTTGTAAATTCTTCTAGTCTAGTGCCTGCTTTGTTCAATTCCTGTTTTATGTTGTTTTTGTTGTTGTTACCTCTTTAACATAATACCACATCTTTTCCATACATTTTGAACTTAACTTCACTTCTGCCTTGTCAATACAATGTCAATACATATGAAAAAGAGTGTTGGGCTTAAAACAGCACCTTGTGGCACTCCACTCATAGTTTGATTCTGGTGGGACCTGACAATTAGCTGACTAAGAAACACTCTTGTCCATCAAACTATCTTTTCTAGTACTTTGAGTTTGTGAGAGTCTGCAATGCTCCACCAGATTGGATGCTGATTATACGCCACCAGAGTGGATAGCTGCACATTTAGTGCATTTGCTGTGTTGGGTTGTAAAGTTTGTATAAATCTGCATAAAACAGGATGCAAATATAGTTTGAAAATAATTAAGAGCAACAAATTATGAGAATAAGTGATAGGGTTCTAACTTACTTCTAAGATATGGATAAGTGATTGGGTACTAGCTTCTAAGATATATTTAACTGAAAGTGACTGAGAATGGTGATCATGTTTAGATGATATGGAGATTATCGATGTTACAATGATTGGGTTCTAGCTTCTAAGATATATTTAACTAGAAGTGACCGAGAATGGTGATCATGTTTAGATGATATCGATGTTGTTACAATGAGTCTACAGTATGTGGTGATGTTAAAATTTTGTTGCTGGACAATTATGTAGATCTTTTAAAATTTGAACATTTGAAATATTTAGGCCCATATGAAAGACTTGAAGTGAAATAATCAAAACAATGCATGTATAAGCAAGACAAAGAAAGAAGGAAAGTGTCTCATATTTGTCCAGCATAGCTAATCGAGGCAAAAGAAGGTCAGTTGTGTACCTGTTCTAACGGAGCGAACAAGTTCCCATCTTCGTGGGTGGCTTCCGTGATTTTCTCCTTTGCTTGCAGTTTCAACTTGATATAGAGAAGAGAAGGACACAGATAAAGAAGAAGCAAGACACAAACTAAACTACACAATGATAATATAATAAAGTCAGCTCAGTGCAGTAGAGTCAAGTGAAGCGTGTTTCGCTTATTGCTTTTCTAGCTAGGTCCACCGCCACACGGAATGTAAGATGTAATACAGTATATAAATTGTTATCAATCAAAGAATATTTAAATACTTACTCAGAGTAAGAAGAAATAGGACACCTTTAGAAATAGTATGCAGATTCAAATCAATGCAGCGCTGCCAAAAAGAATTTTATTATGAAATATATTAAGTATGGATGATACCTTTGCATAGAAATATTGCTTTGTAAGGCAAAATTATTGAAATTTTGGTCTTCCAAATTTTCAGATTTCATAGCTGTTAATCTTATATTCATAGATGAAAATTGAAAAAGAATCTAGAACAAATTTATCAATTTGAACTAGTTGATATTTATCGATTTAGTGCTCATCGTTCCTTGTGAAAAGTTTTCCAGTTCCGTGCAATGTTGGCTAGGCAAAGTTCAACATTTTTAAGAAGCGTGTCCTATTTCGTCTTCAGACGGATATACCAAACTCAGTCCCATTTTAAGAAATCTGTGAAATTGGATAAATGAAAGGGGGACTTATAAATAACAGCCAAAAAGTTTAAAACAAATTTGGGCCTACATTAGTGCAAAGTTTAATATTTAATTGTTATTTGTTGCATTGTTATAGTACACTCACGTTACATCTAAAACGTAACAATTTGAAGAGTTATTTCAGTTTTAATGTTTGTACTGGTAACAAGATTGATTTTATCTGCCGAATTAAAACCAATAAATGGCTTACTAACTGCCGAAAAATGTCATACATAAAAATTAGTCATAGCTAAACATTTCTGCAAATCTTCATGTTCAACTATAAAACATGTCCCTAAACAATGTAGGCCTACATGCCAAAATTTGAATTTCCAATTTTAATTTTGCATACAGACATTTTTTATGATATAAACTTGAAATATCTTGGCTGTTATTCAATCATAAGTCCTCTTTCATTCAACTAAGTTTCATAGATGTTAAAGAAATCATGCCGTAATCAATACTTCACTTTCAGAAAACAGTACAAACGGAAGAAGGTAACCCACCCTCAAAATCTACTCAACCAATAGAAATGTGAACAATATGGTTAAGATAAAGACAAACGTGTTTTTCTGATAAGTGCAGTATGCTGTAGCATGCAATTGGCAAATTAAGGTCATGTTCTTACAAGCTGTTTTTTCTGCCCCATACAACACACTGTTTAGCACAGTGTTCAGTTGGTTTTGCATCAAGACTGCACCTCAGACTATTTTTCAAAACTAAAAAGTTGGCTTAATGAAAGAGGGACTAACATATAAAATATTTCTTTTGAAAAAAGTTTGGACATCACATAATCTTACAATGTGCATATTTTTGTAATTTGTTGGCATTGCTTCCTATGTACAAAACAAAATATTAACTTATATATTTTTTAATATGAATATTTTGTTCTACACATCATTGTTAATAACCTAATATAAGGGAAAGTAGTTCTCTGCTACAACGCATCTCTCCGTCAGACTAAAACGGTACAAATACAAGCAGTTTATGAGTTTCGCACCGCTGGTTTAAAAAACTCGTGGTACAAAAGTTATTACAGAAAATCGTTTTCTGTCAAATTAACCATTAAGGTTTTATGTAAATAAATATGTGTACAACCAAAACAAAAAAGATAACTAGACAAATTTTAATTTTGTACCATCTGGAATGTTGTGACAAATATTTTGAATACAATGGTTCTTCTTGAGGTTATATTTGGAGAATACTTTATACTGCGTCCCTCCTTCATTCAGCCACTATTTAGATTTGTTTGGAATCTGATCCAGGTGACTTGATCAGTCCTAACAGGGTTAACTTAACAGATGAGGAAATTAGAGGGTTGGGAATGATGGAACTGGCAAGATGCGTACGACAAGCCGGAATGACTTTTAAATTAATGTATGGGTACCATAAATGGTCCAAAAGAAAGTTTACCAAAATCGGCCCATGGCATCCCCCCTAGATGACGTCATCAAGATGGCAGCGGCCGGCATGTGACCTTTCCTCATTTGTCTATCATTGGTGAGCACTACATGTACTTGACGTGGTATTTCATCATTAGAATCTTATCCAAGACAGTTCGAGTAATCAATTGATAACGATTTCATCTCATTTAAGTATTTCCGGTGACCCCCTGATGGCGCCAAATTCAAATTTAATAAGCCATATCCGACGGTAGTCTACTCTACTAAAATGAGTGGCACACGACTAACTTCACGATAAAGATAATACCATTTGCTACAAAATACTGAAAGACCCCCACATTAGTATCTATAACGCTTTGGTCTGATGCAGCCACCAAGTGTTGCCTGGATGTGTGCTGCACATCAGCAGCTCTGACGTCGAGGTTGATAATGATACTACCTTACTAAATTATCACTGTGCACGTTTATTTTATTTCGTCGTCACACATATAGATGGGAGAACATCGAGCTCCTCTATCACAAACTCACCCCCCCCCCCCCCATGTAATTTTGGAATTGTCTTTTTACTTGGTGTTTCCTAGTGACCTAGCGTTAACCAAGAGCACGCTTTTGTTTTCCTATAGAGAGGAATTGTCCAGTAGCCATATACCTCTCCATCATAATATGGATGCATCTTAATTGAGAATTTTGAAACCGGAAATAAAAATAATGTCCTAGACGAGATTAAGTAGATATAAAAGTAATAACACTGATTTACTGGACAAAACACGGTTAAAATAACAAAGCACAGCACTCACCCGCTGCGTAATATTTCGGTGACATCCATCACCTTCCTTGGACGCGAGGATACGGTATCCTCGCGTCCGAGGATGTCCGAGGATGTCACCGAAATATTACGCAGCGGGTGAGTGCTGTGCTTTTTTTATTTTAACAGTGTTTTGTTCAGTAAATTAGTGTTATTATCATTCTCCGGTTAACAAGTCCTGGTGGTTTATTAGATATAAAAGTGATAAGATTGGTCGTTAATGCCAAAATGATGATGAGTGTTTCCTTAATCGGGATCATCAGGATCAAATTCTTGATAATTGCATGTTGCATTACACGAGCATACATTGCAGCAAACCATGTTTTGGTCAGTGCAAGGACATTTTCGTCTGTATTTGGCGATACCACAAGCTGTGTACGTATGTTGTAAAATGCTGAGGCTTGTGTTGAATATCTCCAAGTGTAGTATCATGACTTGAACCAGCAGGAGACAAAGTGTAATCTCTGATTATCGAATTGGGGTTCATATACTGGAGAGTACGTTGACTAGCGACCTTGGGGCTACACTCAGTCATGAGATAATAAACACGTTGATAAAATTATTTCTAAAGCAATGCGCTTGTTAGGGTTTATACGCAGAAATTGTGCGTGTGATTTTAAAGTTGGCACTCTCCGTATGCTAAACTGTCTGTAGCTTATTGGTATATGCTAGTTCGATATGGAATCTGAACAAGGGTCTCGCAACCAAAGATTAGTCATGTGATGCAACTAATGTAGTAAAGTTGGAGAGGGCTCAACGCAGGTTTATTTAACAGTATAATAACATGTGTAGGCCTTACATCCATTGGGCTGATTTCACTCGAGAATCAGTGTAATATTTCCGACCTGCTTTTCCTATACAAAATTGGAAATAATGTTTGACGTTCCCTTTCTTCATTATGTTATGCAGTTTTGTGTTCCCTCTAGATTTACATGCAGAAAGAATATGTTTACTGTATACCCAAGTGCTGCATAAATATATACAAGTATTCATGCTCTAATAGCATACAAAATTGTTACAATTTTTACATGCCATCATCAAGCAATCCTTTTTCATCCCCATTGCTAGATTTTTTAAATATAGCTTAGTTTAGGCTACCTATTGTTGTTTGGGGAGTAACCGAGTGTTTAAATGTATTTATTTCCTTGTGTTGTCTTGATTTGAATAAATTACTGTTGTGTACTGTTACTTTTCTACTTTTCAAAATCATGTCATATCAACACATCATAATCATCAACACATTCATGTCCTGTGCAATATTCAATATTCACTCGTAACTTGTTTAGAGATGTGCAACAGTTCTGGAATTTTCCAGCGGTGTCGTAAAGCATAGCCATAAAATTATCTCTGCTTCAAGAGTTTCACTGTCAGAGGGAGTGTTAGGAAGGCAATGTAGTGCTTTAAGATGCTCTTCTCCAAGGTTTAAGATTGCTTGAATTGCCTTTGCTATATCTATTCCAAACAGTGACTATTCTGTGTCGGTCACCGCTAGCAAAGCAGAGGATACAGAGGGGGCAAGTTTAGAGCAAAGGACATGTATTGGAATGAAGCGGCACAGATCTTGAGTAGGCATTACCTTTTCAGCCCTAAACCACACACGACTGCCTTTCATTTGGGAACAATAAGCAATTATTAGCACATGAAACGTCAGTTAGCCATATCTAAGATGCCCCCTTCTGAACCAGGAAGGCAGCCTTTCTACAACACATCAAATGTGCTGCGTGGCAATGTTATGAATGGATAAATGCAGTGCAAGTTCTCATTCCACTATTCAATCCACTGAAAAATGGATGGGAAAAGCAAGGAAGCCACTTAAGTGCAGTGTATTTTGAGAGTCCTACAAGCATAGAAATATTGGAGGAATATTTCTGCTCTTGTGGTAGTATCGCCAAATGTAGCCAAAAATTTCCGTGCACTGGCTAAAACATGGATGGAAAATGGAACATGCAATCAAGAATCTGATCCTGACGTTCCGGATTAAGGGGAACATCAATCATTTTGGCATTAACGATTGAGAGTACGTAATAGTTTTATATCCACATAGCCTTGACTAGGACATTTTTAGTTCTGGTTATAAATTCTCTACTAAGATGCATCCATATTCTGATAAGACAGGTATAGGGCTACTGGACAATTCCTCTCTGTATAGGAAAAGAAAAGAGTGGACTTGATTACCGCTAGGTCACCAGGAAACACCAAGTAAAAAGACAATTCCAAAATTACATGGATGCACATTGACAATTTAGAAAGGGAGTATCAAACTCAACGCCTGAGCTGCTCGGCAGCTGCTGGCAAGTGCACACAGCCAAGCAATACTTGATGGCCTCTTCAGACCAAAGTGCCTTATGGGTATTTGAGTTTTTTGTATCATATGGTACAATCTAAATTGGGAATTTAAAAAACAGTTGTATGCCACTTATTTTAGTAGTTATGACAGACAATCCGAATATCATCAAATATATTTGCTTACTAAATTTGAATTTGGCGCCATCAGGGGGTCAGCGGAAATACTCAAATGAGACAAAATCGTTATCAATTGATTACATGAACTGTCTTGATAAGATTCTAGTGATGAAATACAACTTAGAGTACATGTAGGCCGTGATCACCAATGATTGATAAATGAGGAAAGGTTACATGTCGGCCGTCTTCATTTTGATGATGTCATCTGGGGAGGTTGCCATGGGCCGATTTTGGTAAACTTTCTTTTGGACCATCCCATACTTGAAATTAAAAGTCATTCCAGCTTGTCGTACACATCTTGCCAGTGACTCAATAAATACGTGTCCTAGGAGCTATAATTTTCTCACCTATAATATTCTATTCTATGTATTTAAAACAATGTGCTTTTACAAGATTTTGTACTGATGGACACTGAAACCCAGTGATATAAATGATTATGAAAATATGATTACTGTTTTTAGCAAATACTAAGCAAATATTATAATTAGTATGACTCATTATTTCAAAAAAAACAGAATGTTATTATAATTAATTAATTAATTATATATTAACCGGCAATGGCTTAACTATTTCACACATTATTATCCGGTAACTAACAAGTGTTTTGTTATGCATAGCGCAGCATAAGTACGAAACAAATACCATTGGTTCTACAATAATTTATTTCAATTGCGAGTAGAAAGTTAGGATATTGCTTGTAATAATTTTATAATAAAACTGTCTGAAAAATCAGCCACTCTCCTAGAATGTCATTCACATATACTGTGAATAGAGAAACATGTTGGAGACTTGACTTTTGCTGTGTGCTCGCTGGAATCTAAGAAAACAACTTCCATATTCTCTAAGTACTTACTAGGTTTGAATACCAGTCAGGAAAGAATAATTTGAATACATATTTTAGAAAATAACAACACTCTGTCACTCACTGAAACACTCCAGTCTTAAATGTAGAGTGATAATGGTGAGTGCTTACTCCAAAAATCTTCATGTTGAAGCTTTGTTTGTGGCTAATAGTTCAAAATCAATTATGTATGAGCAGACAATGCCAGACATACAAAATATAAATGTATATATATTGTATATCAATGCAATATGCCTACATGTATGGATTTGGTGAGATTTACTTGAAGAGAGCCTATAATTCACCATACTTGCTATAATTATACCACATATAATAGACTCTATTATAAATATAAATAAATGAATAAATTGTATTTAGAGTCTACCCACTCAGTTATATAACTGATTTTCAGTGGGGGACTTTAAATCAAAGCGTGATCTGTGATTATACTGTGCAAGTAGGCAACTTAGAGTAGGCCCTCTAGAATTAAGTATACAAAATTATTTATATATGTAATGTACTTACTTAGTATATAATATATAGGCCAAACACTAAGTCTGGCCACAAAAAAGGCTAATATTAAAATTATTGTCAGCAAAATGTAAGAATTGAACCCTAATAAATATTCTATTCTATTCTATATTACTCGTGGAGTTTTCAGATCCATGTAGTACGTGTGGTTTCATGTATTAAATAAAACTGTTATCAAATGGTTTATCAATATAGATCAATTTTATTGGACAGTCTAAAACAAAAATATACCCAAGTTGGCAACCTACAATTTTGTACCTATAGCCATCAATTCATTTTGTGTGTGTATGATATAGTGGGTCAAAGAAGCAGAAAAACAATATCGTTTAACTTTTGGATATGTATTAACTCCTTAACCAGTTAACTGGGTCCAATCGTTACAGTCGGCTTGTAGTCCTCAAAGAATGTAAATACAAAAGTACAATCAGTTTCTTCCTAACAAAACAGCAAATAAAACTTGGAATGGTGTTTATGGGTAATCTGATAGTTAGGGCTGCCCAACGATAAAAAAAAATCATATCGATATCGAAAGGGGATATATCGATATCGTAATTCGATATCGAACTTTTCAAGTCAAATTTCGATATTGTTCTTTTTTCATTTTTTTTCAAATTTAAATTTTCTTTTTAAAATTTTTCGGGCGCGGCCAAGGCCCCCCGCCGGCAATGCAGACATGACAACAGACATGTTATTGTTTAAGGGAGAGATGATTGACGGGTGAGGATAATGAATATGAAGAACAATCACAACGATACTTGGGGCCCCGCGAAGAGATAGAAACTAACTGACTTCTCTGTCTCTACCTCTTTCTCCCTGACTCTGTCTGGACAATACTGTGGTGTAACAACTTTAGCTGCCTTATGCTTTGCTGATATGAAGAATGAGATTGCACATGTGGTCTTGTTATCTTATCTCATAACATAAACAAAACAAAGCAGCAAGAGTCTTGGCCCGAAGCCAAACTGACTAGCAATATATGTAGTTGTTGGCATGGGTGGGGGGGGGGGAGGGGGAGGGGAACAGCGCTGCAGAACCAGAACTCACTGCCACAACAAGCCTTTCAAAAAAAAAAAAAAAAAAAACAGGAAAAAACGAAAACGATATACATTTCTATTTTCTATATTGATATTGAATTTTTTCTTCATATCGATATCGTTGGGCAGCCCTACTGATAGTAGCAGGCTTTGTTTAAGGTGGAGAGCTAACTTGACACAAATGGGTCAAGATCAAACAAATGCACAACCTGCTGATACGATCATTTAGAGGTACGTGTAAAAGGTTAACAAGGAATGTTTAATGTAACAAATCAATACACATGACGGTGTAGAGCTGTCGCCAAAAAAAAAATCATCGTACTGGGTACAACCATCATTCGGTGGCACATAGCAAATCACTATGAAGACTGTAGCCATCCCCCCAGTTGAATGGTTAGAAGCAATAAAACAATAATTGATCCAAAAATGTGAAGATCAGGCAATAAAAAACCATGGCAAGTCAATGAATATGGATGGCTTTTATATATTTATACGAGTGAATGAAACAAATGGAACACTTACTAATGTGCCTTCAAAACTTCTGTTTAAAGTACTTCACCTGAATCCGTGGAAAGTGAAAAGTGCTATACCAACAGATTGACAGTAGTCCCTACCTTATCCATGTGTGCGAGCAGGCCGTCCTGACTGCTTTGTCTGGTGGTTTCCCTCACAAGTTCCTTGGCCGACGACGTGAACTGTTCGAACAGCGAAGTCTGACTCCCTTGGCGGGTGACTCCCGGCCCCCCCGAGCCGGGGGTTCCGAAGCTCGACGTTCTAGCAAGCACGTTGCCGATGCTAGGCTGGCGCTGCGGCCCGGGGCTCGGTGGAGGAACCTGAAACATTCACGTTCACAGTCCTATGATACCGAACATGAATATAATTAACACCAAACAACATCTCAAGAAATTTTGATTGAATCAGATAGACTCAAACAATGATTAAAAAATGTTTTAAAAAAAGAAAATTACAGTAGGACTGTATGACATTTTAGTTATTTTTAAAAAAATGCTATAAGGGAGTTCAATGAAGAAACTAACTGAGAATAATAGACTACCGGTACCCATAATATTATTAAATAATATACATATACCTAAATTCAATAGTACATGTAGTTTTGGCAAAGGTTGAGGTACCGGTAGTCAATTACATAGTTGCAAACAAATGTTGGAGAAGATCTTCGAAATATTTTTAAGTACCTATTAAGCCTATGTTATTTAAGCGAAATATATTTTGCCTATTTGCACAAAAGTAATATGGTAGATCTAGATACACATGTCTATTATGCAAATGCAATTGTTTATCGTTCTCCATTCTGTAACATACATTGTGTAATTGTATTTATTGTCTCCTTTGAAAATCAGCTTATAAATAAAATATACATGTTAAAATTTAATAAACCAATAATTAGAAAGTAATAAATGTGAGTGAATTGTGCTAGGAGAAGTGCAAGGCCCCTCTTACCGGCGTGATAGATCTTGCCAGTCTGGAGGCCGAGGGGCGTCCCTCTGAACCCTCGCTGGCTAAACTAGGGGTGGGGGAGTGGTGTGCTAAAGACTGACTACTGATGATTGTCTTCGGTGTGGTCGTTGTGGAGTTTGAGTCGGTCTCACCGCCCGGGCTGAACAACTCTTCCTTGTCCTGAAGAACCAAGGGAAACTGTTAGCTCTCAACTGAGGGCGTCAATACCCCATAGGCTGGACATCGATGTTAAATGAGAACGTCAACATCAAAGACAAATAATCAAAGCCACATAGCAACGTTGAACTTTTGTCGACATCAAAATTCAAATACGTAATCAACATTACTTATTAATCTAATAAATAAGGCTGGGGTATTGAGTGTTGGGATAGGATCCAACCGATTACCTTTGAGAAGCTGCCGACGGGGTCCGGCGGGGGTTTAACCCCAGAACAGAATGAGGTACATACAAACAAACATGACAGGGACCGCAAGACAAAGAAAAACGGACCAAATTAAATGTCTGTCGCTGGTAAATATACTCGTCTGTGACCAGGGGCTACCGTGACCGTGGTTGGTCATTTTGGGGGATCCAAGTGCCAGATAAATAGTAACATGAAATATAGTATGTACATAACATGTCGGCCAATTTGCCTACATTATTAATGTCATCCCCCGATCCGACGCATGTTGGAATAGGGGTCTGATATTATTATTATTAATTACTAAATTTAAATGAAATATATGATTAGTTAAGATTGAAGAAGAATGAACGGGCAGGCTGGGAAAGAATAGAGAACATAGCCTAGCCTTCAGGCTGGGGACAGCAACATTTCACCTGCTGATGTCTGCAGATAATTTGATTACATGGCTTTTAACTTAGGCATAGTCCACTTTAGAAGGATGTTATATTGATTCAATACAATTGTCAGTCAGGGCAAACTTGTACGATAATTGCTATGCGTTCGTGATCCATGGTTCAACATTAACTTTAATTTTAATTTCATGTGATAACAAACTTTACGGAAAATATGACGCACAATATTTCAAAACAATCAAATTTTTACTTCCAAGTTCCAACGTTTTGAAAAAGTAGGTTTCCATTTTCAAAATATGGATATTAACTATTAAACAAAAATCAATATAGAAATATATCTATATAGATAAAGAAATTCAAAAATAGAAAAGATAATTCAAACTCGGTTAATTTAAATTTTTGTCTTAATTGAAACTAGTGAACTCCAAAGTGAAGTCCAGTGAAGTCTGTACAGAAGCTTTAGGTATAGGGCTCAATGTTCAAAATTATTTTAGTTTACATTTTCTTGATTCAAATTGAAATTTTTAGGGCTCTTGGATTTCAAATTAAAGGGGGACTTTACTATCACTACAAGTACATGTTTGTTTTATATTATTTAACTACACTTCGAAGTGAGAAAACTTTAATACTTAAAGCAATTGGAAAACAAGTACATGCATATAGTCATAGTACCAATAAAATAAATTATATTTTATCTCAGTTTATGTCGAGGAAGGTTGTAACAATATGAATATCAACTTTACATTTGCTGCAGTCGTCATCAAATAATGTGAAGTGCACCCAGTCTTTCAGGTAGCCTACTAAAGTAACCCAAGTAACCTGGCTATTAGGGCTTGTATAATCCTACTCAGTTAGTTCAACTGATTTACCGAGGAGGAAAATAATAAATACAACTACACAACTCAACACTAATAAACAGTGTAAATAATGTACGATTTACAAAATTATAACACAAACTAGATATTTATTAGGGCTGCCATTTGATTAAACATTTCCAAATCGATTCTAATCAACCAAAGTTTCAACAACACATTATGATGTTGAACATGATCCGATGTCGACATAAAATTGTATTCAGAAATGAATAACAGTTGCAAGAAATAATATTACGTTATTATGTTGTTGGTTGAGTGCAGAGATTCTTTTGTATGTAGGCCTACTTCTATGATCATCAATCAGTGATAGGCTAATTTTCATCGAAGGCAGAGTCTTCTATTCACCCCTCCAACTCTTATGAGCATGCATTTCTGTCAGAACAACTTGTGTATTTGTGACACAAACAATTTGATTCGATTTAAAAGTGTTAAATCGATGTTAAAAGTTTTTTACAATGTCGCCATCAAATCGAAACAGCAGCCCTAGTATTAATGTGACAAAGTGCAGTGTGGCCTTCAACTTACGACTGTATCTGTCTTGGTGATTGGGAACGGCTCCTCTCTCAGTCTCTCGGCAAACTCCATCTCGGAGTCCCGGTTGAAACTGGGCGAGCTGAGGTCGCTGTGGCTCGAGGAGGTCGAGTGAGGGGAGTCGGGTCGACCGCTCTCCGACGGCATGGTGGCGTTGCCCGGCAGTTGCAGGACCAGGGGAGGGTGGTACACGGACCGCGCGTCCAGGCTACTTCCCAGGGTCATCAAGTGGGGGACTATTGTTGCGGGGGCATACTGCTCATTCTGAGATGTCATCGCAAAGCCTGCGGAAGGAAATAAAATACCTAGTGAAGTTTAATATATAACCCTTACCAAACTCACTGGTTGGACTCGTTTCTGTTTGCGGCTGGACAAAGATGAGGGACACCAACGATAATGACAGCCAGTGACTTTAGTAGCTTTGTTCACTCAAGGAGACACTTCATAAACATTATATTTCAGAGTCAAAAAGTTAAACTAACGTTTACTTCAACAGAATTGCAGAGTACAATTATGTCTCTTATGGCTGTATCCCACAATGCCGACTATGAATTACGTATCTAAGATGTTACATATAAGATAACCTGCTTTAGATAAAACTAACAATGAGCAAATAACTGACTTAATTTGTTGCAAACCCTATAATATACTTACTAGGAGATAGATCTGAAGAAACCATCTCGGAGACGAAATCACTCAAAGAGGAGTAAGAAGAACTCGTACTTTCCCCACCTTCAGAATCTGATCCGCTTTCATCTGGAAACACATCGCACATCAATGAGACTCACATAGACCAAAATCTGAAGGCTTAACTCGATTAAAATTGTCTAGTAGGGTAGGTATTCTAAATCACTATACAGAAAGCAATATTTTGGTTTCAACTTATGATTTGTCAGTGTGAATGATACACATATGCTTACCTGTAGGCTGCTCCTGAGGGTGCAGAGATCTGAGGGCTCCGTTGAGTGGAGCTGGAGTTGTCCCACACGGTGAACCTGATGGGGTCGAGCGTGTGCACGTACCACTTGGGCTTATCTCCGATCTGAGTTGGATCAAACACCCCGGTGTGGACGCGGAGGAACGCCACGTTGCTGGGAGTCAGAGACCATTCCGCGAGGAACTCCACAGCCTACAACAAGCGTGGACTGCATGAGCTTCATAGAAAGTATGTAGTAAAGAAATGATGTTGGAAATACCAGATGGAACTAAATGTGATGTTTTTACTGCGGACAGCGACTAAATCGAACTCTGAATAAATAAATTTGACAAGATTGAGGTTATCAGGCAATATTGAACATGTTCACATCCAAAGGGTTACTTCCAAATTCAAATAAGGTCGGGGACTGCAGCAAAAAAGGGTTCAGACATAATTTTTTTGGTGGTTAAGTGAAGGTTTGTTAGTAAAACAGAGGTATGTGACGCAAGAGCTCACCTGTGTTCGAGCAAACTTATTGAGGAAATGAGACGTGCGAGGCCTGGATCTGAGAAAGCTGTTGATCTGGAAGGCAACGACCGGTCGAGGATACAGGCGCAAGGTGCGCGTATGTTCCGTAAAGTTGGCCAAGAGATTCTGAGAGTTGAAGAAGCGAACCTAAAAATATAAAAAAATACTTTAGAGGACCATTGCCTATGGCTAATCGAAGAGCGACTTACAAATAATTATACTAAATATCCGTACAGCAAACAATCATTGCATGATTGGGGTGACTTTAGGCCTACATATCACTTGCAAAAAAAACATTCGTCTCTGCATATATCCTTGCCCGAGCGCTATTACGCTATACCAATCAGATGCTTACTAGATGCAAGAAAAGGTAGCTGCTTGAAGTGGGAGTCGTATATTGCTTAAATATCTTCTGCTGTTTTATAAGAAACATGTGTTTAACACATTTTACGGTACTTTTTATGAAAGGCATACTTTGGACAAAATTCGTAATAAAATATTAATCAATATCTAACCCTATTTCATACTTGTCGGGTAGTCCACCACATTCTTGAACCCCCGAGTTTATCAAAGTCGGCTATATAAATTATATGAATTAAATATATTTATAAAAAATGAAGTTTAAACTTAAAAGCCATCTTATAAACAATAACAATATACATATTTTAACTATGGTTTAAGTCAATTAATGTACATGAAAGAAAAAAGTTTGTCAATTAGTTGTTTAAAAAAAAAATGGCAAGGAAATTGTTCAAGTATCCTACCTCCACTAAGGCCAATGACATAAATAAACTTTGCATAGCAAAGAGCTAGAAGCTCAGTCTCCTATCCTTCACCCTGAGTGCTAGCGTGCCGATAAGAAGCCATCTTGAAAGGGGAAAACCATTTCCCTGCCACATAGATACTTCAGCTAGTTGGCTAATCTGACGATTTAAGTGGCTATGGAGTTGTGTTTGTTATTGAGCGGATGGGCGAGCACCGCCGTTCGTATGTAAATATGTACAATTTACATACATTAAGAGGGCTGTTTTTCCCTTTTCACGATGGCTTCTAATTGGCACGCTCCCCACGGCCATACTGAGAGTCTATCATATTAATTGAATGTCATTGACTAAGGCTACAAACTAACTAAATATCAAAACTCTACTGCTCCCATTTGAACAATATTTACTAGGGATGTGCGAACGTTCAAAATTCCAACTCGAACTTAAAAAAAGTTTGAGTTCGAGTTTGAGTTAAAAAAAGTTCAAAGTTTAAAAACAAAGTTTAAAATAATAAAAATTTGAAGTGGTGTGCGGTCACCTTTTACTCAAAATGTCAAAAAATGGTTCTCAGTTTTCAGATACAAATTTGAAAACAAAAAATTGGATGGTGGAGGGGCCGATCCAGTCCAGAAGTTACATACTTTCTTGGTGGAGATGCCGGTCCAAAGTTATCACTATTTACCTATTATAACTGTTTGATATACCTTTAATTTCAGTTCTAGTTCGAGTTTGGTTGAGTTCAAAATTTTTGTGAAGTTTGAAGTTCAATTTTCAAAACTATGAAAGTTCTAGTTCAAGTTAAAAGTTCACACAACCCTAATATTTACCATAGCCACTCGTGTAGCAACGTCCACCGAATCAACGTCGTTCCCATAAATGAAAGGATTGAAACCCATCGCTGGAGGCACTTGGTGTTGGCCGTGACTCGAGTGAGAAACATTCGACTCTCGCCGGCTTGCGGACATCTGAGGGGAACGGGAGCCCGGTGGTTGTGGGCTGTGAGATAACTGGTAGCCTCCTATGCTTTCGCGACGAAACTGACCGACAGTCTCGCCACCAAAACCTGCCAACAAACGGGGTTCTACAACTGAAATATTTGTGTCTTTTTCTTGCTCTAGGTTTTGACTCTGACAGACGGTAAGACTGCATCAGAGCTTTCATCCGATAATCCATGTTAACCAAGCTGGTTTGTCAGACTCTCTGTAAGTCTTTCATTATTAATAAAAAAATACAAACTACAACATCCCACATTTTGCATTCTAAAGAATATGGTATTGAACTGATTTTATGTTCTACCCAATACAAGACACAAGTCCATTATCCCATATCACACTAGATAGTAAATAAACTAAGAATCCCAACCAATCTTCCAAGGTTTTCTATTGTCCTAGCTCTAGTCACATTCAGTTTAAAAACACAGTACCTGATGTCTTGCTGTTGCGTAAACTGTGTATTGTGTACACAGAAATTGAAAAAATAGCCCATTTGCAAGAACAAATTTTTTCAAATCTTTTTTAGATAACTTACTCCATTCTGAATGAATGAACTTGAACTTTTATTTATTAAATAATAAAATAAACCAGTATTTATCTATCCACTTACAATAAATTGTTTGAAGAGAAGAAATTATAAAATATTCTATTATATGCCTTGGAGCAAATGCACTATAATATTGAACTGACAGGTAACTGTAACCCCATGTGGAAGTAATAAACTCCACTTTGGTTACTGAATGCTGTGCAGCTACCTTGATGTGGATGTCCCATGTGTACTGGAGGGACGTGAGGCGAAACAACACTTTCACGGCGAAACTGGGAGGACGATTCAGTTGGTCCAGTGCTGCCATGTTGAACTGATGTAGCAGACATGCTACTCAATGCCTGAAACAAGAATTACATTGTTGAAAAACATAAAGAGGCCCATTCAAATGTGACTTAAATCAGATCAAATCATTGAATAGAAACTAATGATAAAAAGCCATACGAATTGTATAGCTATGTTGCACATGCCAATGGTAATGAAATGACATGCACCTTAAACTAATTGCAATTACGATGATACGCTTGACACCGTTTCCTGTATGCAAACGAGCCGAATTCTATTCTATTAGGCTTTCAAGTTTCAACATCATACATACATAATCTCACTAAATACACTATATACAGGCCACAGATGAAAGCTTAAAGCAGAGCAATTTAAACTGCTATAATCAACTCTTAATATTCAGTTAACATTATCAAATTATCTTTTGTTTTTTAACACTATCATTCTAAAAGTTAGGATGGCATTGATGAAATATGGGTATGTAAAAACAATAAATACAAAATGTTGCTAAATAATTGATGTTTTTCAGTACCAACTTACTGTAGAAAACATAGTTTTTCACAGTAAAATTAACAAGCTTAAAGTTTAAAGTATCATAAAAAAATAATACTATTCACAAGAAGAGTTTAGTTACTAGTGCCCAGGTAAAAGTTTTAGTGTATAAATAACAAATTGTTTTTCCAAAATAAACATAACTAATAACTCCATAACTTTTGTGTTTATCGAATCTACTTTTACAATTCAAATTGTTTTTTTAAATACAAAAATGGATGTTAAAACAAACAAATGCAAAAATGTTATTTTCAAATGAAAATTTGGTTACAAAATAATAACTAGAAAAGAGAAGAATCACAATTTACAAGTCAAATGTATGTTACAAACTATTTGCCAGTGTCATAAGAGACATCTCAAATGCAACTAACAGTTACAGTATTGCAAACATTGCAAAACATTGGTCAGGAATACAATTTTAAATAATTTATCCCTTGCCCAATGGGGATGGGTGAGTCTAAGCTGTGAAGTTGTATCGCTCACGGGTGAATCACATGGCCAACCATCAAGCTTCGATTGCAATTACCAATCGCTACAGTAATCGAGTGATTGGCCATCAATCACACTTTCATTGGGGTGATGTCAACAAGGGCAGTAAGGATATCTTAATATAAACTTCCCTACGAAAATCATTTTTGTAACTGAGTGAGCAACTATTAAAAAATAATGTGAACGTATTGAAGAATTTCAAACCTTTACATGGATATTTATACAACACATTTCTATTACATCAATCATATTATTGACGGATGATGGTACCCTAGGAAGTAAATTCATTTTGAAGAAACATTGAATGCATTGCTTGAACATACCTAGCAGAACAAAATCATCAAAGAAAACGAGAGAGTTCCTTGTGTTAATAAATAAACTAACTGACAATTAATACAGTGATTTTGTGGGCTACGGTCCTTGTGATATTTCCAGGAAATGTACAGCCACAGCTTGTCCTTTAAAAAAACATAGGCCTACATGTTTTGCATCTAGCTTGAATAACAGTTGGAAAATAAGAAGGGCAAAATAAAAAAATAAACACCAGCCTGACCAATTTGTTTCAAGTCTCGTTATATGCAGGGCCAGCTTTTGAATTTGCCGCCACTAGGCAAAAATGTTTTGGCCGCCCCCCATATAACAAATCCTCACAACATAGCCATCATGCCACGAATTACACCACGCGACTATACTCACACACATAATAGTATAGGACTGGCCTAGTGCTCGTGAGGAACTAGAAGCTAGTCATAAACAAACGTATGGATCTACTTAGCTAAAAATTTCAAGTTTTATTGCAGTCAAAAGAATAATGTAAAAAATACACAACATTATTAATTAAATGCAGTACATAATATTGTTCTTAACTTAAAATAAAACAATATAGGGAAGTTTGACAAACTGTTAAAAAATACTTATGTATTAAAACTGTTAAATAATTTTAAGTTTTATTTAAAGGCGTTTACGGCTTGATTTTGTTGTTGCAAATTCATCAATTAAGTCGTTGTACTCAAATCCCTCACCATTTAAAATATCAGCTTCAATATGAAGGATTGCGAGGGAGTTTAACTTTTGTACTTTCAGGTAGATCGGAGTTAAGATTTCACACTCTTTAACGCGGAAAATTATCTTTCTGCTGAACAATTACTTTTCGCTGTGCAGAGGTACATTCAGAGATCAATATCAACATTTGGAAACGTTTGCTGAAGATTTTCTTTCCTGATGAACTTGCTCATATTCCTGGGGTCTTCCCCAACTTCGGAACATTAAACAACATTTAAAAAATTAACACATTCATTGACAAAGGATGGCCCCAAATCATGTTTATACAAGGCTTGCGATTTTGATGCAAGCTCCAATTTTTGTGAAGGATACGTGCTTGATAGATTGGAGTAAACTGGAAAAGTACTTGCAACTACACCGTATGCTTCCTTCCTTCTTAGAAGCTCACTTTGTGCCGCCCCTAGGCCCGTGCCTAGTGGGCCTAGTTACAAAGACGCCCCTGGTTATGTGATTCATTACTGATAGAAAAATACTGATGGTAAAAACAGTTAGTAATTCATTGTTATTAATTCACTTAGGGCCGGTATTACAATCAACAAATAAGAAAGTAATTTGTAGCAAATAAGCTAGCTGTAGCAAATAGCGTTATTTCGGTCTTCCAATAGACAAATAGCATTATTCTTAAGAATAGAAGCGGCTTATTTGTCGGATTCTTATTGGGAGGTTCAACTGGCCGATAGCGCGCTATTCGATGAATGAGGGTGTAAAAAAAGTTATAAAAACTTATTTAAAATAAAAATAACATTACATAAATAAACAAAATAATTTTAGCAAGTATTTTAATTGATTATCTATCACAATAATTGAAAAATAAATAAATAAATAAAAAAATAAAAAATTAGCAATTATTTATTCATTATTATTATTATTTTTTCAAATTCATTTTTATTGGGACAATAATTATTAGGATGATCATTTTTCTTCTTATATCCAGCCTAAGAATCATTTATTAATTAATAATTCGTTCTTTTCCTCAGTATACATTGTTGAATTGATTTTATTATGCATATCTTACCTCGTATATAGATTATAGAGTAAGCTTTTTGGACTTATTTTAAATAAAGTATATCACACCAAAGTCAAATATTTAGGGATGTGCTAGATCTAAAAAAATCACTACACAATTTAATTTTTGTAGTAATAATAAGAGCCAGCGCCCATGGTAAACATATTATTTTAATCAATGATCTGTAAATATGAGCTTCATTTTGAGGGTTGCCTTGGGTGTAGGCATATAGAGGTAAAGAGCAAATGTTGAGGGGAAAGTCTTCATTTTTCGAGTAATTTACACTGAAAAGTTATAAAAATTACCATATGTCATGGATAAGAAGTGAACAATAATGATGGGATGAGTAAAAAAAAAGTAAAAACGTTTTCTCAGACGGGACTCGAACCGGTGACCTCTCGTGTGCAAAATTAGCGCACTAATCATTCGGCAAGCAGCGTTCATAATGAGCGTGTGGTCTAGAGCGATACTCATGCAGCCCGGCAGACATGCACGATGACTTGAGACGAGTGTAAAAGCTTTACGATGACAATCAGGACACTTTCAATTCTTTTAAAACCTTCTGCCAATATTTCTTGAATGTTATTCACAGCTGTATATAGTATATGTGTGCAATTTCTGCTTATTTTGGTATTAAACACTTTCGAGGTGGCAGTTCTCGCGACGCGTGGACTGTCCACTCGATCAGAATGTTCCAAATAGCTATCGGGAGAATAAACTTCCTTTGTAATATGCGAACTAGATAGTTATTGGACGGATAGCTTATCTGACAGATAACTATTTGCTACAGTTAACATTTATTATTTGATGATGTAATACCGACCCTTAGCGACTAGTAACTAAGCAGTACTGCATTAGGTTGTATAATATTGATTATTTACTTGAGGTGACAGTTTGTACTTGCCACTCCCTTCAACAGGAATTATGTAGTATAAATGCATTCTTGTAAAGCTTTAGTAATAACACTTACATTTCAACTTAAATAACTTTAAAATGTAAAAAGTAAATTGTATAATAATTATTAATTAAAATATTTAAAAGCGGATTTATAATGCTTTTAACAAGACTGGCATTTTATCTTAAATAACTTTAAAATGTAAAGAAAGAAATTGCATAATAACATTTGAAAGCTGCTTTAATGACAAAAATATTAACAGTTTGTTTGATTTAAAATAAGGACAAACAAAGACAGAAAAAACTTCTCATGGATGTGCAGATAGCAAACAATGGCACAGACAGACAGACAGACGGATTCACAGGCAAAGTAGATATGCAGTTAATGGCACAAGTTCTGATAACGGGATATAGAAGCTTTTTGGCAGATTTAGTGTTGCATTAACTAACGTAGGTATTTACTCAATTATAGGCCACCATCGAGTAATGGACCCACCCCCTTTGACCAATAACATTTTCAAGAGAATGCTAAAAATACTATTCACAAATGGCTTCACATAATGGCTGCACCCCACCTTTTTAACTTGATATTTTAAAATATACTTGCGGCCTATATTTGCATAAATACAGTATGCTAGTAATCATTGGTCCTCCGTGTTGTCTAGTGAAAGAATGCTGCAGCTGATTTATGTAGGCGGTGCGTATTTACATCCTCACCAGTGCACTGTTGCTGCATGCTAACATAATGTGCAAATCTACAAGCAATGGTGAATTGCAAGTTTTGAAATAAGTGCATGGTAAGTGTAATGTTTTAAAAAAGTAAGTCAATACAAAATATAAACTGCAAATTTCAGAAAAATTTATGATATGGCATACATAACAAACATAACTATTTGCCAACTATAATACAGTAACATTGTCTCAGCGGGGCTCTTTTTTATTTCTGGATTAATTTACATATAATTAATTACACCTACCGGATAAATAAACCTACGGAAGTGTTTACTGATTAATGAAATTGAGGTGTAATACAGTAATCAGGAATATTGATATTGTAATATCTGCTGGGAGACCTTTCAAAGTAGTACAGTACTATAAGTATAGTGCATTCTGTAGAAGTATGAACACTTTGAAGTTACTATTATCTTTATCTTTTACTTCAAATATTCCAGGAGTCACTCGGCTATTATGTATGTAATTCCTAAACTACAAGTATTCTCAAGCATTGAAATCTGAAAGTACTTTAGCCAATATGGGTTAATAATCAGTATTAATACCATGAACAATATAGCGCAAGCATAAAGATGGCAAATAGACGGACTTAATAAGTTCGAGTTAGATTGGGACCAATTTCATCATTGGATATTGACTAGAATGGTTGAGCCATTTCAGTCACAAATTATACCCAATTGGCCATTTTAATTAGGTAGTAGCCTAATTTGTTCAACGATTTAACAACTTTCTTTGACATACAGCCTTTCCTTTGAGTTAAGTGATGTGCAAACTGCAAACCCATGCTTTAATTGACATTTGCAATTACGTATGTAAAAAATTTCAGTTTCTTTAATATGCAACATTACTGTATAATTAGCATTATATTGTCAGAAAGTATGTTCATACCAGCAGATATTTAAGAGAATGCCTATGCCAAACGTTAAGGCCCGGGTTACTTGATATTAAAGTAAATGCAAATATCTTGAATTAGAGCCACCAAATGGCAGAATAGACAACAACTTTCTTATTAGGCCTCAATGAAAAGGAACATATTTCAAAGTACGGTAACAAACAATTTTTTTCCTGGGTCTCAAGGTTCATATTAGAATGCCAAAAACAGGGTTTACAAATTTTTAAACAAATTTTACTAATTATATCAAACCAAAGTGCATAAAACTAAATAAATAATTTAAAAAGATGACCTATATAATATTATAATGTGCTTGTAATAATATTATCTACTTTCTAAGATGGAATATACAAACTGCAAATGTGTTCAAGATAAAAATGTCAAAATCTAGCTTCTAGTTGCATTTGCAGTTCACGTTTATATGAAATTAACTACTGCCTATTTTCTATTTTTAAGAGTGTTTTAACATCATTGCTATGTGCCAGACTCTTGATAGTTCTATGATAGCAAGAGTCGGTTTTTAACAATGCGTTAAATCGTACTATAAATGTTACAATATTGAACTGATGAAACACTAAATAAGTAAGTGGTTATGAAGAAATTAGATAATAGGTAGTATGTGTCTATAAGCATCCCATGCTGTAATGAAAATGTGCTACTAATCAAAGCGTCAGTAAGAAGAGAAAAGAAATATTTACTCCTGCACCAACTTGGTCCATTAGTTGCATGGCCTTAGAATGAAAAGAGAGAGAAATAGAGATAATAAGAGGTTAGACACACAGACCCACACCAGTAGGCAATGATAGACAGAAGTGAACACAGGTGGATCTACTAATATCTAGGTGATAGAAAACTAAGATTATTATCAATTCTCATTGTTGATAGTTATGAGATGCTTCATTTTTACAGGCACATAATACAGTCCCCTTGACAAGATGAAACAATGTCAATTTCAATTTGTGTATTGTTATGAAGGAGAAGGTTATCAGACATGGCTTGTGACATACCATTCAACTATCAATATCAAGCAAAAATTTGATATTGATATCAGAATAGCATTTTTTTAAATACACATTATTAGTCCTACTATTTTTAATAATGTGTGGTGAAAATGAGTTGTTAAGTATAGTATCACCAAATATGCATAGCCATGTTTCCCAACCCAACTCGCATCAAATGACCCGGCTCCTCCACCAAATAACAGTTGGGAAAGACTTCACTATAGGATACTCCACCATAATTAAGTACTACTGCAAACAAAAAATTAAATGGGGGAAAGGGTTTAAAGTTGTATGTCATGAAAAAGCAAAAATACTTAGGGCCTACTTTCATTTTTAAGAGTAACTTTAAAAAAGTTTGATAAAGAGTCTAAATAGTAAATAAAGATATTGTAGTAAAGATTGTTGTAAGATTGATATGTTTATAAGAAATATGTACATTTTGCACAGCCTTATAGGTAGTAGATTTGTATTTATTTGAGCTTTGTGACTCAGAAACCTATAGTTATGGGCAGTACTATTCTGTTAATTTATTTTTTAAATAATGCTTATAATGTCCTAATCTAAATTACCGCTTATGTTACGATATAATGTACCTAAGATTGTTTGAAGTATCAGAGATTTTGTCCTTACTCTACTTTAATCTTTCAAATCGTTATTCACTATTTTTGCATCTCTACCATCACTTTTAACAATAAACTATCTGTGAAAGCCCCCTCCTGCAAGCCACCTGGTCTCTTTGGGGGCTAATACTAAAACTTGTAATATGTATTTAAATTTCTTAAAGAAAAAAGAAAAAAAACATGATCAAAAATTGCTTTGGAACGAGGGTCTCTACGTACAATGAAATGAAACGTCACTGTAACAGTATGAAGAGGTGTGTCTACCTAGTATGAATTGAAAAGATGGTTACTTCCTTTATTAATAAAGTTTACCATTACCCCTACCGAAATAAAACTTTAAGAATAATCCAAGAGAAGAGGCATTAGCCATTTAGTACCACTCATTTTATAGCATGGGCGAGTGAGAGATAGATAGGATTCTAACAGCTTTCCTCATGTGGAGATGCAACCCACAATAAATACCACTTTACAAACAACTACATTTACATTCAATATGTGATTATCTTTCTCAGCGAGGGGAGATCCAGGGTTGAAGATAAGTGATAACGGTCGGATGGGAGAAAACATGGGAGGAGAATCACTTCGGTTTGTGGCAGGATCAACAAATGCAATGGAAATCAAGTTCACAAACCTTTGCAGTTTAGGGTCTTAAGTCACTGGCTGACATCATATCATGAACCTGGTAGCAAAAGTATAAAGAAACAATAATAAATGTGTAGTAAATGTACAGCCTGGGTCATATGTAAATCAAGAGGTCTGGAAGATACCTCTTTTACCGACATCGCGTGGTCAACTCTCGGTGCCATGATTTATATCACCCTGTGAACTGCTACGATCGACGTAAATAAGAAACAAGGCTGCTAATGTCAAAGGAAAATTCACTATTCACCAGAGGAACTATCAAGCCTAGAAGAAATATAATATAAAACGTAAAGAGAGCATTATCTATCGATACCTAGGCCTAGGCATAGCATTAAGACTATGCCTTAGTTCTTACCTTTGCGTTAGTTTCCAATTAATTTCGAATAATTCTATCTTAGCTGTCAAGTCTTAGTTGCAAACCACCAAAGTTTGTTTTATACTTTTGTTTTGATAAAATTGTATTTATCTTCTAACTGCCTTCTAGATATTGACTATTTTGTTGACCAAGAGTCTTTCAAAGCCTCCTTAATAATATTAATAACATCAAATAGTCTAGGGGGTTTCCATCAATCGATATTGTAGTTCACAATGTGATACAAATCACGTGCACAGAGAGTTGACCAAGGGATGTCGGCAAAAGAGGTATCTTCCAGACCTCTTGATTTACATATGACCCCGGCTGTACATAGGAAAATGTAAGAGGAAACTGCTATGATGATTGAAAATCAAGATAGATACAAAACAAGGATTTTCAACAGCTATATCAAGGATATAAGATGAAGATGAGGATACATAAGGTTGGATAAGTAGTTCTTTGGTGTTAATGACCTGAGAAGATAGTGCAATAGAAAGAGAAGTGAAAAGATGCCACAAGAAAAAACAAAACAAGAATTGGTGGAAAGATTGAGGAAGGAGACAGTGAATAAGAAAAGGCAGAGTGACATATGGAAACTGGAAGGGGAAAGATAAAGATGGAGACATAGGGGTGAAGAGTCAGGTCTGACGGGAGACTGCCCACACTGTTGGAAATAGAATTATTCATAGCTCTTATAACACGTTTCTTTCGTTGTTAGAGTCACTTACTTGCTTAAGATGGTTCTTGAGGATAGTACCCTCTGGCTCAGGAAGATTAGGGAGGTCTTCCATGATTCCCGTGGGAGGGGTGATTTTGTTGGAGTCAAGATCAACAAGCCAAATATCATCCGGAAGCCTAAAACAATAAATATATAAATCCATGGCAAGCAGCAGAGGGAATTATAGAGTTTAGATTTGTCGAGTAAGAAAATACTGAGGTTACCACTTATCATCACTGTCTAGGCAGCTAAGAGGGCTACACTATACTGTATCTCAGACATAAGTACTGTTTTGCTAAATATATTGATGGTTAGACCAAGTTTAAGTCGGGAATAAGTTACAGTAAATTTAGGGCCATACTGTGGACACGTGATAGCTGTGTTGTAAGCATAGAGTTTTAAACAACCATTTGAGTAGTAATAAAATAAGTGCGGCTTCTAAGAACCGCACATTCCTTACTTGAAAGCTGTCTTACCTGAAGTTCTTCTTGTACATAAGGAAACTAGCTGGTATTCCGATGACGAACGGTGTCGGTGCCAGCAACAACTGCTCAGCACAGGACATGCAGGTTGGTAGTAAAGGGATGACAGGAAACATGTACTCAAGAGGGTAGATCATGGTGACAAAGGCCATCACCGACATCGAAAGAGCGTTGTAGTCACGGGACTGCATCACTAGCTGAAACACATAAAACATCTTCATGACTCGGACGTTACAAATATTTAATACGCAAATTTTATTATAAAGTATAGACGAAGCATTTTGATTTCAAAGTTACAAAAACTTGGAATAACACTTTTTCCCATGTTATTGCGCACTTGATGTTTCACAGGCACTGTGAAATATTAATAATATTATATTGTTAAAATAAAATTGTTCTACCATTGAAACTTTTTAAATTACATATTTTTCTGTTAATGGTAAGAATAAAGCTGAGATACCACTGACCTTGTTTTCAAGGAGAATGAGTGTAAGTACTTTGAGACAGATATCAACCCCTAGCAGCTCAAGAGGTAGATGAAGTGGAAAGTCAACCATGGTGAATCGCGTGTGGTCTGGAAGTGCAAACACCAAGGGCGGATGTAGACTTGGGGATAAGATATCCACCTAAAAGAAAGAAAAACTGTGAACCCGTCAACGTCAATCTACAGCACAGAGGGGGAAAATTATAGCCTCGTAACGTACCTCAACCCTGGTTTTCCCTGGAACCGGTACCGGTGCACTTAGTAATCTTAAAATCCACGTTTCTATTTCCCTAACGTCGTGAAGAACAATTGACGGTGTTCCATCGTAGGCTTTCCCAGTTATTACACTCCACACAGTGTCCCTGAGAAGAATAGGAACACATGTATCAATATATCATCAAACAAGCATACATTAAAAAACCAACCCTCACCCGAGGCTTGTACCATTTCATTTAACTAACGCAACGCAACTCAATTGAACCAGCTCAACCAGCTTAGGAACTACCTTTGAAATTCAGTCGATGATTTTACACCGCTAATGAATGGTTATAATCTATCAACAAAAATATATAAAGTTTGTACCTATAAAAGTATTTCCTGTTCTTAAATCTAGGATGATAATTCATAGATGTATAATTCGTACAGAGCCATCCCTCGACCTTGCCAAAACAGACAAAATTGTGAGAAACATGTAGAGATAGGATAAGAAACCAACAGCTTACTGAAGTAGAGTAGGCGCGCCGTGATAGAAGACATAACACAAAAACAAATACAACATTTGTTTGTGTTATGTCTTCTATCACGGCGCACTACTCTACTTCAGGTAAGCTGTTGTTTCCTATCCTATCTCTACATGTTCTCACATGATCCAGCCCTTTTGGCATTCCTTCATCACACTTAAATTATAAATTACATGAATAGTAGCAACTGGTTTCTAAAAAAGTGAAAACAGTCCCAGATGAGAGATCTGTGATTGCACCAGGCCCAAGGTCGAAGTTTAAAGTTAAGAGTATAAACATTTCAGATATGATTAAAGCGTCATCATTTGAAATGCTCTTTACCAATATTTGTCATTGATGCTATGCTGTAAGCGTTCACAATTATTAACTGACAAAAAAATTAACTTGCCAATATCCTGAAATAGAAAAATTACATTTTTTAAGGTTGTCTTTTACATTACTTTTACAGCATATGTGTCCAAACATGCATTTACACCAATAAAACCTAAAAACTTTTTCAGATACCTATGTGATAATCTTAACACGAAACACTGTGCCCCAGATGGCAAAAGCTTACTACGGAGCTTTATGTCGAGTTTACGGTCGGTAGGCCTACCAACTTAAAAGTTTGGACGAGTTACACTTGGAAGTTTCTGGTTGAATGAAGCATTTCCGCAATAATAAATAATAATAATAAATTTTATTTAGAGTCTACCCACTCAGTTATATAACTGATTTTCAGTGGGGGACTTTAAATCAAAGCGACCAAGCCAACCCTGCAGGCCCCGACGCAATCGACGAGTGAGCGATAACCAACCAAAGATCGATATTTTGAATAGGAAATAAGCAATCAGTGGTATGGACAGTGCGAACACCCCGAATCAACGCCAGAATCAACAAGGCCGATTCAGAACAACTCTGAAATTTATTATGTGCTTCGTTGCTAGGACGGCTCCAAAGTCACCGTTTACAAACTCCTAAGACAAGAACTGATGGACTTAAGTCCAAATCAGAAGTTAAAAAACTTCTGACTTTAGCGGGAATCGAACCCTGGTCCTTCTGCATTGGAAGCAGATACGCTAACCACAAGACCAAAGAGCCACACAATTGTAAACAAGTTACATGAATATCAATGAATATACAAGTGAACTAGTCATTGAAGTAGAATTGATGTTGATTGTATACTAGAAGGTTTATTTTCGTAACTCAATGACAAGCTCAAATCTACAAATGATATGTGTATAGTAGATATCACTTAGGTACAAACAGATGTTGGTTAACTAATCTTTACCTTGATATGAGCCTGGAGGCACCGACACGTTTCGGTGACGTATTTTCATTGCATGCATCAATAAGTCTTTTCAAGATAAAGAGGCACTCTCGGAAGATGGTGAAGAATGGATGATGTGACAACAGGCACAGTGACGTCAGGGAATGGTTGCGCACACGCTGGAAACAATTAATAATCACAATATAAATCATCAAGGTCAATTCAATTCACAGTAATTTTCAAATCAATAGCAGTAGGCCTAGGTCTAATTAGAGATGCACAGGATAATCAATATTCCATAACACTTTGATAATCAATAATGAAAATATTATTGGTTTGCGTGTATTCTGAAAAAACTTTTTAAAAATTAGTCATATCATATTTCTCGTTCTTACGCGGACCACCATATACCAACACTATTCAATTTGTATCATGTGTGAATGATAATAATCAGACATTTGGTGATCATGGAGGCTCAAAGATTTCACCCTAGTTATCTTTTACCAAAAAATGCATTGTTGGTCTTTTTAGGCAATCAATCTTGCTCACCTCTTTTGGGCAAGAAAAGCAACACAATTTACTTTCATAACCTTTCGATATTATCGAGCAATAATGCAATCACCTTTTTGATTATCAATTAATAAAATTATTGTTGTGCATCACTAGCAGAAATAAATAAAAATAATTAGAATCCATTGTAAACAAGACTTGATTCCAAAGTAAGAACATATTTTTTTCTTCAGTTCAGTGGACTAAGCATCTACTAAGGATTTGATGGTAAAGTTAACTATGCAGTTGAAGGAAACTATTGGGGGTGTGACAGGTCGGCTTTTAGGAGATACAGCAGGCAGTGATTTGCACCTTTCAGAACGAACCTTTCTCAATAATGGACGATTGAGGATATTGCTCTACAAAAAGTAGGCTACATACATAGCATGTTGTCGGGTTGGTAAGTGTTCAAATGCCCACAAATACATGGTACCAAACATAATAGCAAATGAAAATTATGGCAATTTACTTAATAATCGTGTAATAATGTTCTGATAGGCAAACCATGACAGTCACGTTGGTTTAGCCACAGTTAAAGTGTCCGTTCACCTCTTTAACAAGTTAGTCTTAATATCAAATAAAAACATAAACACTAAGTAGTTTATGTTTATTTCCCGACCGACGTCAAAAGGGGTCTTTAAATTCATTGCCGCGCTCAAGAACAGTGACGTCACTGTTCTGAAGCTGGCGAGGTGTTGCAACACAGCACATCCACTAGCGACGTGTAACGCGCGAGGCAGGTCCCGGTCAATCTGTCGAAATAGTCTGTTCTACTAAACCCAAAGCGAAAGACCCGCGTTCACAATCACTAACAATACATAATTCTGGTCAACAACACTTGTTTTGAAATACATTCTGCTAATAAAGTAGCTATGGGAAAGTGACAGTTTTCGTAAAAACGTCAATGTCAGGGTTGCCAGTGGTAAGTATCGAACATTCGAACCGGGGACCTCCCGAAAAAGTCTTGCGTGTTACACTTGTACTATCTATTATAATGCACCGTAAAAAGATAAACAATATTATATCAGTGACACTGACTGTATACATACCTCACCTCATTATTACTAGTATGATATACTAGTATTGAGTAATATGTATGATATAATACAATACAATGTGAAAAAGTATGCGTAAGGTTTTCGGGCAGTGTTTGTTTACTCTTCCTAATAGCTTATCGTTTTTCGAGTAGATGAAGGCTGGCACATAACATTATATTAGAACCATTCTAAACATAAACATAGATTAAAAAAATCACCGCCAACAGCATATTGGACAACAGACAAAGAATTCTGGCATAGCGCATCAACATTAAATATTTATCTTTCGACTGGTAGCCCGGGGGGGGGGGGGGGGGGGGACACTTGCGTATATCTAACAAGTCGATTGTCAAATCAGAAAAATTTCATAATTTCGTAATAATCACTTGATACTTGTGCTAATTGGAATGACCGTACCTAGCGTAGAGACAAGACAAGACAATAAATGAAATGAAATGTTTTAAAGGATATATGATCGTTCCAAGTACACAAAAATAGTCATCGTCAAGACTCAAGATAAGACTGAAAGTGAACCCTATTGGAACGTTATTCATCTTCTCCTGCTTATTCTATTTAAACAGTGACATGCCTGCTGTGCTCCATACACGAGATTACAAGATTATATAGGCGTATTTGTATTTTGCTTTGTGTGAATAACAGATGAACATGTTATGTAAATCAATAGAGAATTTAACAAATCCATCTCAGCCGGGTTGAGAGAAGCAAATGTGTTTTGTTTTGACCTAATTTAAACCGAGTATCAATGTCTTATCCCCCACCCTCCTTCAAAGATTGTGTCGCGTGCTAAGTGATAGCCCAATAAGATGACGCAGCTCGCCTCGACACTGCCACTGCCGGCCGCTACTCGTGCACTGTTGCCACGACTGATAAGTGGGGAAGATGAAGGAAATTTCTTTGCACATTAAACAATTAATTTAGCATTACTACGATTATTTTTGGTCAATAATTTGTTGAAAATGGAGTCTACTTAGGTAAATAGATGTCAGTGTAAACCTTTACATAAGAGGTGAACAATCCCTTTAAGCAAATCATACGTAGTTGTAATAAATCAACAGTTACTAACCTGTCTTCTCCTGCTGGCTCGAGGCGAAGGAGAATGAGAACCACCGCTCTCGGAATCATTCCCCGTGACTCCGAGCCTGGGCATGGAATGTGGTGGGTGAGATGCTTCGGAATCACGTCGACTGGGGCAGTCCCGATCCGAGTCGCTCGGAGCCACGATACTGCTGCGGTAGTCACTGCGCATTAACACAGTCCAATCAAGATAAGCAACTTGAACTTGGGAACGTTTGATAAATTTGGAAATGGTTCTATACCAAAGTCACATGCAAACTATTTGCATGTTGACTTGAAATAAATAGTATTAAATTAAATAAGAAGATAAATTTGTATTTATAGTCAACCCACTCACTTACTTACAATGCCTGATTTTCAGTGGGGTACAATAGTAGAGTACCTGCATTAATTAATTTATGTGCTTTGTTACTAGGACAGCTTAAAAATCATAGTTTACAATACCCTAATATAATATATTGATAGGAACGAGTCCATTTGAAACCGAGGTTTGAAAACCAGGAGCCTTCAACATTGAAACAGGTATAAATTATCAACGAGCCACCCTAAGGCATGTCATGGTCTCAGGACGCATGGCAGACTTTCACCTTCGGTGTTATCGCAATATTGGATGAACGCTGGCAGTAGTGGAGCTATTTCCAATTTCAAGTAAGTACTAGAGGTACCAAGGAGATATTTACTAAATCACTAGTAAATTAAGTTGGTACTCTGGAAACATGATATAAAGATTTTGAAACTTGAAACAAGTCACCAAAGATGCTATTATTATAGAAATAGTATAACAATGGTATTTCAAACACTTGTGCTTCAAGGCTAATTACAGAATGCCATAGGATAAACAATCTGACTTATGTGACCTGAAAACAAACTAGCACTCTTAAAAGGCAGAGAAAATAGTGGATACATAGTTCTGCTCTAGAAAATCGTTAATAACCTGCTTGACTCGTGTCCAATTGAATCATCATGAACTACTGTGTACCTGAAGGATACACGTTGTCATAAACTGTTTCATTTCCCTCTACTTGCATGGATGTAGACAAGTATTCCTATTTGATGAGGTTGCAATATATTTTTTATTTCAACAATCTTTTGCCATTGAATGGAACTGATTTAGATTTGCACAATGCTAATATTCATTGCTTCCTAACTCAAGTAAAAGAAATAACTAATAATCAACTTCACTAATGTCTTCAGTCACTCAAACATACATACAACCCCACCCACATGCATATGATCAAATTTATATATATATATATATATTGAATTGTTAATGTGATAAGAATGTTTTTTATATGTACCGGTACATGTTGTTAGTGTTAGTAGGTATGGTAAATTCAAATAAGAAAAATAACATTATCATGGGGAAAATACAGCCTACTACACAGCGCTTTTTGACATTCAATTTAAATTTGTTGTCACTGAAAAGTTCTAAGAAAATTAATATGAAATTAATAAGAATTATCCAGTCATAAAATTAGAGGCCAACAAAAAATTGATGCAAAGATTATCTTCATCTTTTAAATCTTTTAGTTCCAGTATTAGAAACAATCAAAGCTAAGAGCGGTTCAACGCTTCAGATAATCATTTTAGACGGGGGACAACAGATGGAAACAATGAATTTTTATTACCCTTTAAGATGTCAGAGGATTCATCTAATTTACAGGTGCATACAAAAAAGAACTGGTTTAGTCTCAATATCAAATGTTGTTTGGGACACAGGTATGTTTACTGGAACAGGTTACGTTGGAAAAACATTCTTTGGCACAGGTGACTAGACAAATATAATGTAAAGAATTCTAACCAAAACACCTAGACCAATCTCATCAATATTCATAGAACAGAGTGACACATGCAACGAGCCATCTCACAGCGCTCAAGTCAAATAACACCCGCATTATTTCCACACGGTTGAGCTGACGTCATCCACCCAACTTATGCAAATGTAACTTATGCAAATAGTCTATTTTAGAGCAGACAGTCCATAATCATTTTCTGTCTACTGTTAAATCAAGTGTAATAGAAACAGTGGTACAGAAATGGTTCAAGCATATCATGTATATTGTGATAGTCATTATATTAACAAGCATGGGTTTGGGAGCATAACTACTTAATGTCGTGCCCTGTTTGGGGAGGGTGGTCTCAGGGTCATGAGGGGGTGAATTTTTCTCCCAAAGAAGTCATTGCATTGTTTGAACTGGATATTTAATACACAATCTATGTATCCACATTTTGAATGGGGCAAGTCCTGCCCCCCCTGCCCCCTTGCATGCAACCCAATGCAGATATGGACAACCATTTATAAGTTTTTAGTTGTCTGCCTGGGCAACTTAAAAATTGTAAAAAATCTTATAAAACAAAACAATAATTATTACAAAGCAAAGAATCGCGCAACTTTAAAACTTTAAATTGTGTATGGACAAGAAGCTTAACAAAAATTGTCAAGCCCTGATAGATGAGAGAATTACTTGTGAATGTTTGTTTCCCAGTTCACCACAATTCACCCTTCATCTTGGACCATGTTACTACACTGTACACACCTTGAGAAGGCAGAATCTGAGCTCTTCTCCATACTCTTTCGCCACGACTCTCTCCGGAACGTGGAAGAGTGCCTGTCTCGGCGTGAACTTGCCGAACCGCACGTATTCACACGTTCCAAGGGGCGGTAGAAGTTCACACAGATACCATATCGACTTTTACCTAGAAGAGAGGTAATTTGTATCAAGACTTTGACTTTTGAATTGTTGTTACATAAACCTGAACATAACCGTACATGACAACATAATAGGTTGACAAAATAAGTCAAAATAAGAAAGCAGATACTTGTGAGCACGAAGTTACTGGGTACTATAATCTACTCTGATTTTGTTAAGTGGAAACTAACCTTTTATACCATAATATCTCTTCTGCATCATAAATGTTAATAGTACTATTAAATATTAAATATGGCTGCTAACAGTGACATAACCAGAAATATATTTTGGCGAGAGTTGCCAAGATCTTCTAGAGATAAATATAATAGTAAACTATTTTTTATATGAATTTATGATGAAGGCCTAAAATAGTAATGCAAATTTGATTGCTGGGCTGAGATTTGGAGAGGAGTTTAGCAGACCCCCACTCTCCTTTGGATTGCCACTGGCTGTTTATAGTATTAGCTTATCTATGGTTCAAAATAGAATGAAACCAGAAAAATTAAGATAAAAGTAGAGTGGTTAGGGTAAAGATGTCTGCCTTTAGGCCAGGGAAACCCTGAAGAAGACACAGGAAGGATAGCTCTCTTGGGTTCCCTTATTGAGCATATACTTAAAGGGGCTATTACCCCAAAAAATTATGTTTTACCACATAATCTATAGCATAATAGGCCTACTACACTAAAATTGATGTTTAAAAAACTTTATCTTGTAACTGTGATTTTAAACACATTTTGCAATTTTTTAAATTCAGAAATTTGCAAAAATTTGCGTTTTGGGGAATTTCTGAAATCGGCTTTAACCTTCTTCTTTTTTGTTCCATATAAATACTAGAGAGCATCATACCAATCTAAAATGGCCCTTTATAACATCTTGTCTTGAAACTGTGCACACATTTACGAACTCTCAAACATGCAAAAATATGCATTCCAAAATCACACCCCTTCTTGGTAATCAGCAAATTTTGACCGAACCACTTGCCCAAATCCCAAAAAAATATATAGAGGATTTACATAAAAGGTTGAAGAGTACGTCAATAATGGCCAATACTTTTTTGGATCAAAATCCTCCAAAGACACGGGGCATTATAAGATTGTCCCCATGTTATTTCTTATGGGAGATTTTTGCCGATGGGACCTAGCTCGAAAAATAACAAGTTTGACAATTTTTTGGGGGGCCATGGTGCACCCAATAATTTTTCTGTTAATTTCTAAATTAATAACTAGTGAGCCTTCATGAAATATTTGTTTTGAGTTTAGCGGGTGAATACCCCTTTAAGAGTGTGATAAGGCTGTTTCTTGTCTATTGCATCGTTCCACCGAGTTGATTAGCACGATGTCATCCAGACCGTGATCAAAGTTTCATGCTAGGATGACTGACTGGAGGCCTACCTGAATCCTTCTCTGTGAGGGTGAACACGAACGAGGTGGCTTCTCTCAAGGCTGTCCTCCTGGGGCCCACCGACACACACCCCTCGGGTTGACAGAAGTACACCATATCCAAAGGCATCGGGAAGTCCTTGTGGTCTTCCGTCGGATATCGCCTCAACAACTCCGGGGTCTGGACCGGTGGCGAGCTGCCCACTTTACCGCTCAGTTTAGATGGGGGGCGAGCCCCCACTATTGCCAAGTAGTCCACCAGTCGCGGACATAGAAACTTCTTTTGTATGTCACACATTCTGAGCGTTTCAGTAGTAACTTTATGGGAGATTTAAACTTTGGTTATTTTCTTAATCTGGTTTAGTAGTGATTAACCTGAACCCATTTAGACTCTCATATTGATATTCGTTGTGATGGTGTGTTTCTATAAATTACAATTTGATTTTTTTGGCATAATATTACAAGGGGATATTGCCTTCATTATTTTTAAGTTATGTCATATGATATTTCATTATTCTTTCCGTGATATCAATATTAATAATAAAAGCTATGTTAAAATATTATTGCACAAAATATAAAAATTGCTTTCATTTTCAAAAGAGCGTTTGTCACCGTAAAATATTTTCTTGCGGAGTTTTTGAAAAACAGTTATCCCATATCTCACTCCATAATAGAACAAATGTCTGTACTGTATTCAAATAATGCCGTTTCATGACATTTGACTTTGGTTAATAAATTGTGATGGTTTTTCGAGGATTGATTCGAGGATCGAAGTAATGAAGATCATATTCATCTGTAAAGAAAAATGAAACATCTAAGTATTCGTAAACATTTGTACATCTTTGCAGATCAAGAAACATCACTGCAAAATGAACCTCTGCATGGCCCTCTATGGGTAAGCAGTAAGCTTCACCATGCTTAGTGCATCATAGAATATGATAATAGCGAGCAAAATTTACAAGGCTGGTTGCACCAATAACTGTTGACTGGATAGTATATGATTCAGAATCAGAAGGGTATGAGAAAACGGAGAAAGAGTAGATATCACAGACCACTTATGTCTTGGAAGGGTGGCGGCTTCTAAGGCCCGTCTCCTAAGCCCCTGAACCTCTTTTTTTGTCTTCGAAGCCCCTGTGCCGACGGTTGTGCTACACGTTGCGCATTTTAGATGACAAACTCGTCCGAGCTTTAAGTGACTAAAAGTCTTCTAAAGCCCTGTCTCCAAACGCCCGCACGATGTTTTTGTGCGGTCCCACACGTTGCAAAACGGCCTGTAGGCCTACTTTGCAATTTGGTGTAACGATAAATTCGTAAATGGAGTTGGGGGGGAGGTATAAAATAATTCATGGCTAAAGCGAAAGTCTGCTTTAACTGCATGGATGAAGTGATAGCGATATTCGAGAATTTTGCAGTTAAGTTAAATTAAGTTAAGACCTTTACGCATATCCCTGGGGTGGTTGCTTCTTTCTACGCCTATCAACCCTGGCAAGAGGAGAATTTTTTAAACCTTGCTCGAAACGTTGGAGTTTTAATAACAAAAAGTACAGGGAAAGACATTGTGAAAGACATCGTGCGGCCGTTAGGAGATCGGGTCTTAGAAGACTTTCAGTCTTCTAAAGCCCGGTCGAGTTTGTCTTTTAAGGCCCGCTGCGCAAGTGTAGCACAACCGTCGGTCACAGTCACAGGGGCTTAGGAGACCGCACCCTTAGAAGTTGCGCAAAGAGGCCCAGGGATAACCTTGAGGAAAGGAGAAGAAGGTCCCGGTTTTGGGAAAGTGTACTGAATCTTTATGGACAGAAATAGGAAAAAATATAGATTTGTTTTTACTGATTCGTCACACAAACGTAGGTACCCAAAAAATGATTGTTTTTTGAGTATGGTATTTAATACATTTTTTGGTAAATTTTTGTATCTCAAATATTTACCACTGTTGCCCTCTTTTTCATATTTACGAAGACTTAAATTCAACATCTAGCGTAATCAATTTTTTTCATTTGAATTTGAAAACGGGTACAAAATGGCAAATTAACTAATTCATATGATTATCTACACGCGGTTTTTCACGTAGGTATAGGCTATGTAATAAACCAACTGGCTTTGCATTGGTAACGCATGTTAAGTTGCCAGGAGACTGGAGAAGGGGATTGTTGGACAGAGAAAAGGTAGTGGAAATAAAGAAATCTTTGAAGACGGGAGGTTTCTCATAATCATTTTAGTTTTTGAGGTAATTTTGAAGTTGTATCAGCAGAGAGTACTGTTCAATACACTACATTGTCATTAGACCGTGGCAGATATCACCGAAAAATCGAGTACGCCTCAAATATACTTACCGGCCACGAAAATCTCAACAAATATATATGCCTATTATATGTATCCAATTTTACAAAATACAATAATTTTCAATTTTTTGCACTTATCAGTGTCGAAAACTTGTAGAACGCGTTAATATTATCCTATGTAAATGTGCGAGTGCGATAGCTCAATGTGCTTAAAGGGGCTAAAAACCCCAAAAATTATTTTTTACCACGTGATCTATAGCACAATACTACACTTAAATGACCGTTTAAAAAATTACATCTTGTAACTGTGATTTAACACGAATTTTTTAATTTTTTTGATCCAGAAATTGGCGAAAATTGGTGTTTTGGAAAATTTCCAAAATCGGCTTTACCTGCTTCTTTTTTGGTCCACATAGATACTAGAGCATAGTACCAATCTAAAATGCCCCTTTATAACATCGTGTCTTGAAACTGTGCCCAAATATACCCTCAAACACTCAAAAATATGCATTCCAAAATCACACCCCATCTTGGTAATCAGCATATTTTGACCAAACTACTTGCCCAAAATTACAAAACAAAATATAGAGAATTTACAGAAAAGGCTGTTGAGTACGTCAATAATGGCCAATATTTTTTTAGATCAAAATCCTCCAAGGTCACGGGGCATAAAGATCGTCCCCATGTTATTTCTTATGGGAGATTTTTGCTGATGGGACCTAGCTCGAAAAATGTCATGTTTGACAATTTTTTGGGAGGTCATGGTGGCCCCAATCATTTTTCTGTTAATTGCTAAATTCATTACTAGTTAGCCTGAATGAAATATATTTTTTGAGTTTAGCGGTTAAATACCCCTTTAAAGGAAGGAGCATTGAGACTCAAATGTCCGGACGAGCAATGCCAATAACTATATTCCTACATATCCATGTTAATGCCATACCAGAATAAAACTGTGTGACTTCGGAAGTTCCACCTGTGTGAGTGTGCAGTCGCGTAACTAGCCATTGTTTTTTATTGGGAGGGGGGGGGCGAACATTTTTGTAACCTCAGAAGATCAATGGTCAGCACGATTAGTGAAGGGGTATGTGGGTATATATTCAGTGGTGTCATTCAAAAACAATTAAGGGGTACGTGACTGTGTGCAGGGGGTTCGGCGGAGTGTGATTGAAGTATTTTAACGATTTTTTGTTACAAAAACCTTATAAAAGAAAAAACGATGTATGAAAAAATTGCGAAATAAGAAATATCTCAATATCTATATAATATCTCAATAACACCTCATATCAAATAAAAATTGTGCCCCCCAATCGCCCCCCCCCCCCCCCATCCATAGTTACGTCACTGCGAGTGTGACGTCTCGATTTGGGACGCTGCGTAGGCCTATAGTGCGTATGCGGGCGCGGTCATTGGACGCAGATGCAGCTGCAGATCAAGCTAAACCCTACGGTTGTGTGGAAGATAAAACGCTAAATTGCACGTACCTCTGGTTGTAAACGAAGCAAGTTCCCGAGATACAGACATGAAAGGTGCTAGCACAATAATGTGCAGCATTCAACGGAGTAGCCTACATAACACAGGCTTAACTGTGTACACACAAGTGTGTTGGAAGACTAATTAAATGAGATAACTAAGGCAGCCAGAGTAATGTCAATAGTGTTTAAGATCATAAAGATGAGGAAGAGAAGGCCTCTGTGTTGGAGTGTGATATATTATGCTGATGAGAAGAAAGTAGGCCTACCTAGTGAAGAAGGACAAATGAAACCATGGATGGATTGAAGAGTGTGATGGGTTGAAAATTACCGTAGAATAGAGCAAAGTTGAATTGAAAGGAGAAAGGGAAAGGGGAGGGAAAAAAGGAATGCGATGCCTAATATATTATGAAGTAGGAATCTTTAACTTACAGCATGGCCTGACATGTTGACTCTAGCCCGACGCATATAATCATATATATACAAATGTTTTACAAAAAACACACCTAATTCTATGGAGCACTTGTCTTACCATTCGCTTTAAATTCTCCGGAATAGTATCAGCCATTTTAGGCTGTACCACCCTGTTTTATCATTTTCTAAAATATGCATCTAAGTAAAAATATAGTGAATGGCATTGATACCTGGCTCTATTAGAACATCAAAACATTTTTTTTCTGATCGGGCACACGGCAAATATTGCATCATCAATATAATTTCAAACTGCAGTTGCATAGCACAGCGTTCAACGTGCATGGTTAAGTTTCTGTGACATTAATTAACTGTTATATTAACTGTTTTTCTTGAGTTTATAAAAGATAAAAAATTGTTTTTTTAAATTTTAAATCACGCTTCCTGCGAATTTTTTCTGTTTGGCGGTGCAAATTGACAAAAATTAGCAGAAAACTAAAAAATTCGTATAACATACAGTGTTAAATCCCACTTTTTCTCATTTATAAACTGAAGAAAAACGGTTATTTCACAAAAACGGAACCATCACGTTAAACGCTGTGCTATATGTAATTGCAGTTTAAAGTTATTCTTATGCCGCGAAATTTGCCATGTGCCAGATCAGAAAATTTTGAAAAAGTTGTTTTAGAGTTTTAATAGGGCCAGGTTTTAATTCCATTCACTATATTTTGACTTAGTTGCATGTTTTAGAAAATGGAAAAAAAAACAGGGTGGAACAGCCTTAACCAAAAACGGGGTTAATTTTAGGAGTAAAAATGTAGCTCCTAATATAAATAGCAGAGGTTGAATCCCTTTTGTGGATACCGAAATGGGAGATCAGCCTACGGCTTACTCCTAAACTTAGCTCTGTTTTTGGCTAATTCCTCTTTGTGGATCCCGGCCCTGGTGTCCCGAAAATTACTTCCGGTAACCGAACCTACGCCTAAATGTCAGGTAAATATAAATTAAATTGCCACGGAAGGTTTTAATAGGATGAGCGTAGCGTGGTGAGCTCGATTTGACCCAAGTACATCACTGAGGTTTTGTCTATCCATGGAAAGAAGCGTCGGAGTTTTGTTTGGTTTATTTCTGTTATTTGCGCTATTCGGTCAAACGACCCTATGAAATATTTTACCTCAAGGCTGGCTATTGTAGCCTATCGCCTTCTATAACCGATATTAAAATTCAAAGGAAGATAAATGAAAGAGGGTCTTCAATAAAACAGAAGAAAAACAATTGGGGGGGGGGGGGGGGGGCGAGACGTAACGTCCCTGTCGGCCATTACATGCATATTTTGTGAGCGGCAATTTTTGTTTATTGCATCACATCTTTGGCTTCCACCGCCTTATAAGAAAAAACGATTTTCTGAAATATCGTTCGATGTACGGTTTTTTTCGTCCGCAGGTACAACACTGATATGTGTACCGTCTGACAAAGAAAATAGACCATCGAACGATATTTCAGAAAATAGTTTTTCCTTATAATGAGGTGGAATGGAAGCCAATGATGTTTAGAAAAAATATAAAAAATAGTCGCTCTAAATTAACTGTAGCACCTAGCTCAGTGTTCCACTTTTGCCCCAAAGTTTGCATATAATGACTGACGGGGACTTGTCCATAACATATTATATATAATACATTTTCGTGATTTATTTAAGACCCTCATTTAGCCGGGGATCTCGTGCTACACTTGAGCTTTGAGCTCTGGAGTGTATCATGCATGACAAATTAACAACAAAAATGTAACTGTTACTATCGAAGTTAATTAGGTCTTACCCGCCGTTTCAATACGCTGTTGTTGATACCCATCGCAATAGCGTTAGTTAATTATTAATTAATTTACTATTAATTGGGATAAACACTCTTAATAAATGAGTTTGAAATGTATACAATCATGGTTTGAATTTCACTGGACAATGTACGGTTGAAGTGGCTATAAGAAGTTGTAAAAATTCATTTAAGTAGGAAAATGTAGCATATTTTAGAGTACAATTAAAATCCAAAATTAATTAATTAATTCATAAATACTCATTTTGATATAGTAATAAGTAAGTAATCCGAGTAAACTTTAAAACAGTTTATCTTTTATACATTGGCATAATTATTAACATACAATGGGATTTTTAACATATATTACTTGACTGTTAAAAAGCTGACTGATTAAAATTTTGATGAAAATAATATCGATTAAAATGTGTATCAAATGTAGTTTTGATCGCCGTGGTTAATTTTTATTGCATATAAAACAAATTGATAAATGATATAAATAACTACCTAACAATGTATTCAATTTTATTTACTTAGTAAAAAAAAAATACAAAATGGCGCCTCAAATTTGAGTAAACCTTTTAATTTGTCTTAATATTATCACGGTGAACATGAATCGAGGAAAAGAAATTGTTACAATTAGTTTGAGGTCAAAAGTTACTAAAGTTATAAATGTGACTCCATTGTATTTCAATTTGTTCATATCCTCTTATCTTACTTAGTTTTACTTAGTTACTTATGATTATTAATATTTTTGTTATTATTATTATTATTATTATTATTATTATTATTATTATTATTATTATTATTATTTATTTAACAATTTCTTGGGTACAATAATTCATATAGGTACAGACTTACGCTAGAGTGTGGACACAGGTAGATCTACATATGCAAATATTACTAAGACATTATTAAGCAGGTTAGAAAGAGCTAAAAGCTCCATGACACATAGTGCTAAACCTGCTTTTAAAACTAGCCTAATTAAAAATATAATACTAACTTAAATGAGGATGATAATAGACGATAGTGCAGAGCATAGTAGAATAGAAGAAAAAGAAACGTGGGTGAGTTTTTTTTTATGAACCAGGCAACAAAACATAATAATATACCGAACTCATGTACCAAGAAATAAATTGTCGTTGATTTAAATTAAATTAATCTGTTTCTTTGTTGTAGTAGAGCTTTCTATTTAAAATGGCCTATACGAAATAGTGTTATTGAAAGACGTAAGTCCATATTTGTACATATTTTACTACCCGATTTAGACATGATCAGTGATCACCCCTTTAGAGCCATGGGCCTTCGCCTACCTATAGTCAAGAGCACAATCATCCAGGAAAACAAGGTGAAATATACATGTACAAGCTAGCAGCAACAAACCCTCCACTTAACTTAAAAGCGAGTCTTTGATAACATTCAATTGCAAGTATTGAATATTTAAACCCCACTTGAAACCAGTGTTGGGCCGGAGGAACGGAACTCAACAGTTCCAGTTCCTAGGAACTAGAGTTCCTTTTTAAGGAACTTAGGGAGGAACTAGTTCCTTTTTCCAGACAGGAACTAAGGGAGGAACTAGTTCCAATTTTCCAGGAACTGTAACTTATTTTCATAAGTTCCTTTTTTATAACTTGACTGTGTAAATTTAAGGAATGAAAGAGTCAAATCATAGTTTTACTTACAAGATGAAGGGATTGTAAAATACTCCATTTCCAGGAAATCTTAAATTCGCCTCTATTGTTCTAAATTCTTGTCATACCCCTATCCCTATTCCTACACTCAGTGGTCAACCCCCATCCCCCATGGGTTTCTCACCATTATTAGTCGCATTGCCAGCTAAACTTCACCCTTGAGTTTAATAAATAAATAAATAAATAAATTTTATTTAGAGTCTGCCCACTCAGTTATATAACTGATTTTCAGTGGGGGACTTTAAATCAAAGCGACCAAGCCAACCCTGCAGGCCCCGACGCAATTGACGAGTGAGCGATAACCAACCAAAGATCGATATTTTTAATAGGAAAAAATATAGCAATTAGTGGTAAGGACAGTGCGAACCACCCGCGAATCAACGCCAGAATCAACAAAGCCGATTCAGAACAACTCTGAAATTTGTGCTTCGTTGCTAGGACGGCTCCAAAGTCACCAGTTTTGAATGATCTTTTGGGTTGTTGCGTTGTGCCGTGTTCACCACCCTTGTTGGTTGCGAAACGTGGAGCAGTGCATCATCAACCCAAAGATCATTCAAAATTGATTCACAGGTCGTGGAAGCCTATACATACTCATCCATATATTTAATTCCTCCAAATCTCAAACAGAGTTTATGCATTCTTTGCAAATACTTGGTTTTAAGTAAAAATTTGGATACCTACATTGACCCTCTCGAAAAGATCTAAAGAAGAACGGTTATTGAAAAAAAAGGAACTTTTTTAGGAACTTAGTTCCATTTGGAAAGGAACTTAGGAACGCCCTAGTTCCTTTTATTTTAGAGGAACTTAGGAACTGGAAAGAGTTCCATTTTCTTATGAGGAACTTGTAACTGGAACTAGTTCCATTTTTTAAGGAAACTTACCCAACTCTGCTTGAAACCGAAATGACCCGACTCGCCGAACTAAATCCTATCCTATCCTTTCGAAATTGAACCCGAACAAGAAATATTTTCTCGGGTTTCACTGCTGCTATAGAGGTGTCAAAAAGATGGGGTAAACGTATAGGAAAGTTTCACTTTAGTATATACCAGTAAATAACACTAGATGGGCAAGCCTACACAGATTAAAGACTTACAGAGGACCAAGAAAGCTGTTACAACACGTCACAAAAGACAAGTAGGGTACAGTTTTAGATTGTGGTTTGTAAGAGCGCAAAGAGTATTGAACTATGTTTTTGTAGATAACGAACAAAACCAATTAGGCGGATTTATTAGTTTAACCTGAACCGAACCAAAGCCAAACTAAGAATAACACTATACCTCCTTGGCAATTGGCTGGGTATGTAAGGCCATGTCAAGCAAGAATATGTAGACAGCTGAGCTACACTCTATAGTAAAGTCGTAGATTAGCAAACGTTATTGTTGAATGGGCGAAAAGCTACATTGAAGAGTTTCTTTGTATAGGCTTTTATTGATACCAAATACGAGATAACAAAAACCATTTCACTTTAAAATGTTTTTTCTCTATAGTTTGATGCAAAAAATTACAAACTAGAAGAACTCAATTATTTTCATGACATCTATGCAACATTTAATATAAATCAGATAAGTAGTTTCTGTTGTATTTCTGTGTATCCGTAGTATTTCGCCAGACATACCTCATTCATAAAGAATATTCGCGACCCCCCCCCCCCCCCTCTAAATTTAAGGGGATGGTTCATAGACTGTTATAGCGTACACAATTATTGGGTGTTTGGATAATGGATAGAAAACAGTAGATTTCCCCATAATGGTCCAACCATAGAAGAGCATATCTGACCTTATAAGACAGCATTTTAAAACTGAACCAAAACACAATTACAATGGCACCACCTCGATCGATCCTGGGGCTAACTTGTCCCACTGCTCTAATAGAAACCCCTTCATCATATAACCCATAGGCCTCGACATTACCTTCTTTAAAAAAAGGGTGCAAGAAGGAGCAAGGAAATACTAAAAATCGTACAAATCCCATTAAAACGACACCGAAATAAAACCTTTAAGATAAAGCCGCTTATTGCAAATCCATTGACCTACGCCATTACAGGCACATCTTCAATTTGATCCCATGACAGCTACTACCCTACACGATTCTAAACCTACAAAGGAAACAATTAAATAAACCAAATTAGATACTTCTAAAACATTTCCAATTCCAATCAAACATCAAACAGAAAGAGAGAATATCGAACTCACTGTGTCTTGTATTTCCCAGACGAACGTACGACAGACTCTTGAGTGAGGAAGGAAGCCCAGTAGTGTAGAAACCCGTAGTCGCCGAGACACACCCACCCCTCACCTCAGTTCGACCTACTTCCCTTAAACTCCAACCACCGCACCATTGTAACACGTCAAGAAGCTGTTTTTATCTTGCTACCGCAACGATGATTCATAACTGAGTGTGAATGAGTTGGTATCGACGAGGATGGGAGTCGTCAACCGAGGCCTCAGTTCCACGTCCGATCAATATATCCGGGCTTCGCTGCGCCCGCATGTACCCTCGCAGTACCACGGCCTTGACAAGATGAACCTAGCACCCACACTCTCTGTAACGTGCCTTGCTGCGCCCGATGTACCCTCGCAGTACCACGGCCTTGTAAAAGATGAACCTAGCACCCACACTCTCTGTAACGTGCCTTGCTGCGCCCGCATGTACCCTCGCAGTACCACGGCCTTGTACAAGATGAACCTAGCCCCCACACTCTCTGTAACGTGCCTTGCTGCGCCCGCATGTACCCTCCAGTACCAGGGCCTTGTACAAGATGAACCTAGCACCCACACTCTCTGAAAACGTGCCTTGCTGCGCCGCATGAACCCTCGCAGTACCACGGCCTTGTACAAGATGAACCTAGCACCTACACTCTCTGTAACGTGCCTTGCGCACCCGCATGTACCCTCGCAGTACCAGGGCCTCGTACAAGATGAACCTAGCCCCCCTCTCTGTAACGTGCCTTGCTGCGCCCGCATGTACCCTCGCAGTACCACGGCCTTGTACAAGATGAACCTAGCACCCACCCCCTCTCTGTAACGTGCCTTGCTGCGCCCCCATGTACCCTCGCAGTACCACGGCCTGTACAAGATGAACCTAGCACCCACACTCTCTGTAACGTGCCTTGCTGCGCCCGCATGTACCCTCGCAGTCCCACGGCCCTCGTACAAGATGAACCTAGCACCCACACTCTCTGAAACGAGCCTCGCTGCCCCCCCATGTACCCTCGCATTTACCACGGCCTCGTAAAAGTAAAACCTAGCACCCACACTCTCTGAAAACGTGCCTTGCTGCGCCCGCATGTACCCTCGCAGTACCACGGCCTCGTACAAGATGAACCTAGCACCCACACTCTCTGTAACGGCCCTTTTGCTGCGCCCGCATGTACCCTCGCAGTACCACGGCTTGTACAAGATGAACCTAGCACCCACACTCTCTGTAACGTGCCTTGCTGTGCCCGCATGTCCCCTCGCAGTACACGGCCTTGTACAAGATGAACCTAGCACCCACACTCTCTGTAACGTGCCTTGCTGCGCCCGCATGTACCCTCGCAGTACCACGGCCTTGTACAAGATAAAACCTAGCACCCACACTCTCTGTAACGTGCCTTGCTGCGCCCGCATGTACCCTCGCAGTACCACGGCCTTGTACAAGATGAACCTAGCACCCCAACTCTCTGTAACGTGCCTTGCTGCGCCCGCATGTACCCTCGCAGTACCACGGCCTTGTACAAGATGAACCTAGCACCCACACTCTCTGTAACGTGCCTTGCTGCGCCCGCTTTGTCCCCTCGCAGTACCAGGGCCCTTGTACAAGATGAACCTAGCACCCACACTCTCTGTAACGTGCCTTGCTGCGCCCGCATGTACCCTCGCAGTACCAGGGCCTTGTACAAGATGAACCTAGCACCCACACTCTCTGTAACGTGCCTTCTGCGCCCGCATGTACCCTCGCAGTACCACGGCCTGGTACAAGATGAACCTAGCACCCACACTCTCTGTAACGTCCCTTGCTGCGCCCGCATGTACCCTCCAGTACCACGGTCTTGTACAAGATGAACCTAGCACCCACACTCTCTGTAACGTGCCTTGCTGCGCCCGATGTACCCTCGCAGTACCACGGCCTTGTACAAGAGAACCTAGCCCCCACACTCTCTGTAACGTGCCTCGCTGGGGCCCGCATGTACCCTCGCAGTACCACGGCCTTGTACAAGATGAACCTAGCACCCACACTCTCTGTAACGTGCCTTGCTGCGCCCGCATGTACCCTCGCAGTACCACGGCCTTGTACAAGATGAACCTAGCACCCCACTCTCTGTAACGTGCCTTGCTGCGGCCGCATGTACCCTGCAGTACCACGGCCTCGTACAGATGAACCTAGCACCCACACTCTCTGTAACGTCCCTTTGCTGCGCCCGCATGTACCCTCGCAGTACCACGGCCTTGTACAAGATGAACCTAGCACCCACACTCTCTGTAACGTGCCTTGCTGCGCCCGCATGTACCCTCGCAGTACCACGGCCTTGTACAAGATGAACCTAGCACCCACAACTCTCTGTAAGGGTGCCTTGCTGCGCCCGCATGTACCCTCGCAGTACCACGGCCTTGTACAAGATGAACCTAGCACCCCACACTCTCTGTAACCGTGCCTTGCTCCCGCCCGCATGTACCCTCGCAGTACCACGGTCTTGTACAAGATGTGAGTGTGAAGTGTAAGTGAAATTTCCCCAGTATGTTACATGGAGACAGATGTAAAAACTACCCACGTATGTTATATGGAGACAGAAGTGAAACTACCCACGTTGTTACAGGGAGACAGAAGTGAAACTACCACGTATGTTACATGGAGACAGAAGTGAAATACCCACGTAGTTACATGGAGACAGAAGTGAAACTACCCACGTATGTAACACGGAGACAGAAGTGAAACTACCCACCAAACATAAACGTGATATGTTCTGTGATCACAATGTTTTTTTTTTTAAGTGTATGTTTCCAAACGGAGGCCTAAAATGTGATGTTTTATTTTTAATTATATCATAAAATAGGGACGCTGAGTGGTGACGTACACAACCTTATACACATCTCACACAAATAAATTACTAATTCTCTAGATTGAATTAATTATCACGTACACGTATATCACCTGCCTGTTCCCTCTTCAATACGTCTATCTGTTGAAATAACTACCATAATGACATCCCATAAAACACACACATTACACACAACGTTAGAATGTGTGAAACAACTCGAAATAGCCCTCCTATCAGCAAGATTGTTTTCCGGTGCGAGTGATAATAAAACACGCTGACCTATAGAACGACTAGACATGCACAAGCTAAGTTAAACGCTTACAAACACCAACGTCACATAAACTATTGATTTTCAATGTAGGTAATTGACGGCAAGTTATTAACTTGAGCTCACCACTACTACGATCAACCCGTTCCGTCTTACTCCCCCCACCCACACACACACAAGCCAACACTCGCGTTGCGACCTATGGCGCAATGTCAAGGAACAAAACACTTAATCATTACTAAGCCCTACTGGAGAAAGCTGTCATACGGCTTACAACTGTTAATTAATAAGTACTACCGTTTGACCTAATATCGGGCAGGATACCATTCAGGGCGCCGTGCCGTGTGTTGTAGCACAACGTGATGGGAGGAAGGTCTGGGACTAGTGTAGCACAACGTGGTGGGAGGAAGGTCGGGGACTAGTGTAGCACAACGTGATGGGAGGGAAGGGCGGGGACTAGTGTAGCACAACGTGATGGGGGGGAAGGTCCGGGGACTAGTGGGAGCACAACGTGATGGGAGGAAGGCGGGGAAAAAGTGTAGCACAACGTGGTGGGGAAGGTCGGGGACTAGTGTAGCACAAAAGTGATAGGTGGAAGGTCGGGGACAAGTGTAGCACAACGTGATGGGAGGAAGGTCGGGGACTAGTGTAGCACAACGTGATGGGAGGAAGGTCTGGGACTAGTGTAGCACAACGTGGTGGGAGGAAGGTCGGGGACTAGTGTAGCACAACGTGATGGGAGGAAGGTCGGGGACTAGTGTAGCACAACGTGATGGGAGGAAGGTCGGGGACTAGTGTAGCACAACGTGATGGGAGGAAGGTCGGGGACTAGTGTAGCACAACGTGATGGGAGGAAGGTCGGGGACTGGCTTTTTTAATTTTTTTTTCCTTTTCTTTTTTCTTTTTTTTCTTTTTTTTTTTCTTTTCTTTTCATTCCCCACATTTTTTATTATTTGATTCATTCATAAATTGCATTTAATATCCTTTTTATTTGTTATCAAATTTGTTGAGTTTTTAATGCATTGTTGTAATATTACTATTTCAAATATTTACTTAAATGTAGTTCATTTTTGTGTCTGCATCTATGTTATTAGATTTATTTAGTTGTCCTCCTTTGTAAATCAATTTTTATAACTGAATAGGATAGACGTTAAATAAATAAATAAAAATAAAAAAAATAATGAATATTAGTCTAAAATCAGATGGCTAGTCTAGTTTCGCAAATCACGTCTCTTATACTGAATCTTTCTAAAAAACAAACACACAACAAAAACCTTCCTTTTGTTTGCAAGCCCGACTGTAGTAAAAATCCCAAAAAATCACCCAGCAAGCTATAAGTTAGCAAAGGGCACCCATACCCGGCTTGACCCCCCCCCCCCCCCCCCCAACAAGTGAGGGGGAGTTTCCCCCCCATTTCCCCCGTTCCTACGCCCCTGAGGGGGGGGGGCTACGTCGCTCCAGGCCAGCCGACATACAACACACTCACTCACAACGTAAACATCAACATAAAGGTACCTATGTCAATCAATCATCACAAACCTTTCAAATGACCTAAAAACATACCCATTGCCAAATGGGTACTTTTTCTTCATTAAAATCAATGAAAAATAACTACAAATGAAAAATAAATAAAGAATAACTCAATATTAACGATTTATTAACACTATAATCTCTCTACACATTACACATACAATTATTAGGTTAATTACTCTTGCTAATCACTCGCATATTTCACTGTTTTCGGGCCGCCATCTTTTAGGCCTGTTGTGCAGTGTTGTTGACAAGAACATAATAAAAAATAATGTTGAATGTTATAGTAACAAACAAAAATCTTCAAAACCTTTAACGTCGCTATTTCAAGCGAAAGTACTTTTACATTGAAAGTCTAAAACACGAGACGACCCCTGCCCGCGGGGCGCGTTCGAATTGCGACCCGGAAGGGGGCCGGGAGGGGGGGTCAGAGGACCGGAGAATGTGAAGAAAAAAAGTTTTTTGGGTTCCGGACGGTCCCCGGCGGTCCGCGGCAAGGGACGCGGAAAGGCGAAAATGCCGAAAAATGCCCGAATTCGGACCTCGGGAATTTTCGGGGACCGCGCCGTCGGAGCGATCCGGACCGGACCCGGCCCAAAAGTTGCGTCCGGAAGTTCTCTTTCGCCCCGCCCCGGACTTTTTCCGTTTCGGCGGCCAACTTGGATTTCCGTATCGAAGTGCGCAAACGTCCGCAAAAAAATTCCAAATTTGTGCGACAAAAACATCTCGGGCGGTGGAAGTGAAAAATTCGAATAGCCCCTACCACTCGAGTTCAATACATCGGGTTGTTGTGGTGTGCCCATACCGCCCTTTGTTCTAATTTCAATTTGGGGCCCCTCCCACGATTTTTTTTTTTTTAACTTTTTAACTTTTTTTATGCCGCTTTTTGGGAGGAGAAGTCCGAAGAAACCTCTCGCCCTCAACACAAGGATCCAGAAGATCAGTTATGTGAAGATAATTTCGTGTCTTCTTCTAAGCGCGATTTGAATGGACGCTACTCTGTCTCGCTTCCATTCAACCCATCAGTTTCACCTCTATGCTCAAATCACACCGCCGCTTACCAAAGTTATTTGAGCTTAGAGCGCCGTCTCAAACACAACCCCGAGCATCATGAAGCATATCAGCTCTTCATGAAGGACTGCTCCTCAACCTGCTGATTATGTGATTCCTCATCACTGTGTGCACAAGCTCACCAGTTCGAGCACGATGCTCCGCGTTGTCTTCAATGCTTCATACCAAGACAAGAATGGCGTCTCTCTTAACCACAACCTCCTCAGCGGACCAAAGCTTCAAGCCGACCTTCCCTCCATCCTGACAAAATTCAGGACTCACGCTGTGGCCATCTGCGCTGACCTACGGCAAATGTATCGACCGATTCTTGTTTATCCTGAAGATCGAATTCACCAACACATATTCTGGCGTCCATCACCTGACTCTCCTGTCGCCGAGTATGAGCTCAACACAGTCACGTACGGCCTCACGCCCTCTGCATTCTTAGCACAATGCGTGCTCTCTCAAATGGTGATCGACGAAGGAGATTGTTACCCGCTTGCTGCTCAAGACATCAAGCATCAAAATGTACATCGATGATCTCGTCTCTGGCGCAACTGATCTCGCCCAAGCTTGCTCTTTGCAATCTGAATTGCAAGCCCTCATTGCCCTCGGAGGCTTCGAATTCAGAAAATGGTCAAGCAATGTTCCAGAAGCTCTATCCACGCTTCCGCACGAGCATCTAGAAACACCGCTTATGTTCTCTAATGAGGAACAGGGAATCAAGATTCTTGGATTGTTGTGGGATCCTCGCTCAGACTGCTACTTGTTTCATACTGAAGCTTTCACTGGATCTGTCACCAAGCGATCGACTCTTTCCTACATCGCAAATATTTTCGATTCACTCGGATTTCTCACCCCCTTCGTGTGCTGGATGAAGATGTTTCTGCAACAGCTCTGGTCACTCCCTCTACAATGGGATGACACGCTCCCTGACCAGCTGACTCAAAGTTGGTTGTCCGCAGTCGCCGACGTATCTCAGCTCTCCTCGTTTCGGAAACCACGAGCTTTCCCAGACAGTCGTGGTGTCCACAGGCTGGTTGGTTTCTGTGATGCCTCAGAGAAGGGTTTTGCCGCAGTTCTCTACCTGCACACGCAACCCGGATCCACCTCTCATACTACTTTACTACGCGCAAGAAGTAAGGTCGCTCCTCTGAAATCACTGACAATACCGAAGCTGGAATTGTCATCCGCGCTCTTGCTATCTCGGCTCGTTCAGACAATCCTGCCTTCTCTCAAGGCTCTCTCTCCGGATTCCGTGACTCTATACACAGACACGATGATCTTTCTGGCCTGGTTAGCTACTCCACCTCATCGTCTCAAAACTTTTGTTGCAAACCGTGTGGTTGAAGTTTTGGAGACCTCAAGCCCTACCGACTGGGCTCACGTCGCATCAGAAGAAAACCCTGCAGACTGCGCGTCTCGTGGTTTACTACCCAATGAACTGATGACTCACCCTCTGTGGTTGACTGGACCTTCGTTCCTGCGCTCACCAGCAGAAATGTGGTCGCGCTCTAGTCTCACTACAGACGCTCAGCTCGACCTGCCTGAAGTCAAGACTTCAGCCATCACTCTCGTTGCACAAATCGCAACAGATCCTCTACTCACGTGCCTGGAGAAGTTCTCGACACTGCTCCGCACTCAGCGTGTATTTGGCCAAGTCATACGGTTCACTCGACTCCTGTTGGCCAAACGCACTCACGCTGAATCTCCCACAGGGCATCTGCAACCGTCTGAGTTGCAGGACGCTCTTAATCTGTTGATTAGGATTACTCAACAACACTACTATACGCTGATGAGCTCCGCAAATTGTCCCGCAATCAAGCTGGATCGTCTAGTCTCGCGTCCCTGAGCCCAATCATCGACGCAGCAGGGCTTCTCAGAGTGGCCGGGAGGCTCCGCCACTCTCTGCTGCCAGAAGAATCACGCTCACCGATTCTTCTCCCCAAGCAGGCCCATCTCTCAGCTCTCATCTGTGACTCGTTTCACAAGATTTCACTCCATTCCGGACCTCAAACAGTGCAGTCGCTGATCCAAGAACGTTATTGGATCGTATCTCTCCGCGGACTGCTCAGACAGTGCATCCATAGGTGTCTTACTTGCCACAAGTTCCGTGCAAAGCCTCTACAACCCAAAATGGCTAACCTCCCAGCAGTTCGCGTACAGCCCTCACGTGCCTTCATGCACACGGGCACTGATTATGCTGGACCGCTTTCAGTGAAGACCAGCAACCGCAGAAATGCTCTAAGTACTCGTATGCATGGCTACTAAAGCAGTACACCTAGAAATGGTTTCCGGGCTCTCCACAGAAGCCTTTCTTCGCCGCCATGGATAGATTCATCTCGCGTCGAGGTCTGCCAGCACATATCTATTCTGACTATGGACGCAACTACGTGGGTGCTGCTCGTCACATTCGTTAAGTGCAAGATTTCCTCACCAAATCTGCAACCTCGATCTCCGACTCTCTAGCAAGTCGACGAATCCAATGACACTTCAATCCACCCTATGCTTCCAATTTTGGCGGCAAATGGGAAGCGGTTGTGAAATCAGCTAAATCTCTTCTCCGTCGCCTCATCTCTGACACTCCTCACACGCATGAAGAATTTGCTACTCTATTCTCGCGCATCGTGGCTATTCTGAACAGCCGCAGGATCCAGCTGACGGAACCGACTTTTTGAGCCCAGGTCATTTTCTGACCGGTGCACCGCAACTCGCTCCGCCCGAACGCATCGAACCGGACAACACCTCACATCTGTCACACTGGCATCGCGTGAGACAGCTACACCAGGCATTCTGGACCCGTTGGTCTCGCGAGTATCTAAATACATAGATGCAGCGAGAAAAATGGACTAGAAAAAACCGAACCACCAAGTCGGAGATGTGGTTTTCGTGCTTGAAGCCTCAAGCACCCCCCTCAACTGGCCCATAGGACGCATAACTAATTTGCACCTTGGTCGCGATGGCATTGTTCGTGTCGCCTCTATACGTACCTCATCAGGCTCATATACTAGACCCGTGAACAAACTCATCACCTTCCCTGTTGCATAATTGCACAGCATCTCTCTTGTACAGTTTTCTTACATTTTTAGTTTTTCATAGCAATTCTGCTAAGAACCCTCATTTTCTCTTTTCTCATCTGTCTCATCTTGCTTTTTAAGCAAACTCTCTGTCTCTTCTCATTGTTCTACATCAGACTAGCCATGAAAATGTCACTTCATTTTGGTGGCCGGTATGTTTGCGCGCTTCTACTTTGATTTCTCTCCACCTGAATTACTTTCCTTTCATAATTCACTTCCTCACAGGACCGTGGGCAACAATTATTCACAAAATGCTGACTGAGGTTTTCTCGCCCGCGCTGCGACTGTCACCGCGGTCAGCTCTCGGTGCCTAGTGCAATCACCTCTCCACGCGTCACGTACGTGTATGTGCATCTCGTCTCAAAACTCTCGCCTCTCTCTGGTCAAATTCACGTGTGTTTTTATTTATACTATAATAACATTACTTTCTTGCAAGTTTTAGTGTAAGTTCTAACATTTAGTGCCATTCTTCACGCCCATTGCCGCACCACGTCGCCACATCGTCAGTACGTCCACCAATGGCACGTCCAACCAGGTATGTGGTATAGCTCTGCTCACGGCATTATCCCTCGTGTCATATCCAATCTATATTTCACAATACCTATTCCCCGCCATACAGTCCATTGCTTTCTCGTTCTCGCTGTACTACCCAGTGCAGTTTTTGGGGACTTTCTTGTCCCACGTTAGGTCGCATCCTGGCCTAAGCGCGTACAATACATTTCTGAGAAGCTAATAGTAGGCTAATTATTTATATTTATATATTTTCTTCTTCTATCCCACTTTTAACCTGCATTGGACCTAGGCAGGAAGGGTTGAAATTATGGAACACACAAATGTTGAATCTTGACACCAAATTGGATTTACATTTTCTTGGAATTTGGCGTGGTCACGGGTAGAGTGGGTGACCGCTCTGCCCTGAAACTCACGTATATCGCTGGTTAGAGCAGATGGAGGGTTCGAGAGCTAGTGTAACGGCTTTGTTCTCCTCGACGTCTGCTCGGCAGTCCGGGTTAGTGGAGGAACCTATATGACTGTCAAAGTTACACCGTCCTTTCGGATGGGACGTTAAGCCGTTGGTCCCCTTGGTACTTTTCGAAAGGAGTAGGCTACGTGCCGGTACCGGGTTTCCCCTCCTCCCTTCTGTTCATACTTCATCCTCATCTATCACCACTCATCGTCTTGATTAGCCAAAGTGCATAAATATGAGACGTTAAGCAATACCCAATCAATCAATCATCAATCTTGGAATTTGATATAAAAACGTGTTTGGTGAAACATCGTTCATCCAACATAAGAGGGCTATTATTAATAGGTAGTATTTCATGAGACGCGTCGAGACCATAGTTCGATGGCAGACACCTCATTGTCAGCAGTCAGCACCACATTCCGTTATTGTCCCACCCGCCTCCCGCACTCACCCGTGATTCTTACTCTTCATCTGCTTTGATATTTTACTCATTTTGTCGGAATAGCTAAATAAATTTTATATAAACATTTTTACATCGTAAGCGGGTTATCAACCCCTGGCTACGGCTATGTTTATCATTACTTTTCTTTCCCAAATTAAGTTATAAATTCAATGCTAACGTACCTATGGCAATATTTTGCACCCTCACAAGAACAGAACTCTGCAATCTGTTTTATTGATTGTAGGCCATTTTAATTATACACATCGATTACCGGGTACTAAAGCCAAATTTAGGTTAAAATTTTAAATTAAAAAGTCAATTTGATCGTATTGACCAATTTATTGTGAACGATTTCAAAGGTAGGCCTAAAAGTAGCAATTAATCTCATGTTATTATATTTTAGGAATTAGCGATAGTAAACAATGACAAGTGAATTATGTATTCAAGCCACCCTCTCAAGTTTTCTATTCATCTGGATCGCTTGCCCTCCGTTTTGTCCGCCCGGTCGAGGTCCGATGGTGGGGGTATAGGCCTACCTGAATGCAGTTTCCCCAAGTAAGCAAGTCCAAAGATAGCGTAACAATAAATTAGTATTTAATTCTAGCAAAACTAACTTTATTCAGTTTCATTCATCACAAAAACGAAAACATATAGATAAAATCAATTCTATTACAAATGTAGTGGGTGGATTAATTATTTTGCCTGTATTGCATTTAAAGTCTCCAGACATAATTTTAGATGAAAATCTCAGTTGGTCACAACATTGTTTGAGCCTCTGTAGTAGGCCTAAACTTAGTTCGGCTTGCTTCGCAAGAAGATCCATAAAGGAAATGGCAGGGTTAAATGTGGCTAAGATAGTTTATCATTCTAACTTTGAATCTCACCTACGTTATGGAATAGAATTTTGGGGACACTCAGTAAATGTAGATACATTATTTAAATTACAAAAAAAGGCAGTGAGAAACATGTGTGGCCTTAAATCATCTAGTTATGTTAAGGCTCACTGCAAGCCGCTATTCATTAAACACAAAATATTAACCCTCTATTCCCTGTATATTTTGGAGGCAACCTCTCTTGTTAAATGTCTTACACATTCAAATAAACCTTCCTTAAACCATGAAGTACACCAGCACAACACTCGTCATAATAAAGACATTCATTCTACACAGTATAGTACGAAGCTAACTCAAAATAACTCTATGTATATTAATTTTAAACTTTTTAATAAATTGCCAGACCTGATAGCTAATGCAAAAGATCTAATAACATTTCGAAGAAAACTTAAAACATTATTGACCCTTAAAGCCTACTACACCATGGAGGAGTTCCTTCAAGACAAAGATCTTGGATTTGACGATAAGAGAGCGATTGAGGCTATTTCAAGTACTGTCGTATTTAAATTTAGATGATCAATGTAATGCTTTAAATGTTTCATTGTCGGTGCATAACTTCTAGTCATTCAAAGATGTGAAAATATTGTTTTGTTATCTAGGTCTAGCTGTGTATCTGATTAGTTATATTGTGATCACTGAATTTTATTTTATTTCACTATGTTATTGTTTTTATTATAATAATTATTATTACGATATTGTTATTGTGTAAATCAGGCGACACAATCTTCACTGATTGAATTGGTTTAACATTTACTTGTATACATGTACTTGTATAATTGTTTAACTTGTCTGAATAAAAATTGAAAATTGAACTATAGTTAAAATAGCGACGTTAAAGGTTTTGTAGGCGGAGTATTTTAGTGAAAAAGGTGGGTACTGTTGGTCATGTTGGAAATTTTCATTTTTACGATGACAAATGCCCAGTTTATGCCTCGTAGGCCGAGGCCTAGGCCGCGTCACTCCTCGCTACATATAGCTTACAATTATTAATAAAACATAATGAAATGAAACATGTAAGTGTATTTTTTAATAATATAAATCACGATTTATAAAATATTACTCATTTTAGGTTTGTTTGTCATGTTACTTCTTTGGTTGAGGCGGTCCAACTTTTAAACACTGTTTTTCTCCAATAAAAACAATAACAAACAACTTCAAATGATATGTTATAAATAGAGATTCATATTATAAAAAAATTCACTTAGGTAGGCCTAGATGTTTCATTTCATAGGGAACCACAAGTCTAGCGCGGGAAGTGAGTTCGGTGCATTGGAAGAGAATGCCCCATAAGAATAGCATTGGGCTATTTTAAGAACGCTTGTATCTTTTGAACGAGAAGTATTTAAGAAATATCATTTACATTACGTTAATCACCATTCTTTTCTTGACACATTTGATGCATTTAATTTATAAAAATCGCAACAGAATTCGAATAAACGTTGTTGAAACACATGTATATTTCGCGTTTTGGAGCGATTCGATAGAAAGAGACGCACAATAGAAAAGAGAGAGAGAACCAACGTATGCGCACGGCCGACTAGCGAGGAGAAGCTTTGCACGTACAGCATCCAAGTGCATGGCGAGCTCGGCTGTCCGACATATTTGTTTCTTCGATTCAACAGACAATCACGGAGGATCGGCGCGCGACGCAGATGAAAAATGTAAACATCAACTTGTTAAACTCAAACTCATTTAAATTCTAAACATCGTTTTAGTATTCTACTGTAGGCCTAAGTGATAGTTGAAGAAAAGAATGGTTAATGATGTAATGAGAATGATATTTCTTAAATACTTTTCTCGTTCAAAAGATACAAGCGTTTTAAAAAAGCACAATGCTATTCTTATGTGGACATTCTCTTCCAATGCACCGAACTCGCATCCTGCGTTAGACTTGGTGTAACGCGGCCTAGGCGTAGGCCTACCGTGCTGAGTTGTATTCACGGCAAGTAACCTTACCGGTACGGTACCACATAATAAAAAAATCCTGAATAGAATCATCACGTTTTTGCTGTTATATACTAGTAACAAAAAAACTTCAAAGCCTTTTCCATCGCTATTTTAAACGAAAGTCCTTTTGCGTTTAAAGCCCTTTATATTTAAAATAGCGACATTAAAGATGCTGTAGGTGAAGGTTGGTACTAAGTAAAATGAAGGAGGCGTGGCCTAAGCGTAAATCATGGTGGACCATGATAACAGTGAATTGTGCAAGTGTTGTAGCTAAAGCATCATTCACATTCAGTTCTAAGTCGTAAGGCGCAAGGTCTAAGGCGAAAGGCGTAAGTCGTAAGAAATGATAGGCGTTTACAACAACCATACCATTTTTCATTGCTCCTGTGTATTGCGCATGCGCGTACAGTCAGCTGTGGAGTTTCCTTGTTCGTGATTGGCTCGTCGAAAGAAACCGTCGTAAGAATTGGATTTTGGGCAATTCGTTACGACATAAACCATACGCCTTGCGACTTGGGACGTGTTGTGAACGTTCTGATTGAAACACATACTCGGCAATACAAAATATTACGCCTTAGGCCTTGCGCCTTACGCCTTAGAACTGATAGTGAATGATGCTTAACAATCTGTATTATTTCAAGTGATATTTGTAAATTTTCAAAGAACACAATGTAAATAAATTGTTAATAATGTATCACTTTTATATTTATTTCTGATTTGAAGTGGTTTCTGATTGTTTTTAATGGTGAAAAAGTGTTTTAAAAAGTTGGACCGCCCCAACCAAAGAAGTACCTTTTTCATTGTTTATATTGAAGAAAAACAATGTTAAAAAAACTGGTCCATACCAACGACACAAGTGCCTCCAAATGAACGTGCGCCGACTTATAACACTCGTCAAACCTTACTAAGTTGGGCCTAATATCGCTCATTATTTCGGTTCGCCGAGTGATTCTTCCCAATTACCCAAAATGAAAAGGGCGTAGGCCTTAGCTCGAGTCGAGGATTGGAGGAACCTTGGCCTTTTATTATTTCGCCCTTAGGTCTTCATGCCTACACACCGCGGGAGGTAGGGATCTGGCTGTCACTTGGGAATAGGCTAGAATGCTAAACTTAGTTTAGAATAAGTGCAGTCGTAAAGACGGAGAAACATACCGTTCAATGTTGGAAACACTAATGCACGATTCCCTGTAATCGAAGTCAGTTGAAACTGGAAGGTCTACAGGGTACCTTCATAATTCTTTCCGAGAACATTATTGACCGAAAAGCAAGGCTACGATTACGAATTTGACGTTCGGAATTCGGATCGAAAACATCAAGGAAGGCGTGCCCAATAACAAACCGCATCAATCGCAGTTACAACAACACTCTGCGCGTGGGCGGCACCCAAAGATAACATCTATAAGTACGCTAGATTAGCAGTCATCACTTCCGTGACAATTAGAAGCCATCTTGAAATTCCTGTTTGCATGTTAAATAAATGGGAGCGATTTGTAGCCAAAATAGTTCTCAAGATTGCCGTCACTTTTGACAGGGGGAGCATCAAGGAGGTTGTATTAGATGGCTGGAGGGGGTGCCTATGTTTACCTGGCTGCTGGACTGAAGCCAGTTTTGCGGCGCGCGGTGGAGCGGCGGCCATATTGGGACTGGACGGATTCCTATGCATGCATCTCTGCTAGTGTTTTAAATAGCTTCTAGCACTGCTGGCCTACTTTGGATGGGGAAAATTTAAGGATTTGTTCAGGAATAGGAATTTAAAATAAAGGATAAAATACTAGCATTACTAATATTAGCACTCAAACAATGGCCATATTATTTATTTCCCATATTTTTTTATTATTATGTAATAATAACAAAACTGCTAATAAATTGAATTGACTTGAATTAATATTTAGTTTTGATACAAAGTTTAATAACAACAAATAAAACAATGCAGATTCTCAATTCATATTCAATCCAGTTATTGGACTTTAAGCTTTTTATTAATGGACCTCCCAAAAATAATTATTTATGAAACCTAATCCCATGCCAATATCAAAATGATGTAGGTCTACATAGGCACACGTTTTTAATTTATAAACATGTTTATTTTAATGGCAGTCGACATCGAAAAATCTGACTCACAGCGTACTGTGTTTTGGTAAGCCCTACAGACTGAATGAAATATTAAATCAGCAGCTTAGTTATTTTGATTGTTACATCGAAAATTAGTATTTAAAACAAAACAAAATTACTGATTGTAATGAAAATAAAACCTTTAATCTTAAATAGGTGCGTAAACCGACCTTTATATAAAATATAAAATATTGTTACCAGTTGGTTGTTATTGGTTATTGATGTTTGAAGATGACTAGCCGATTTAGCAACTGTCCCTGACCCTTGTATCTGACCGGTTTCTATTGTACTCTTTGGTTGCATGATGGATTCTTATTTTCAGGTATTTGTTAGCAATGGTCTGGGTCAATTCATTGACATGGCCATCAAGGGGCCCCCAAAATCTCTTACGTGACTCTCAAGAGCCCATTATATATTATATTATTATTATTATTATTATTATTATATTATTATTATTATTATGGAGAGGGTTATTAAGTGGAAAGATGCAGAGAATAGTTAAAAAAAATAGTTTTGGGGATTAATGATGGGAGGTTTAACTCTTTTATCTGAAAGTCTTGGAAGGATTGGATATACCTTAATTTGATTTACAAAACCAAAGTTTTTTTTAAACTACTAAAACTGATGTTAGTATCTTTTTATTGGTTATTCCCTTTATTTTATTTGTGTGTGGAGGCTGAGTGTTTTTTTTCAAAACGTAAGCATTTATTGTTGACTTGTTAAGTTTAGAATTTATAGTACTGAGTTTATTTATAATTTTGTTTATTTATTTAAATTTAATAAAAATTTTGAACTATTTTTTATAAAAGTATTTTGACTTTTTATGTTTGTGAGGGGGCCCTTTTGGTTTATCAATTTGGTTTCTATAATCCGTAACTCATGGTAATGATTATTTTCCAAACATTTAGAATTTTACAAAAAGTTTGGTTAAAGGTTTTGATTTCATTAGTCATTTTAGTTCCTTTATGTTTTAAAAAATATGTGGTGTTGGTTCAATCATTACTTTTTTTGCTAACATTTGTTTTTATATTTATAAATGTTTTTAGCACTTTTTTGGGAACTTAGGTTCTTTTATAGGATGTGATATTTTGTCTTCTTTGCTTGATTTTGTTGAGCCTCTGAATTTGTGTATTAATAGTAAACAGCTAGAGAATCTGTTATCGTAAGGTTTGGGTAATTTTAGCAGGTGGTATGGTTTTGGTATGGTTTATGACGTATTTTTAAGGTTTTAATAATAGCTGGGCTGACTTTTAATTACATTTGAGTAGGGATTAGTTTAGTCGGGGTTGTGTTATTAGTTTAATATGTTTTCTCAAACGGATTTAAAGGCATTGATTGCTTATTTGTCTGTTGCTCACATGGGGGTGTTTTAAGGGGATTAATGACTAACTTATTGGGGATTTTGTGGTTCTTTTACTCTTTTAATTGCTCATGGTTTATGTTCATCTGGTTTATTTTGTTTAGCAAATATTTCTTATGAGCGACCGGGGGTCGGAGGCTTTTAATTATTTGTGGGTTAATAAATGTTATGCCTAACTTTATGGTGATTTTATTAATCTCTTGTATATGACAGCTCGTCCTTTTTAAATTTATGAAGTGAGATTAGCTTATTGAACAGAATAGTAGGGTGAACTTGAGTTAGTATAGTTATATTGGGATTCTTATCTTTTTTTAGAGCTGCTTATACTTTATTTTTTTTTATTCATATAGCCAGCATAGGGTTTTTATTGTCCCTTTTATTATTTTATAATATTTTAACAACTGAACGCAGCACAACTAATCACCATATTCGCGTTCCGTCCCGAAATCGTAACTAAAGTGGACTTCACGGGAAGATTGGTCCGCGGGTACCAATAATTTCCTCCCCTCTTTACCACCACCACCTTCCTGGCCCGAGCAGAATGGACAAGAGGTAGATCGTATCTATCTAATAGTCCCTCGACCCTTCTATTGATGGTCTCGAAACCATCCAGTTAAATTATTTTCGCTTGAATAGAGTTAAATCCTACCTTCCTTTCATTACTGAAACTGTTGTAATTTACCTTTTAAATGCCCTTTAATGTTAATGATTTTAACTTAAATGTTTCACTGAAGTAAAATCAACACGAAAATGTTTTTGAATGCTAAAAAATTGATTGAAAAACTAACAACTTAACAGTATAATATACAACACACTTCTTCATCAGAAGTGCTAAGAATATTTTGTAAACATTGTTAGTTCTCAATCAATTTTTTGCGTTTAAAAACATTTTCGTGTTGATTTTATTTCAGGGAAACATTAAAGTTAAAATCATTAACATTTTAAGAACATTTAAAAGGTAAATTACAACAGTTTATGCAATGAAAAGAAAATTAATTTATTTCTATTCAAGGGTTTAGAGACCATCAATAGAAGGGTCGAGGATAGGTAAGATCTAAATCTTGTGCACTCTGCCCGTCCGAGGAAGGTGGTGGTGGTAAAGAGGGGAGGAAATTCCTGGTACCTGCGGACCAATCTTCCCGTGAAGTCCACTTTAGTAACGCATTCAAAACCGGGCTTCGCGCATGCTGTCACCTGAAAGCGTCCAGTCCCAACATGGCGGCCACGCGCCGGGCGGCCGGCGGATTTGCTTCAACTTTCGTGCAGCACCCCCCCTCAGCCATCTAATACAACCTCCTTGGTGAGCATACTAGCCATGTAGATATCTTTTCACCTATAGTATCATGCTAGACAGTGTTGGGGAGTATCTAGGTTCCCCTGTCTCAACTTTTTCCTGTGTACCTTTATCCAGCTACACAAATAAAACATTGTACCTGTACCTGTATCATGATACTATTTTTTGTGTATCTGCAGCAAGTTCAGGTACAAAGATACAAGATACTTTCTGTCAAATTAATTAAATTTTAATATGAACATTGTTAGTAAAATTCTAGATTTGGTTCATTTGGTCACAACCATTAGATCATAATGCTCCACTCTACCCTAGAGGATATGGGGGAAGTTTTTCATGCTGCTAGCAAGAGCTCGCCTCTAGTTTTGCGTAGTAAAATACTTCCCTACATACTAGCTGATGTTTCCGAGATGGATTTTTTTCTCTTTTCTCGCCTTTTACGATCTCTAGGCCAAATTCTCTTCCTGGCCCAGAGGCGGTAATAACACTCTAAATATAAATTCTTATTCATGCATAAATCTTAAATTTAATCAATTTCTTGAGTATCGTTCATAGTCCAATATGACCGTGGTACCGTTTATACAGGTACCATCGTTTTGGATCGTACATATAAACTAGGAAAACGCTAAAGTCCCGTCGCGTTGTTGAGCGAGCACCGGTTCGTGCAACACGACCCGAGTAATGCTACATACCAAAAAGTCTTTAAGGTCTTGACCGATTTAGCTGAAAATTTGGAAAAAAAGGAGAGTAGGGGCCTATGTTGTACTTATTGACCCTGCAAAATTTCATAACGATCGGTACATTTTTTTATTTTTTTATTTTTTTTATTTTTTATTTTTTATAACCAACGATCGGATTTTGTTCAAAAACTATACAGCAACCCGCCTAGGTGGTGCAAAATTTTAGGTCGATCAGAGAAACGGTGCGACCTGTATCGAAGCAGTAACAGAAAAAAAAAGAAAAAAAACAGACATTCGAGCCGTAAGAGTCTAGTGGAGACGCTCGCTACGCTCACTCAATAAGTAAAGTAGGTAAAATCACATTCACAAACAAACCAAAACGGAAACCTTGTTGAATACAAGGAAAAATGGCAGGGCAGTACAGTGTAATGTTTCAATAGTTAAATTTTTTAACATATTTTCACTAATGACCTCCGGAACCCATAGTTCCGTTTTAAAAAGTACCTTGTATCTACAGATACTTTTTGTTATCTTGTATCTTTACCTAGATACATTTTTAAAAATGTATCTTTACCTGTATCTAGATACATTTCAACCAAAGTATCTTTACCTATACCTAGATACTTCAAAAAAGTATCTTACTCAACACTGAGGCTTGATTAGCCATTGATATTTAACTACTGTAGGCTAGATTAGCAGTCGGTGGTCCACTTCCGTAACAATTATTAGAAGCCATCTTGAAATCCCAGTTTGCATGTTAATTAAATGGGAGCAATTCAAAAATCCTTTTGTTGGATAAGCGTAGCGAGTGAAGCGAAGATTCCATTCTACTACACTGGAGAAAAAAATTCGGATTTTTTTTTTTTGTATTTTTGTCTGTTTGTTAGCACGATTCCGGCTAAACCAATACTCCAATTGCGATGAAATTTTATGGAGTCCTTCAAAATCTCTGAACTTAGAACTGCCACGTTTTTGAGCGCAATCGAAAAATTATTTCTTGTAAAAATCGCAATTTTACGATTTTTTTCGATTTTTAAAAAATGTCTTCGACTTATAACACCTACATGCTTAATCCGATTTTTATGATTTTTTCACAGAACCTTAATTTTATGAATTAAGATATTCGTGTGAAATTTGAGGGCAATCGAAAAATTATTTCTCATGAAAATCGAAATTTTACAGGTTTTTTCTTTTTTAAAACAATTCTTTGACTTATAACACCTACATGCTTTATCCTATTGTAATTATTTTTTCACAGAACCTTAATTTTATAAATTAATATATTCATGTGAAATTTGAGCGCAATCGAATAATTATTTCTTGTGAAAATCGGAATTTTACGATTTTTTTCTTATTTTAAAATTACGATTAATAAAAAATAAAAAATAAAGTTAATTTTTAATTTAATTTAATTTAATTTTAAAAAATCTTCGACTTAGTAATAATTTTTCACAGAACAACAGAAAATCCGCATAACGCATGGCAGCTCAATGCACCAATTACGCTCATCCAACAACGCGGCGGGACTTAAGCGTTTTCCTAGTATTTAAATCAATTTTCACGGATTTACCGGGCATTGTTTGATGCTGGGCGTGAAAATTAAGGTGCGTTTACTGTTCGGCGCTGCTCGCGAAGCGAAGGGGCAAAGTTGGCAAAGGCGAAGGCAAGTTCGCCGCGAGTCAGCAACACTTGTTAGGATGGTTATATTTTCAATGGTTATATTCACAGATTAATTTTAGGACACCTTTTTAAAAGAAAAACATGGCTAATCGTCATTACGAATATTATTGTCAGATATATAAATATAATGTGGAGTCGGGGCATGGGCGGAGCAATTTATTTCCTTGTCGCAAAGGCAAAAAAGATGAACTTAGATGTTTCTTGCGAGGCCTCGCGCCTTCGCGAGTTCGATTGAAAACGCACGCTGATTGCCTTCGCTTCGCGAGCAACGCCGAACAGTAAACGCACCTTTAGGAAATCAGCTGGTACTCCAATAAGCAACATATTATAAACCACGATTTTGTGACGTTAACTTTGCCCCTACCAAAACTATAGACGATACAAATGTTTCGCAGGGAATTGAAAGGGGAATATTTTTGCTATTGTAACATTGTGTCTAATTAGGTCTACTACATCAGAAATATCCTCATCAATAAAGAGAGTTTGCTTTATGCGAAAACATTCGCCAACATTCGATCGTATTTAATATTTTGACGTTTCACGCCATTTTGTCGTCAACGACTGTTAACTAGTAGTAGAAAAGTGACGTAGTTTTATTGAAGTAGTTCCATCAATCATCACACAGAGTTGCGCGGAACGTTAGATTCCAAACGCCAAAAACCGACTTTTTATTTAACCCAGGGCGGTATAGGGAGTTGGAGGACCTCCCCAACAGGGAAACTTCTTTATCGACTCTGCTTCCCAGGTAAACATGTCATCTCTTTCATTGGTGATGTATTCATTTATTGTGTAAAAACAGTTTTACACACCCTAGGCCCACCTAGACAATACAATAGGCCTACAATACAAAGATAGCTCAAAACATGTCATAAAATGTATTCCTCTAGATTGTAGCAACTAAAAATGAACCAATAATATGGACACATTTTTCCCCAATCCTATTAGTATCCCAACTGGCTGAAATGGACTAAATAGACAAACCAAAAAAAACTAATAGACTTTGAGCCAACTGTAGGTATACCCCCCCCCCCCCCCCCCCCCCCGGGGCGGAAGGTCTGAGGGTGGTTTTAGGTACTTTTATATATTGACTTTCGATTTCCACTTGTTAGCCATCAAGGTTTTGGTGGGTGTACCCACCAGGGGTGACCAAAGTACCCACTGTAAAAAAAAAAAAATAATCATTTTCGGTGGTAATGGGGCACTCACAAAACTCCCCCTATGCAGGGGAAGGTCTAAGGGGGGTTTTAGGTACTTCTATATATTGACTTTCGTTTCCGTTTGAAATCCATCACGGTTTTGGTGGGTGTACCCACCAGGGGTGATCGAAGTACCCACTGAAAAAATAAAAAATAAAAAATCGGTGGAAATGGGGCTTTCACAAACCTCCCCCTACACAGAGCGGAATGTCTAAGGGTGGTTTGACACACTTAATATATTAAATTTGAGTTCATTTTGTAAGACATCATGGTTGGGTGGGTGTACCCACTAAGGATGACCAAAGTACCTACCGAAAAAATAAAGAATTTCAATTTCTATCGTAAATGGACTTTCCTAAACCTGCCAAAACACCTAGGCCGAAGGTCAAAGGGTGGTTCAAGGTACTTCTATATATCGACTTTTGATTTATGCTTGTATTTTTCACGGTTTTGGTGGGTGTACCCCCAGGGTTTGACCAAATACTTACTGTAAAAATGAAAAATAATACATTTCGGTTGCAAAGGGCGTCTTTGGTAAATCCCCCTACGCAGGGCGGAAGGTATGAGGGTGGTTTTAGGTACGTTAATATATTAGTGTAATTTATGCTTGTAAAATAAAATGGTTTAGATGGGTGTACCCACCAGGGATGACTGAAGTACCCACCGTAAAATACATATCTGTCGATTTAATTATCATAAAATGAATTTCCTAAACCTTCCCCACAACTAGATCAGAAGGTCTGAGGGTGGTTTTTGGTACTTTGATATATTGACTTTTAATTTCCGCTTGTTAACCGTCATGGTTTTAGTGGGTGTAACCCCCCAGGGCGCCCAAAGTACCCACTGTAAAAATAAAAAATTTTAAAATTTCGACGTAAGCGGTCTTCGTAAAACTCCCCGTACTCAGGGCGGAAAGGTCTAAAGGTAATTTAAGATACTTTTATACATTGGTTTTATATTTAAGCTTGTAAGCTGCCATAACTTTGGTGGGTATACCCACCAGAAGGATATTAATTTCACCGCGTAAGCCGTAAACAAATATAAATTACTAATTTGCTCGTAAATGAACCAAACATTGACATTTTGCGTTAACCCTATCGACTTGTGGTCTAATTAGATTAATTATTTTACTTTGTAGGGTTTTACAAACATGAAAATCTATATTTTAAATCTTAGCAGCATTAAATTGATGCCATTTATGACCGAATTAATCCACTTTGGTTGGTGTGGCAAGAACAAATGTATAAATAATAATCACTTAGCTGCTATGCTTTAGTGTGGCGTGTTTACTTTCAATATGTTGGTGGGTATACCACCAATGGGTTTTAAAGTTGATTGTATTTGTATATAAAAACATGGGATTTATTTTTATTTTTAAAATATTTTTAAAATGCTTCATATTAGCATTGAGTATAGATTAAAGAACATGAGAAATTATGTTAAATCATGTTACTAGACACCTTAAATATGTATAAAGTTTTAAATATACTAGGGTCAACTGATGCAACACTATCTTTATTAACTTTTTCGTTTACAAGTCTTGTAATGCTAAAACCATTGGTATGGTAGCATTATGGCCACACTTTTTAATAACAATGTAATGGTAAAAATATTTATGCATAATGGCTATTGCAGGGTATTTCTGTGATGTCGACTTGTAACCGAATAACCCTAATGGGTTTTTGTTGAAAAACCCTACTAGGTGTGTCAATAATAGAAGCCAAGCGGGAAAATATATTTTAACGAAATAAAAAAACATGTTAGAAACCCACAAAGACAAAATTTAAATCTGTCATTTATACAAACATATATAGATAATTAATATAAATATGCACAATTTGATAATTTGAAATGATGAAAAAAGCTAACTATCAATAGAAAACAATCTGTGGCTATACCCGTCGCTCGCCTTAATATTTCTACTTAGATATCTGCATAATGTGCGTAAAGCACACACGCACAATAACTGTAAATCAGTTTTTTAACTGAAAAGGAGAATAAACCCACATCCTATTCCTTTTTTGAGGTGATTACTATCAGTTCTATGCAGGGTCGCAGTGGGCGTTAATCTAGTACCCGAGTGAAATGATAATTCGACACAACGGACCACTAATGTTTTTATGGCCAATATGGTATGGTAAATAATATATAATAACATCATTTATTTGGACAGCGCGGTTACTAAAATGTTGTCAGTAAAAGATTTTGTATATAATAACCTGCTTATGAGGGATTATATAATGTTGCTACGAATAACACAACAAAATAATGCCAAGTAGTATATAATATCTGGTCCTTTTTAGTTAAATGTATTTTTATACACATCAATTATTGAAATTTATTGATGATAAAAATATGCATCTCACTTATAACATAATCAAAAGGGAATAGAAACTATTAACTTATGTGATTTTTGGAAATTATAATTTGTATTGTAAGGATTTGTACAGGCAAATTTTACCTATATTGGTAGCCAGCTTAATATGTTTATCTTTGCTTCAATACCGATTGCCTCTTTAAGACTAAATGATTCAGTTAATTAATTTAAATTTTTCTTATTATACAGAACACTTATATAGAATATTTCAACGAAAAAAAGAGTCGTATACATACAATTTATTCTGTAGTTGCATAAATAATACAAAATTTTCGAACTTTTAAACAATTTAAATTAAACAAATACATAGTTTTTGATCGAAATACATAAAAACTATGCTAATTATATTTATTCAAACTAATATAAACAAAACATCAAACGGTGTGACCATATTTTAAGATTACGGGCATGCGGCTTCCCACAGCGAGTTTTTTCGAGTGTTTTTTTACAAATTTGGCCCAAAATGCATGATTAACATATGCATAAATTACATATTTTAATCTACTCTTTCAAGGGCCTTTCATTTGAATAGTCACATGCCCATATAGGAACGAAAAAATTTTTATGTTGTCCAAAACAGCATAGGGTCTATCTCCGGATATAGTAATGATATCTCCCTAAAGTTAATTTCTAAAATTCGAAATATTAATTGAAATGAAATTATGAAGAAAAAACTGACCATTTGCGTATAGTTAGCTCTAAAAAATTTTTTAGTTTTGGGACAAAAAAGTTTGGTCACCCCTGTGGGTACACCCACCAAAGTCATGATGGCTAAAAAAGTAAAAATCAAAATGTAATATAAATAGCTTCTCGAAACCACTTTCAAACCTTCCGCCCCGGGGGGGGGGGGGGGGGGGGGGGGGGGGGGGGGGGGGGGGGGGGGGGTTTGATTAAGCTGGCTCATGGACTATAAGGAGCTATCCAAATAGTGACAAAACAAAGTTCCTTCCCTGGTCTTATTTCTCATTTTACGTCACCGTTACGCGCGATGAAATCCGTGACGTAAACTAGCAAACCGAATAGTCGAGCGCACGATCGAGACTCGCCGAAATCTGGGAATGAGAACAAGAATCGGAAAAAGACACCTGATCTTGTTGTTCAGCCTTTTCTTTGTACATGTAAGTTATTAAATTAAATTATTCTGTTTGTATACATCAGTTACTATAATAAACATTTAGTAGTGATATTTTCTAGACAGGTATGCAAAGATCTGAAAACCAATAGGTGCAATATGCACGTGTGCGTGGGAAGTGGGAAAGGAGGTAGTTATAGTATAATGTGGTGTAAAGGCGGGTGGACGTTGAGGATGACTAGAGAGATGACTTGTATTTGTTTTGTTTTTAGTGCTTATGGTTCAGAGGTCTGTTTTATTTTATGGAAATTTTTTCTTGGGACTGTTCGTTAGGATAATTTTAATTCTAATTTTAATTCTAATTCTAATTCTAATCCATAAAATTACTTTAACCCCCGGGACCGGTATTTCAGCTTCTATTTCTATTCAATAAAGTTCTAAACCTGTTTAGTATTATTATTGCTTAGGAACTGTTAAATTCGGTAGTTTTGATTTCAAGCTTTCTAATCCTACTTCTAATTATAATTTTCTAACTCTAAATAACTCTAAATAATTCTAACTCGATCTAAAGAGTACTAGAACATGGTGGCTGTTTACGATAGGTCCGATAAATTGCATAATCAAATAAAAGATCAAATGCATGAAGCAATAGTAACAAGACCAGGAATCAGACCAAGAATAAGAACAAGACCAAGTAAGAGACCAAGAACGGCGAAGAACACTATTCGGTTAGGTTCTAAGAAGAAGAAGAAGAAGACTCTGCTTCCGCCAACTTCACATCTCAACATTTTTTTGCCTGTCCATAGCCATTTCCGTTTTTTATCAGTAAAATCTACTTTCGTTTCGGTTCACTCACGAAAATAATATTAAAATGGAGAGTGCAAAAAGCAACGCTGAAGGTATGTGGACACTTCTATATGGTAGTAATTCTTCTGGTAGGCCTAGGCTAGCCTCAAGATCAGTATACCGATCTTGGGCTAGGGGCCTAGCTAGCTGCATTTGTTTGGCGGCAGGGCCCATGCACGAGGCGGGCCCTTTTTAAAGGGGATGGGGGGCATTAAATTTGGAACAGGGAAAATAAAAAAATATGGGGGTTTTATATACACAAAGGGTATGGGCCCCCTACTTCCCGAAAGCTTTTTAAAAATTCCGTAACGACATTTCCCAAGCATGCCAATGTGCCCGGGGTTTTTCATTTAGCACTTTAAACAAGTGGGAGAATTGGGGGAAATTTTAAAAAGAAAAATGGCGGATCACTTCTTTAAATTTTTTTTAAATTTTAAATCTTTTCCCATCCCAAAAACAAACCCCTGAGGATGTATTTCTTTTCTCTACCCCCCCGGGGCACTAAAAGGGGTTTTTCCTTTTTTTCAGTTTCAGAGATTTTCAGTTTTAGAACTTTTTATTTAAAACTTCATTGATAAAAAAAAAATACAAAACATAGGAAAAAAAACATTGTTTAAGTTTAGTTTTTTTTCGCCTGTTGTTTGGAAACTTGAAAACGATAAGGCATATGAAGGTAATGCCCACATGAGCAAGGCTTGTGTGGGGGGCGAAAAAAAAAACCCCGAGTACTCCCCAAAAATTGACCCCCCAAGGTACCTTTCGGCTGATCAGGGATAAGCCTTTAAAAATTTTTTCCCTTGAGTTTTGGGAAAAAATGCCCCTTTTTCCCTGGGGCTCCTGTAGGCCTGGGGGCCTGGGGTTCCCCAAAAAAAGAGACCCTCATAATTGTTTTAAAGAAGGCAAATCGATACCCCTTCCCTTTGAAACAAACCTCTATGGGCTCAGCTGGGGAGGGAACTTTAAAACCCGATTTAAACGTTTAAAAACTTAGCCCAACGGGACTACTTTTTTTTCTTTAAACCCTCTATTTAAAAAAAAAAAAATATTTTTTGGCGATCCTTGAAAGTCCCCGGAATATTTTAAATTTTTTAAATTTTTAAACTAAAAATTTTTGAATTTTTTTTCCCCTTATGTGGGGCCAAATTTGGGCCCTAAGCCAAATTAGCCTTTAAATTTTTTGAGCTAGAAAAAGCACTGACAGTTTGTGGCAGTTGGTTGAAAAAAGCATAATCACAGCAATGGGCCAAGGGGCTACAAAAAGAAGCCTCTACTAAAAAGGTAATTGTTTATTTTTTTCATATTCCCTTTTCTACCCCTGCCATGGCATTTGGGCCCAGGGGTAAGGGACGTTAGGCTTTAGTTTTGGTTTAGAGGCCTGAGAATCTTAAAAAAAAATAATGTTTTTTTAAAGGGTTTGGTTGCCCAACACCCCTATGGGAAAACCCCAAATTTTTAAAAAACCAATGGCCCCAAAGGGCCCAGGGCCCTTTTGTATCCAATTCAAAGCCCAGGCCTGGCTTTTAGCTGGGTTTTTAAAACCCTGTGGCTATTTTAAACCCTTTCGGGTACAGGCCCCCACGTAATTTCTTTGGGCATTTTTTTTCTACATGTCAGCAAGGCCCCCCAGATTATATGCGTTGAAAACCGGGGCCCCTGGCCTCGGAAGTTAGGAACTTTCCCTTTAATTGGGGGGGGGGCCGTCCAAAAAACTTTTTTCAAAGGTTTTTTTTTAGGAAAACGTAGGGTTTAAAGGGGGGGGGGGGGGGGGGGGGGGGGAAAACGTGTATTTTTTTTTTCAAAATTAGGGGCCCCTTGGGGGTTTTATTTTTTTAAACAGGGAGCGGGAAAGGGGCTTGAGTTTTTTCCATTTCAACCAAACGGGGGCTTTTTTTGTGATTTTTTGCAGGGATGGGCGCTCTAGTGGCGAACGTTTCGCTAAGAATCGAGGGACCTTCCCAAAACCCCCAAACCCGGGCAAAGGGGCCCAGTAAATTAAAGGGTTTGCGTTGAAAATTTTTGAGCGTTTTTTCCCCATTGATATTTCAAAAATAAAACACGATTGATGGTTAGCAAGAAATAAGTCTTACGAAGTCAAATGATCCCTCAATTGTATCAGTTACTTTTTCCCAAAAAGATGGAAAAAAAACGTTTTAAAGTGAAGACAGTTTTTGCGACAAATTTTGAGAATGTGCTTTCTTAGGTGGGTTTTTTGGATTTTGGCGTTTTTATCATTTGTTTAACACTCGACAACTATGAAATGATTTAATCTGGGATATTATCTTGTGATGTGGTTTTTACTCCTTAGTCAACTTTTAAAACAGACAGGGGGTTTTAAAAGGCCCAGAAGTGCAGGTTTTTTTTGATTTTGACGTTTTTATGGATTTTTTATTACAACGAGGTTTAAAACGTATTTTAAAAACATTAAATAATAGCCCCTCTTAATTTATAGTATGCGATCTTTTTTAATATTATCTTTGTTATTTTTATTGTATGTTGCCTGTCCCATGAGCTGCTAGCCTCTATAATCTGGGGATTTTAATACATAATTATTGTGAATATGCTTATACGTCGACATAATCACGTAGAGGAAAATCACTGTCAAGTTGAATATAATTTTGGTTATATATTAATTTTGTTCACGTAGTTCAAAATAAAAATAGGAAATAGAGGTCACACAAATAAAGTCATGTTTTCAATCTCGGTCTCAATGCTTCGAAATCGAACGAGTTGCCCAATTTTATCTGTCATGGTCATTGTTATCTTATTGTTGTAATAATTGCGTGTTTTTTGTACAATACTAGAGCTTTGAGATAAATTAATAGCCTTTTATTAAAATGTCCATTGAAAAGGGGAAAACTACAATATGAAACGAGATTGTGAGTTAGGCGTAGGCCTAAAAGCTCTGAACTGGTGGATTGTCATATGTGAGTGCGTGTGTGTGTAAAGTGGGGGGGGGGGGGGGCTATTTTATCATTTTATATTATTTGTTTTGCATCATTTTTTAAAAAACCGTTTAAATGTGTGCGAAAAGGATAAATAGTAAATAGTAATCGACCGTAAATCATAGCATGCATCATTTATGCATACAAGTGAAGTGCAAAAAGCGGGCACAGAATTAGGAAAACATCATTTTACAATATGAAAAAACATCTTAATTACACTGTGAAAATATTCGGGTTTGTCCATTATAACGGTTAGTATATTTTAGAACGATGAAAAGATGTTGTATCGTCTCAAAATACTGTTTATTGTTATACGCTGGCGTGGGGGTAAACAGCGGCTGTACCTCGTTTTCCGGCCATATTGCAAGAATCCCCGCGACGGTGGCGCGATCTCTTGTTACTTTAATGTCGAATTCTGTGAGTCTGTCTGTCTGTCTGTCTGTACGCGAAAATCAGCCGAATCGCTGAACAGATAGCGCTGAAATTTTAAACAGACATCCGGTAACGAGTTTACTGAGAACTGATAAAAAAAATCAGCTAGATTTGCGATTTAAACCTAGGCCTACAATAAATAAAAATGTGATTTTTTAAAATATTGATAGCATTTGTTTACATTTTTCATATGTAGGCCTACTCAACACATGGCTCACTAACTCATTTAACAACGACTTTGGCGTTTCCCTAGTTTGCCTATTTCACAACACCCAAAGCTCTTCACTCAAAAACGTCGCAAAAAGCATTTGGACCCTCCGAACCGAACGAGTACCGGAAGTTAGGGGGGGGGGGTATGGGGGTCAGCGCCAGTTTCAGGGTAGGGCCTAGCTAGGCCTTCTAGGCCCCCATTAAAACACCTTTTATTAAAATCTCATGGATATTATTCAATTGTTAAACATAAAAAACATGTGTCATTAAATTGGATAAATTAGATAGGTGGGCCCTTCAGTTTCAATTGATTCGTGGCAATTTTTTAACCCTTCTACAGGAATACAGTGACTCACCACCTCCCGCATGCCGCATGTGGCGGCAGGTCACAACTTTCAACAAAGGTTTGCGGCTCATTCATTAGTCCCAGTCGCAGTTAAACTTCGCTACGGAACACTACCGGTTTAGTTGATTGATTGTGGAGTAATTCATACTGATTGTCGAGTAAATTTTTTTTCGATGAAACCAATAAAATATATTATGTAAATTTGTTCATCTTGGTAGAAACCCTCTCCTATAGTGGCGTATCCAGGGGGGGGAAGGCTCGGGAAGCAATGGCCCTCCCCAAAACCAAATCCAGTTTTTACAAAACAATGTTGTTTTAAACTATCTGTTACGCCCAAATGGCATAAATCGTGCTCAGTAAACCCCTCGAAAATATAGTGCTTGCACATTTTCTATCAATAGGGCCTACTGAACTGTGAATGGTGCACTATTTTTCTTGTGTAGCGCAGTAGGTAGTAGCGTTACTGTAGCTGTACATTTGGAAGATAGCATGTAGCGTAAATTTTAAAGAAGCAAATTTTTGGGGGCAAGTTGCGTAGCAAGAACATGCTACTTTTTTGAAGGAGACCTAGCACCCCCCCAACTGGCGTTAATTCATTTCCAGAAATTTTTATTTCCATTTTTCCAACTTGTAATAGGGTTAAAAAAAATTTGATTCTAGGATAGGGCCTAGGGTACCCTATATAAATAATGAAAAAATTCATGAAACCCGTGGGCTACTTTGGTTTTTCTTTGATTGAGTATTTTCTATTGTAACTTTAATGTTATTGTATTATTAAGAAAATCCCGGTACGGTAGATGTTGGAGGTACATTCTTTCTAACGGACATAGGCCTAAGCCCGTGGATTTCAAGTTAGGCTACCCTTACGAAATTTGTTTGTTTTTTATTCCTATAAAATCACCTCTAATATTTCAGTAAGGGTAGGTTTTTATTTTTTTATTTATTATTAACATCTTATCCTATTCGTTAAAACAAACTGATTTACAAAGGAGGACATCTAAATAAATCTACTTACATCCCGTATTTATCGATTATAGGCCGCACTCGAGTAATGGCCGCACCTTTATTTTGACCACCAGAATTTAAAAGTTTTTGGCTGTAATACTATTGATAAATGGCTTCACATAATGGCCGCACCCCACTTTTGAACTTGACAATTTCAAATATACCCGAGGCCTATACTCGCATAAATACAGTAGATGCAGATTATTATTATCAGGCCTATTATGGAAGTATAAAGTGCGCACTGTATCATTGATGTATTATAATGCGTGTTACGGACGGTAAATGGATATGCTGACGTAAAACTAGGGAATGTGCAGTCGGGTTTATGCGCGCTTTGTCAGCAGAACTCCATGGTTGTCTATTTCACATTACCTGATTCTTGGTGTACAACATAGGCTAATAAATAAATAAAATGGTATTTAGAGTCTACCCACCCAATTATATAACTGATTTTCAGTGGGGGACAGTAAATAAAAGCGACCAAGCCAACCCTGTAGGCCTCGACGCAATTGCTCTGCAATCGCAATTTTGAATAGTGTGTACAAGTCTTTCATTCGGTTGATATTTCACATTTCTAAAACCGCCTTGTTAACACTGCTGGGGTTATGGACTAACAAGCAGGTGCTTGGGAACTTGTCTGAGGGCCCCTTTAGTTCCGTTTTCCCAAAACCTGCATGAACCTACCGCACATTCCTTAAATCTACATCAGCAGATCCATAGTAAGGAGGGCCTACCACAAAAGCTCGTAATTTGAGAGATTTAATTAATCGTTTTACATAACTAGGAAGTTCGCAAACGCTTTTTCAGGTCGTTGTTGGATGAGGTATTTGTTTAAAACAAGAAAAGCGTAAAATTGCGATTTTCATAAGAAATAATTATTCGATTTCGCTCAAATTTCACACGAATTGTAAGTTTATAAAATTTAGGGTTCTGTGAACAAATTATTACAATGGGAAAAAGCATGTAGGGTTAGACGGTTAGACCTATAAATTTAAAGAAATTTAAAAATTAAAAAATCATAAAAATTGCAATTATCATGAGAAATAATTTTTTTAAAGTGTTAAATTTCACACGAATATATTTAAATTTATAAAATTAAGGTTCTGTGAAAAATATCATTTCAATCGGATAAAGCATGTAGGCCTAGGTGTTATAAGGGCAAAGAAAGTTTTAAAAAATTGAAAAAATCGTAAAATTGCGATTTTCATAAGAAAAATTTTTTGATTGCGCTCAAAATTTTACACGGAATATATTAATTCATAAAAATAAGGTTCTGTGAAAAAATCATTACAATCGGATAAAGCATGTAGGTGTTATAAGTCGATGAAATTTAAAAAAAAAAAAAAAAAATCGTAAAAATTGCGATTTTCATGAGAAATAATTTTTCGACTGCGCCAAAAAAGTGGCAGTTCTAAGTTCAGATATTTTGAAGGCCTCCACAAAATTTCATCGCAATTGGAGTATTGATTTAGCCGGAATCGTGTTAACAAACAGACAAAAATCCAGAAAGAAAAATAAACATTCCGGATTTTTTTCTCCAGTGTAGTGAAATGGAATCTTCGCTACGCTCATCCAAATTGTTTATCAGTAGATCGAACCAAGATAAAATATTTTAAATGATTGAAAAATTTTGATTAGGTAGGTATTGATTACAAAAAATGGCAATAAATGGAAACAATAATGTAATAGGCCTAGGCCTATAGGCCTACATCTTAAAGGAATTGTCTTGGTTTGCATACAAGCTCCTCAGAAGGGCCTTGATTCAATTCAAGAACAAAAACAACAAAATCCCGGTCGCTGAGACTTTTGGAACTCAAATAATCACGTTTTTACTAAAGCCCTGCACAGCGCGTAGTCCGCCTATGGTGACGTTTACGCAGGGCTACTGCTAGGCTGGCTCCAGCCGAGGAAGGCCTCGCTCAAGCTCGCTGCCGTGCCGTAAGCGGCCGCTTTTGGCGAATTTCCCTGGGGGTGGCATTGCCGCCTGACACTTCTAATAAATGATTTTACATGTTGAAAGAAAAAAGATAAATATCACTGTTTCTGAATACTAACTAAATTAAATTTTTTATAGTATAACAAAAATGTAACATTTAACACTTTACCAAACATTTACGTTCACATGAATCTGTACTCCCGTATTGTCAAACTCCGAACGCAAAAGGGGCCCAAAAAACTCATTCAGATCATGGAAGCTCAGATTTCACTTTTCGATGGTTTATTGTTTGACTTTCCAATTTTATTAATCGGTAAACACTGTAATTGATTAACCCCCGCAGAGATGGATTTTTTAATTTCTGGATTGATTTCCATAATATTGTTTGACTTAAAGTTAATCATTACGAGAGTAATACTATTCTTTCCGAAACTAGTGCCGAGTGGGGAGTATAGCTACCACTCTCCGCCCTCGTGTCGTTTTATCTGTCCAGCAGTGGCGTATGAACCGGGGGTGGGGGTGGTGGGTAACATATTTAACTTTACGTGCATTTTAAAAGTTTTTAGATCCGAGTGCAGGAAGTTTAGTTTTAGTTTTTGAGGTATAAATTTAAGTTATCAAAAATGTCTTATTATTGTGCAAAACTTATTTTATACACATGATGGTTTAGTTAGGCAATCAATAATTGACATTCTTTACGTCCAAAATCAACTTAGTGTATATCCTTCAAAACAAACTGAAATCCCTTGACTTGCCATTTTTTCAGTTAAAACATGACAGAAATAGCTGTAGTATGGTGTAATTTATTTTTTCAAATATCGTTTACCTTTAAATAATTTTTGGATGACACTACATGGGCACTGGAGGTGGCCAAATGTAATCTCGCTTACGTTGGCCCTGAGTACAGATATGTAACTATTCACACGCGAGTCACAGTTTGAGTTATAAAACACGAAATAGTAGTTTTGAATGTAAATATGTAATTATTACAAGTTACAACTGGCAACTACTCAGGCTTACACAAAGTTAAACATTGCCACTAAAAACTCGCTCAAAATGTCGAATTAAAACACTAGAGCTAATGACTAAAATCACGTAACAGAAACGATGATCAGCGCTAGTATAAATATAGAACATGTATGATATGAAACTACAATTCTAATTTACAAAACTAAACGGCAAAACTAAAGAGTTCGGACGTCCGACCTACACACTGAATAGCTCGCTCCGTAGCAGGTAGCAAGAGCGAGGACCGTGCCCAGCACTGACGTCAAAACTATTTCGCGCGGGTTGAAAAGAAAGCCCCGTACGACCTACACCACCCTCAATAGGCATTTTTGCGAATACATTCTTTTCTTATATAATGTTAAGAGTTATTTAAAAGACACTAGTTGGAAACCCGGACAATGCCTTAATTGCAATTAAGTATTTCCGGAACTTCCTTTTAGGGATGGGCATACACATGAAACTAAACATGAATGCAAGCACAAAACAGGAAGTGGTAAGAGTGCATAGGCCTAGTAGTATTTTATTCTTTGGACAAATACATGGTATCAGTAGCCTATAACACAATTCTCTGTAAAGAGGGATAGTGCAATGAATAATTCTAGGCTAATTTTAATTCTAACTAATAATGTTAATATCTAGGATGAATGTACCAAAAATTAAATATAACTGAGCTAGGTCTCAAACTCTGTAGTATAATAATTGATTGATGAATAGATAGGTAAGTATTTCTATTTACGTTAGGGATACATATTTCATGCAGAGATATTCATTGAGCGAGTAGTAACTTTGGATTTTAAAAATGATTTCATGCTGGACTTCAAATTTGAAATGGAGGGAGAGTTCTTGTATTGTTTGGTAACTTGTTATATAGAGTTAAAGTTAGATATTGTGACCTTTTGAGAATAGGGTTAGTTTATGGTTGGGAATGTGAATTTTAAGATTTGCTCTTGTTTAATATTATAGTGGATGTTATATATATATATATATATATATATATATATTTATATTTATCAATGTAATGTAGTTTCGTTTTTTATATATTAATTTGTATTGGCCCTGAAGAAGATGAGTGAAATTTCATCGAAACGTTGGCCTAATGTGAATAAACGTGGCATTATAACCGAAAAAACCTAGTTTATTAATATATATATATATATATATATATATATACATATATCTATATGGATTGTTGTAGTAGATTCACTGTGACTCCAACCTCCGTAGAGTCACAGTCAACCTTGAAAATGTCTGACGTAGTACAGACGAAACGTCGGTGGACGCCCAGTTTCTGCCCTGGTTCATCTATTTTCGACGCGGTTTTACCCAAGATTATTAATTAATTATTATTAATTACAAGATAATTAATTAATTATTGGGGGGGCGTGCGCCCCCCCATAATTTCCTTGTTTTCCTTTTTTTTCAACAAAACAACCCACAGTCACAGCTGCGCTTTACGCGAATTATCACTACTTAAAATAATTTGATAATCATTACTAATGATGTCCCGGGCGGGTTATTTCTTATTAAAAGACACAAGATTAAAAAATAAGATGATGTTAATTTTTGCCAGTAGTTTGGAATTAATTCCTACGACAATTTAATTGTCTAGTGAAGTGTTTCATTTCCTTCTTTTGTCCAAGCCCAATAAAAATGGCAAATTTAATGGAACAATAATAAATAGTTTTCAACTGCTCTAAAATGCACTGATTTCCATCAAAAAATTTAATACCCCCCGTGCTTAGTCCCTTTCCCACGAAAGTACTTGCGCCCCCCCAATGTCCAATCTCTGGTGACGCTCCTGCCAAACTCCCATGATGTAGTCTTACTTGTTAAAGCTTCCGTCCTATATCAATTGCACACCTGCAATGGTGTCATGCGAGTATAGGCTACAGCGTGAACCCAAAACGCAATATATACTTTTCAGTAAACCTAAAACAAAATACAAATCAGGGTATAGGGTATGGTATATACGCTGTATACGGTGTATATTATTATACTCTTGTAGAACAAATGAGGAAATCCAATGTCAAGTCAAAGCACATAATCTAATTTTGCAATCACACCAATCATCAGTAACAAAATACAAACAACCGTAACAAAAACACTAAATACAAAAAAAAATGCCTAAAACTCGTTAAAATCCTTCAATCACATTCTTAAAATCGGAAAACGTTCCGGGCTGTGCGCCCCGGATCCGCAATAGTGATAGGCCTTCCCCCCAGACCCCCCACTGTACTCACGAAAGAGCGTACACCCATAAATACATTTTTGATGACACCACTGCACAACTGATAATGAGTTAAAAAGCAGCCACTGCCAGACGCGCACTAGTTGGGGGGAGGGGACCCCCATTGTACCAGGATATATATTATAAAAATGTTTGCCCCCCAAAAAAATTAAGGGGGCTAGTTACGCCGTCAGCAGAACAATGTTGTTCAGGTACACCTCAATCCGAGGCCACGAAAGTTTAGACTGCAGACACACATGTGTTAGTGATTGTTTACCAATTAACAGTACCCTTTTCCACTCATTCCTCATTTTGTAATCATTCGGAAATAAATGAAAGTATATAGTATATTATATGTTTTCTTTGACGAGCACTGTGGCACCGAACAATATTTCTTTGTGTTAGGTCGGGATATATTTGAGAGAAACCCCTACCTCTTGCATGATGTTCCGCGATCAGTACCCGCAAAATAATAGTTCGCGGTTCGACCACTTGGCTGTGCTAGTGTTCTTCGTTTTCTCGAATTGAAGCCTTTCAGCTCCTTGTATCCTTGTATGGAGGCGGTGAGAATATTTCCACACTTCATTTAGGAACTCCTTCATAAAATGTGATTTTATAATTTTTGTAAAGCAAATTTATTGTGATTATTGTCTCCAACATGTACATAATGCTGATATGAGCTACTGGTATTGTATCTACAGTTTTTATTCAAGTTTCCTAATATTTTGAATTCTTTATTTGGACTTTTGATATTTTCAACATTTGAAAAGCTATAGAAAACAAAAAAATAACAAAGAAGTTCATATCAACGAAGTTGCAAGGAAGAAGTGACGTCCATCATTGCACATGATGGTTGTGAACGATGGATGTGTAGTGTGTACGTCCCATGTCATGGCAGACAAGCAATTTTCAATACTTTTATTATGATGTATGATGTTTACAAATTTTGTAATGGTTTTACAGCTTTTAAGCCATATCTGGACATATTTGACATGCATTATCAATGTTATCTTCATATTTCTTATTTATATTTTTAGCCTTTATTAATTGTTGTTTGTTAACTGTTCATAACCATCTCTTTCTTTATCTGTGTATCATTTGCCATGTCATAATCACCTTGTCATTTATTTAGATGAACAGTAGTTAGGATCTTTGTAAAATGGTACTAATGTGCTGTATACAGGGTTGGGTAACGACGCGTCGCAAATAATATTCGACGCGTCGCGTCGCAAATATGCGTAGAATATGTCAAATATGTATAATATGTAGAAAATTCGCGTCGAAAATTAAATAAGGAATATTATTGTATATAATTCTTCCAGACATATTTTCATCAACCCTAAAAACAAATGAACTCAACATTATATTTTGAACTTGTAAGCAAATGTTTGTAGTTGTACTTATTACAAGGCGAACTGATAAATCAATATTCACCATCATAAAGAACTTGAAGCAAAGAGAACCGGCATCTTCACAAGATACCAAGGTCACCTGCTTTCCTGATCATAAATATACATATATGGACAAAGCCAAAAGCCTCCCCAGATAATTCTTCCTCGCGTTTCATTAACCAAAGTCATCCCTTATTCTAAATTTCTTAATTGAGCGAGCGTTAGCGAGCGTCTCCACTTGACTCTTATGGCTCGAATGTCTTGTTTTTTTTTGTTTTTTTTTTTCTGTTACTGCTTTGGTACAGGTCGCACCGTTTCTCTGATCGACCTGAAATTTTGCACACATGTACATACCACCTATGCGGGTTGCTGTATAGTTTTTGAACAAAATCCGATCGTTGGTTATAATAAATAAAAAATAAAATAAAAAAATAAAAATGTTCCGATCGTTCTGAAATTTTGCAGGGTCAATAAGTACAACATTCTCTCCTATTTTACAAATTTTCAGCTAAATCGGTCAAGACCTCAAAGACTTATTGGTATGTAACATTATGGGAATGTCGTACTCAGGTCGTGTTGCACATACCGGTGCTCGCTCAACAACGCGATGGGACTTAAGCGTTTCCTAGTAGTAGTATCATTTCTAGTTATAATTTACATATTGCCAATGTATGTAGGCTAAGATAGCCTAACTAGATAAGCACAATGAAAAATAAAAATCACAATGATTTAGCTCAAAGTAACAATACACCATAGACCTACCTAAGCTCTACCTCCCAATAATTTTCAATGTGTCATTAATGTCATAAAGTGTAATTTACGACGTGTATATTCGACGCGTATAATACTAGGTATAATACTGTTTTCGACGTTGAGTATTATACCTACCAACCCTGGCTGTATAAGACTTTTAATGAGAAATAAGAAATAAGGAAATGTTCTTTTAATACGGTAACTTGATATGCCTGGACCTGCACTGCAATCTTAAATGTTAAGGCACTATCTATAGATATCAATACATACGGTAGGCCTAACATTGGTGCTAGCATGGCTCATAGGCTAGGCCCTACTGAAAGTAATTTATTCCTCAAACTAGCATTCTTGCTAGTTAAGTATAGAATCGCTGTGCTGATACTATGCTATTTGTCTGGCAGAATTGACACGTAGCGGTTCAAGTTCTGACGATGAAGAGGATACGAAAAACGCCTTTCCCTGAGGTTCCGTGTGCCACTACGGCCGCCTTTGACGTTGAGCTACCGGCTAGGCAAACAGTGAGTCTCGGGTCTACCACCTCCCATGTGTTGAAGCAACCAACAGGAATGGGCAACAACCATAGTCTAATAATTAAATCTTGTTGTCCATCGATGTTTAAACAAAAAAAAATCATAGGATACTAGGTGCTACTGTGTATAAGCCTGTAAATAAGTAGGCTTATACTTTAGAACATTTTCATATCAACAAATTAAAGCAGAACACAGCCTGATAGGCCCTGGTCCCCTTACTATAACTAGTAGGCCTACTTAAATCCAATTCATAAATGACACATTTTTGTACTTGCTTAAGTTGTATTATTTCGAGGGGACGAGAAGGTACCATACAATCACCTCTAATCTCGTATTTGGCAAGTTACACATTTGAGAACATCCGTTTTGCCGACGTGCGACTTAACTGAACTCTCTCTCTCTCTAGTTGGAGGAAGTGAGCGGTCACAGGCTACTTGAAGACGGGTCGCACCACACACTGATGCTTCTGCAAACAGAGTTTTTGCTAGTACCCGGACAAAAAATATCGATGATATTCGAAAACCAACCCCAAATAGATATGATGCGGGAATATATCAATCTTAATCGTGCTTTGGAATCACAGGTAGGTGGAAGTTTGAGTTCCGTTCAAAAAAAAATTTCCAGGTTTGTACGTAACGGTAATATTGCTAACTTCCTTTTGTTATGTTTAGTTAACCCATTGAAGTACATTTAATTTATAAAGAAATTCAGGTTCTTAGGGTTAGGATACAATACAAAATTGTAATTTTTCCTGATAATTTTAATACTTTAAGGTCACTCCTATGAGTGTACTCTCTCGTCACATATTCAAACTTAAATTATTCAAGTTAAAAATGCATGAAAAATACCGGTATGGTGTTACATAATTTACATAACCTGTTATTCTGTACACAATATTGTTTCTGAGCTAGGCTTAAGTTCCTGAACTCATCACATTTGTACAACGAATGTGATTCATTGCAACACTGACATTTAGGTACAGTTGTGTCTGTAGGCCTAGAAATGTATGCATTAGACTTTCTATCGCTTGGATTGAATCTTCCCTTGACTTCAGCAGTAATGAACTTACGATCTGTACAATTACTGTTACTGAAGGGTTGAACGTTTTCTAGAGCTTGTCTTCTGTGTTCAAGAAAAGCGATGAAACTATCAAGTGATGGGAATGCTTGATCACTGAGAGTGAGTTCCAATTCTTTGCGTGTGTTACTGTGAATAGATGTAACATTATGAGTTCTTTCAGAGGTGTTTTGATACTAAGGGCCTTAAGATCATTTAGATTACTAGACACTGTGTTGATAAATTGTAACAATTCAGTAGCAGATTATTTTTGTATTGATTTAATATCGATCAACTCCTTAAGATGTTGAAAGCTATCAGACTTTTATTTTGATACCGATTTTCCAACAATTTCCAAGCCACTGTGTAGTTATTCTCAGTCAGCGGTAAATTTTGAATCAATTCTAAAGCTTGTCCTGTTAGAACAGATATCAGATAGTAGTACTTTTCTATAATGGCCACATCGTTGTTGTCGTGAACCATAGCTCTGAAGCTGTCACTACACGTCAGTCACTTTGTATAAGAGCCGTCGAAATAGGCAACTTATAGAGGTAGGTTTAATTAGTCTTACTAGGCCTCGAGATGCCCAATTGCATAATTTGAGGGGA